>JACGCL010000011.1:1200000-1555105 GCA_014925845.1 Crassisporium funariophilum
TCCGCGTCGCATAAAGATACCCAAAAGGGATAAGGCTAGTCACATAAGTTCAACGCAGGCAACTCGCAAGGCGGTGTGCGAGGAGCAAGCGAGGAGGGAGAAACAAGCAGGTTGAACCTTGTGCCTCCTTGGGTCCGCCACTCTATCTCGGGAGCCTCCGACAGGCACCGCCTGTACACCTCACCTGCTTCGCAAGTATTCATCATCGGACAGTCTCCACAGAACTAGCCAAAACTCAACGCCGGAATGTCAGCCCCAACCCAACAAAGCAACACTAAATCCACTCAACCCACCTTATAGTCATCCTATCAGCCGACCACACCAACCAGCGCCTACCCCGCTTCTTTTTGACAGCCAGCGCTTTCCGAACGGGAACTGGGCAGCGTGCTGGGTGCGTGGTCTCTTTGTTTCGGACGCGGCCAAGTCAGCCAGAACACCAGGCAGAAACGTATGCCTCATTAAGGTGCGTATACACTGCACCCAGCGGCAAGCAAGAAAGAGAATGTGAACAAGGGTAAGTGGGCAACGGCGCCAAGGAAAATTCTCGAAAGCTCGTCGCCTTTGTGACCTGCCCTTGTTTTCAGAACAAACATGTAGAACAAGTGCATGTGGGACCGTTGCATATACACCTAAAAGAAGAAGGAGATTGTGACTGGTTTTTCCAAAACAGCTTTATTCAATTGGAATCACCCCAACTGGAAGAAGGCATGCAGTGCCGGAATATCGATATATAAACCCCTCCTCTTCGGATTACTTCTTGATAACTTCAACTACTGGGTTTCTCTCTCTCTCTCTCTCTCTCTCTCTCTCTCTCTCGACTATCATCGTATCATGCCCGACTCAGAACTCTCCGACGACGACCTTTCGCGGCTGATCCTAACTATCCCGCCTCCCAGTCTTCTTGCCACTGTTCTTTTAGACGAGAAGCTTCCAGCAGACGAGAAGCTTCCAGCACTTCAGAAGCTTTCTGCACTTGTAAACCCCAGGTCCATTTATCAATCTATTCGATGCAAGCTTGGGAGTGAGGCTGTCTGGAACCATCTACTCTTAAACCCAGCTCAGACCTCGGAAGTGCGCGAGCTTGAAATACAAGGCGATGATTTGCCTCATCGCATAACAGAAGAGCTGCCATCTGAAAATGATGCCTTTGATTTTATGAATCAAGTGGAAGATATAATAGGTTATGCTGGTTTGTCCAAGGCACAAAGAGCTGAGCTCCTACTCATAAAGGCCCTTCGCCTTATGACCAACCTTGAGAGCTTCACATGGAATAGATGGCCCCCCGTCATCAACCAAGGCGCAGTGGCACTAAAAATATTTTCTGGACTGCAGAAGGAGGGCGACGAAAATGCACAGCCTTACGATGAGGACATCTGGACTGCGTTACGGGATCACACCAAGTTGATTCAGCTCAAGGTAGTCGATTACGGGCAAAGAAAAGGCTTAACTGATCCTCGCCCCATTTTTGAGAGTGAGGTATGTAGTTCGAGTTTCATGCTAAGTTTCTCTCTCATATCTTGTGCAGATGCTCACACTGGGAGGACTCAAGCGTTTCGACTTCTCAATGTACCATTCACCTACGGACGATTATTATATGGGGGACAAAGGCGACAATACCCTTAACCCCGGAAGAGTAAACATCAAGCGGCTACAAGAGTTACTTGAACGTTGCCCTGATATTGAGGTACTACAAATCTATTCGATCTGACCCACGTCAATCAACTAACCTTGACAACTCAGGAACTGTCGCTTAGGATAAAAGATTACGAACACTATTTTGATATAGAGGGCAATCCCTTCACCGATATCACCTCCATCCTTTCCGAAGTCCCATTCGCTAAACTCACCTCCCTCACATTATTGGACGTTCTCGTAGACAGTCAAGTCATGGTCAGTTTTCTCAACAAACAGAAAACTATCAAGGTAACGGCCTCACTGTCGCTGAAGAAGAGTGGCATTCTACAGAAATTGGGATTACCGTCGCTGCCGGAGCATGGCTTTCCTGACATTCCTGAAATACCTTTTTCTATGGAAGAAATTTTGGCGGCCTGTCCTAGTCTTCGCCAGCTGGATCGGACTACGGGCACTCCAACGTTTGTAAAGGACGAGGACCGCCATTTGGAATTCTGATGTCACATCAATAGTAAGTAGTGGTTTAGAGCCTCAGTAGCACACAGAGATGGAACTTGCGTGAATTTTGTGACTATGACTGTACATGTGAAAGAGCAGCAGGTTGAATACTTCATTGAGTAAAGTGCGTCACGTCGCGATGTTAGATGGTATGATCAATCAAGCGATATAGACGACCGCGATGATATTAACAACAAGTTTTTCCAATTCGCCGTTCAATACGAAGTTGACCCGTTCTCGACCAACAACGGGAGCAAGTTGTTGAAATCTTTGAGAACGGCCCAACAGCGTCGATCTCCACAACCAATACTTTTGACGCAACACTTTCCTCGTCCGACAACTCGGAGTCGACCACACCGCCTCCAGCACCAGAGACAGCACCAGCAGCGACAGAATAAGGCAAAATCAGAACACACACACACACATACACAACAACTAGTCTCTCAATCTTCCGCGCCCAATTCAACGCCCACACCGACCAATTCGCCCCCGCCTCCTCCCGCACCCCCGCCACCTCCCGGAGCACGAACGCGCCAAGCGCATGAGCGAAATCAACTTCGACATTGGGAAGTCGGAGGCGGACCTCGCGAGGCGCAGGGGGCGGCTCATGGGTGAGGAGGGGAGAGGGGGAGAGAGGGAGGGGGGAAGAAGAGGCCTAGGAACATACTAACGATGTATGCTACGGATACTTACAGGGAGTTCCTGGGCCGTGCCATCAATAGCCATGAGCGGCCGAAGTTCAGACTACGGCACACATCAATTTGACACGGCGAAAGAGCTACATTGGAGCTAAGCGTAGGATCACTATCATCGGCGGTCAGCCTTTTGCTGTTGAGGCTCGCGACGAGATATTAAAGGCTTTCTAGCCTCTATGTTGGCCCGTGATCAGCTGAACCCCCCTGAGGCTTTCGGTGACGCTGGGGACCCCAACACTGGTGCTCTCTCTCTCTCTCTGCTTGATTTGCCGCACGAATTGGCCAATATCGCGCTGCTCACAGAACCACGGTACTGCAACCCTCACTCACCTTTCTGGGGAATATCCGCCTTGACCACCAACGCTTTGGGTGGTTTCTTCGAGAATGGCTATTGTTGACCTGCGCTTCACACGGTTCGCCCGACTGGCGCCTACTAGCGCTCACACCCTCACACACTCTCGCTCTCCCGCTGAGAGAGCTGGAATGTAACCTCAAGTCTATTTGCAGACCGGACATCGTAGATCACCTTGACAGCGGAAGAAAGAATCCGCTGGTATCTGTCGTCACTGTGTCCTATCCGCCTTCCACACCAGCCACCACTCAACCTGCTTTTCTTGACACGCAGCATCTCGCCGCCACCGGTGCTTGAATGAGAGCTAGCCCGCGCCGCCTGCCTGACTACTTACCTAACGGACGTGGCCGATTCAGCGATAGCACATTCCGATTTGATGAGGCCACTGTGACCATGCGCCTTGGCTTGACAGATCTTTCCAGCGCGCCACACCCACAGCGGGATGTCTATCACCTTGATCATGCGTCCTGTCCTTCTTCTGATTCTCTCCTCTAGGAAACGCGATCAGAATGATTATTTACGAGTACAGAAGGCACGTCTACGTCTTACACGGACAATGCTCCACCGCCGAGTCAAGATAATAGCATCTCAGCTGATTGGCAGCCAGGGGCTTGCAGGTCGATGCCAACCTATAAAATCAGCCCCAAATCCTCGACAAGAAAAATACCTGACTGATTCTCCCCAGCCCAGCTTCAAGAACCCACAATGCTGTGGTTCCCGTATCTCGTACTTGGCCTCGCGCAACTATGTGCTTCCAAATCGTTGCTGAGCCGCTGGGATGATATCTCAGAGAAACATTCCTGGGTTGACATCCCCCGGGGATGGGCGTACCATGCTCCTGCTCCTGCTGAACATCTGTTCAACCTGACGATAGGTCTGAAGTAGAACGGAATCGATGCTCTCATTGAGAATCTCATGGAGATCAGTGATCCCAAACATGCTAGGTGGGTCTCGCCATCCCTAGAGGCTGTCAATTCTTGGCTCGACTTCCACGGCATCGACCCCAAAGACGTCATGCATTGCTCTGGACACCATACTTCTGTTACAGGTACCGATGGAAGCTCTTCGGTAGGCTGCCAACGTTGTATAGCTGGCAGTGATTTCATTGTTTCATAGATTGCTGCAAGCGTTTTTGCTCTCTTGAATGACTACCGTCTGTTGTCAGGAAAGGAGATGTTGGGATTTATCAACCCTCTCATTTATTCGATAGGCTCGACAGGATTTGCCGACGTCACTTCGGGAACGAATCCTGGCTGCAATACCCCAGGCAAGTGGACTTGGGAGAGATATCTGAGAGTTTCAGCAGTTAATGATTTTCTTAGGCTTCACTGCTGCTAAAGGATGGGATCCTGTCAGTTTCTTTCGCTACCGGCATTCTTTAGGGCATCGACAGCTTATCATGACATCCTGTGATTGACAGGTCACTGGTCTTGGTACACCGAACTTCGTCGCATTGCAAGGCCTCATCTGACTGGAATGTCCCGGCCATTGGCCCCCAGTAATCATCCATATTATATGTTGCGATGGACAAATTGGCAATGTACAAATACATAGACTTTGATAATTGAAAATCAGACATCACGTCATTGAAACAGTTAAGCCTGAAGATGCGTAAAAACGTTGGGGTAGGATTGCATTCCTGCATTTATTGCATAGGCTTATGTCGTTCTCCATCTAAAAGTTGAATCGTGATTTTTCGAAGTGAAAACTTTATATTTCTGCCAGTTCGATCATTCGACACCGCATACCGAGTTGTTGCCTTATCTTTCAAGATGGCTGAGACTCATGATAGTCGAAGGAACTATGCTGTAGCCCGAGATGGCAACGAAGGTTTGGCATCGCAGCAGTGCCTCTCTATCGCGGAAGAACTTTCGCCAGCCTGTCCTAGTCTTCGCCAAGCGCCTTTAGTTGACGGCGCTCCAATCAGGAAAGCGGAAATTGAGGCTAGAGCCAAGAAACCCCCGTTCATTATTTTGATATGTAGATGCAACATCAAAGAAAGCAGATAGTAAGTAACTCTTGTACCTCATACACACCTGAGATGGAACATGCGTGAATTTCGTGTGTACACATTTGGAAGAGCAGTAGTTTAAATACTCAATCAAGTATAGGGCGTCACGGTGAGGTGTAATACACCAGATCAATCAGGCGATATACACGACCACGATCACGTTGACAACAAGTTTTTCCAACTCGCCGTTCGACACGAAGTAGACCCGTTCTCGACCAACAACGGGAGCGAGGTTGTTAAAATCTTGAAGGATGGTGATATTTGCGTCCGCAAGAGCTACAGCACCGCTTGCTTCAACCCTTGTGCGAATCGCATCTACCTCCCCTTCATGGTAGTTGGGTTCGGCGGGCCCACCGTAAGTGCCAAATGCTCCTCGCACAGGTGGTACGATTCCTGCTCCCCGGGGGCCGTTCAGGGAGGTGAAAGGCGTCCTCCCGACAGCCGCTCCGGACTTAAGCGGGTTAGGGCTTGCAATGTCCTCTCCGAAGAACTCAAGCGTGCGGTCCATGGGCCAGACGTAGCCCCCAGCAGTCCAGTGAAGCTCTGGTGAGAGTTTGTGGAACTTGAATGCATCATATATAAGAGAGTCTGCGCCTTTAAGCTGGGAGTACCGATGATCAGAAGAACTGGGAATGACACCGAGTGTATGTTCTTACCTGAGGAACAAGAGTGTTTGCCGTGACTTCCGCTGGGTTAACTCCATAATCGTAGTTCAAGTAGAACGCGATACTTCGGCCACGAGACATGTTCAGGATAGGGGACAACAAGTCGAAGAACTTATCGGTGGGGATGACCAGAGTTTCTGCATTGGTACCGTACTCCTTGATGAAAACTCCATAAGAGATTGTGAGGCAACATCCTTTCTTGACCGTCTCGATCTCGCACTCGCAGTCCGCCATGAATGCCATCCATTCAATATCGCCAGTCTTCCCTCCTGTTGCGTGGAATCTCTCCTCATTTCCAAGTGGATCACGAATGACTTGAGTGCCTCCACGAAATCGCACAGGCAGCGTGATGATGATAGTCGCAGATCGGCCGTCGTTGCGCAGTAATGCTGGGGACTGACTAATCAAGCGGCTCCCATTCCCGACCACGTCCAACCGATCTTTCACTGCCGTGAGGTAACTTCCCTTAGGAAGGGTGGGGAATAAGGAGCTGCGGACGGCGTCGAGGATAGGGTAGTTGGCTATCTCAATCGAGGATGTGAGTGGAAGGTTGGGCGGGTAGAATAGGGCTTCGCGATCTGAATAGTCATCGAAGTCTGATGTTTGATGAGGTCGACAAGCAGCGACGAGGACGTCGAATGCTGGAGGTGTGTTGTAACCGATGTCGATTGGGAAATCGAGAGAATGAGTGATCCCGGTCTACATTCACAGCTGTTGAGGTACACATGGTTCGAATCCAGAAGAATGACACACCTTTGAACGGAAGAAGAGGACAAGATGTGCGGGATCCACAGGAATATGCCCGCTGATCGCGAATTGTCGATCCTTTGCTGCGATTAAAGCAGCTACATGTTCGCGATACACCAGTTCATTTTGATAAGTGGGATCAGCCTGGGGTATATTAGGGCGTCCATACAACCCTGGCGACTTGGACCTCTCGATCTGAAAATTCGAAGTACTTGGAGATTTGTGAAGATCTACAGATCGTGTCATCCCAGGAGGTGCGGGGGAGGGTGCTCTGCTGATTGGTCTAGGCATCGGAGAACCGTACATGTTGTAACCTTGCCCATCTGCTGGACGACTGGGTCCATAGAGGTTCGGAGATGCGGATCTGCCTATCGGCATATGCATAGGGGGTTGAGCATACATGTTTCAACGAGCGTCGACGACGGGTTGACTTCTTGTATTGAGAAGCGACAACAAAGATGGGTTGTTGGCAGCGATCGCGATGAGTCCAGGTAATGGTGAAATGGAAGTTGAGGGGGGCTCGGTATGCACGTCATATTGAATCCGGAGAAATCAGTAACATGCTCTTGCAACGTGTTTGCACAAATAGACCAGCTTGGAGCTTTCAATGCGCCCAAATCTTAATTCGGAAGATAGTCAACAGAATAGATGTCAAAGTTGAAGGACACCGATAGCGTGGAACAAAAGGAACGTGACAAAGTACAAACCGACAGGGACTTTGTGGGGTCAATTCCTGGAACATCTGAGTGTGACGAAAAGAGAGCACCTGCATGCTTCAGAATGTGTGTTATGAATGATCTAAGAAGCAATGATGAGAGACAGTGATAAGAAAAAGCATCGGCACTCACAAATATTGCTCCATACTCAGGCATGAACTTCTAATTATATCTACACGTCTATGAAAAGGAGAAGGAAGCGAACAGGCCTATCAAATAGAATAAGATAAACGCCTTTGGCGTTATACGATATATTATGGGCTGCTATGTTGTTCTTGCGGATGTTACGGCTGGTTATACACATGGTTGAAGGGAAGGAAAGCACAAGACACGAAAGGAGCGGGATATAGGATCTAATCCAGAGCTTCGACAAAAGAAAAGAAGAAGCGAATGACACTTTGAATGGATGGGACGATAACAAGGGGTAGAGGTGATGATGGTAGGTAGGTATGATTTACAATAACAAAAGCATTGACAATTGATTATCGGGGAAGCATGTTTTGTTCCTTCCTAGCGAAGAGCTCACATGGTGAAATTCATCGAATCTCGGTCGTCTTGCCAGAGTCGCGCCCACTCAAGGCATAGTCTATACACGTACGCTAATCATGAGAGTAAGTCATGTTTTGAGTCAAATCGGAGAACAAGAGTTTTACCTTCCATATCCAAGGTACGTCCAACGGTTTGCTTCCATCGCTTTCCCGCTCTTGCGATCCTTCGCAATCGTTTGTCGCCTTCGATCGCTTTCCGTTGTTCCGGCGATACAGTGGCCTGTGTTGAGTTTGCGACCTCCAAAGTCGACTGGGTAGCCCCCGAGAAATAAGCGTGAATGTTGTATATCTCCCTATATGTCGATGACAGCGGTATGAAGTGGACCCTGATCAAGCCAAGAAAGCTGTGAGTATACAAGGAAACCCCCAAAGGAGGATATACGTACCAGGGTTGAATCCAGTCAGAGAAAAATTCATCATACACGGTAGATTTGATGGGGACACTGTCACTGGCCAGGAATGACATGAACCGCCCGCTATAACTCATTCCGTCCAAGTCAATGAGATACTTGTACGACCAGTGTCGTCCAAGAGGGACCGAATCACCAAAACGGTGATCTCGTTCGAGAGCCTCCATTCCGCCAGGATAACTGTCAGCGGACACCGCCTTCACGAATGCGGCGTCCATGATATCTGCGTTGAGCTTGCCGATGGGCACGGCGGCGGCGGCGTAGTGGGATTGTGAGGATGGCGGATCAGCGAAAGTTACTGTCCGGGTGGAGTTGGACTTGTCAGATGCCAAGCGGAGGAATCTGAGACAGGTTGAGGTCAAAGAACTCGTCCGATATATACGGGAACATACCTGTGCCGCTGATATTGGGCTGCAAATCCAGGAGGATGACTTCCCCCACCTGTAGTCGCTCCTCTCCAGAAGATCTTATCAATCTTATCCTCCCAAGGAACTTCCATGGGATCCACGTCTTTCAATTCGAGGTTTACTGAGTCCCATCCATATGTATATCGTTTCGTGCTTCCGTAATAATAATGACTGGGAATCTTGATATCCATGAATCCTTTTGCCTTGGCGGGGCTGAATACAGGATAGAGAGCGGGTATCGAACGCCAATCCGAGAAGAAATGGCCTTGCATGTAATGAGCGTAGGGTTTGTCACAGTAATCCTGTGTCGAGGAAGTAACTTTGGTGAAGGAGAAGTCGGAACCAGGGCTGAGGTTAGACGTCGCGAGATGGTTCTTCACTTGAACGGAGGGAGGGCTACGGAGAGATGAGTAAAGGCGTCGGGCAGAGCTTTGGGGTGTGCATGTTCGTCTCCAGGCTTCCCAAACGTTGCCATCGTCGCCCCAATCAGGTTTAAATGGGCCACCAAGCATCGCCTCGACACCACCTGAAGAATCCTGCTTCGTCAGGTTAGGAAAAGTCCGATGTTCCCAAGGCACCAATACTCGTCCTTCGGCTTTAGCATTGATAGGAAAGTCCATATCTGGCAGCTGTAAACGAAAAATCAGAAAAATTCCCGTGGTATTCAAGTCAATGCATACCGAATCCATGAATTTGCCCATCATACTCTTAAAACCTTGAGCCCTGGCACTAACTTCGCTGTCGTGGAAATTGGGGTTGACATTGACGACAGTGGTTACACCGCTTCGCACGCGCACCAAGTCGATGGAAGGCAGTTCACCCACTTGAGCAGCGCGTCGTCTGATTTCCTCCCCTGAAAGCTCCCAGAAAGGCTTCAGGTCATCGATTAACCCGTCGTACTCGTCAATCATCTTGACGTCGTATTTCTGGGCAAACTTCCACCACTCATCAAAGCCTTTGGGTGGCGCGCGTCGGTAGCGATGCCTGTACTCCGCGACGGCTGCCTTGAGCGTCTTGCTCTGGCCACCAAGTTTCTTCCTGTATTTCGCCTCTGCCTCTTCCATGAGTTGAGGGATGGGGTGTTCGTCAATGACACTCTTCTTGTCGTTCTCCCCAAACGGCAAAACACCCCAGGGATCCTCTGGATCTTGAACTACGAGTGTCTCCTTCGGCCTTGGATGACTCCTCCGCCCGCTGTGGAAGCCAACCTGCATGAAGATAAATAAAACGCAGAACATGAAGATGTATCCACTGTTCCGCCGCAGAAAGCCAATGCAGGTAACTCTTTTCCGAGACCGCATCGTGGCAATGAAGTCAGCCGTGGCCTGCTCGACGTCGAGATTGGCTGCTGAACGTTGTTTGTGATGGGCTGAGAGGGGTCGTAGGTTGAATGTTGGCCGCCAACTTTTGGTCTTGCGCCGTGGCGCCGAAACAGATTCTTGTTTGCCAGTGTTGTCTGCCATTCTTTCATTAACAGGCACGACAGACCTGCAGGGTATTTCTGACGGAATACACCTGTTGTTCTGAATCCTGAGGTTGCTTTATTGTTCAAGTACGATGAATAGAGGCAAGAAGGAAGGATTGCTCTCTTGAATGCCTCAACCCAAGTATGACGATTTCTGTACTTATATTCGGGTTTACCTGGTGTTACTCATAGTCAGCGGGCTGCCAAGAGAGTCCGATTGGAGATACACTTGCAACGCCGGTATAGAATTCACGGCTTTCCGCGGTCTCCACCAGCCTCCCCACCTTCAACAGCGATGCTTCTAGGACATTGATAATGGCAATCATGTATGTAGCTATATATACACCTTCCGTTTGACTCTAGACCTATTAAACCATTGATATTTTCTCAAGCCATGAGATTGTTTAGACAAATCCAAGCCGAATATGATGACTCCTTTCTCAGAGCTTGCCAACCTACTTTCCTGCGTGCTAGGCACTGGCACTCATCCGTGAACTTCTAACTATCTGAGATAGATTCATTTTGCCTTCAAGATGTTTACTCCTCGTTAGTCAGTTCCAGTGTGCGGAATTTGTCCTGCCAGAAACCGCACTCAGGCACATGGGCGCTAATTACTGATCATCAATACAGCGTGTTGCTAACTCGTCGCGTATCGGATAGCTTGTCGAAGCTTCTCACTCCTTCTAGAGGTTCAAAAGTTTACGTTGCCCTACGGCAGTCTCATACCTGACCTCTCGGATTAGTGGGGCTCTCCAGTGGCATTGTCAATGCCCATACGGTGATCATGGTTACTGATATGTTACTGATATGTAACTGATATAGTGCTTATATGCACGTATAAGCTTCTTATCTGCTTCAAAAGTTTCCTATAAGTGTGATATCCTTTTCTTTGCTTTTTCCGACATGAGCAACCATTGATCCAATACATCAAAGTATGCTTCTGATGCATATTGACCTCACCCTTCTTTGTCCATCGTCATGCATATGCCTCAATATCAAGAGAAGATTCAATACCTAACGGTTACTATCTTGGGTTGGGATATCGATAGCGAAACGGTAGCCCAAAAGGAGTGTGGCTATGCTTTGACTCTGAGTTCTGATCGAGATGATGCAAGCAACAGCTTCATAAGTTGAAGTGCAGCTATAGGCGCTTATATTCACCAAGAAAAACCACAGCTCGCTTTGGCCCAGCATGTTCAAGGGTCGTCGCATTCCGTGATTCCCTGACCAAATTATGCAAGTAATCTATTTTCCCTTCAGTTCCATATCTATACACGATAGTGCATATGGAAGCGCACACCATTCTTTTTGGAATTGAATTGAATTGGGATTGCGTTATCGGTGGCAACTCCGGCAGGATGCGCCACAGTGCTGTGTGGCCGTCTTTGTGCTAGTGGGTGATAATCTATCCGAACTTACCGACGCCCTACATCTATTTGAAACCTACCTCTTGAGGCAATCTTTCAATAAATTGAATGAGAATACCCACAATGGGTCCAATAATACAAAGCTGACAAGGGCAACCAATCAAGCGAAACGTTTTCGCTCTCCAGAATAAGGCAAGAATAAGGTCGCGCGCTCCCTTGTACTTACAAGTAGAATTGACCGTTTGAAAACGGACTTTAGGATGCAAGGCTTACAACTGGGGGTAAGTACCGAATCCGGAAGGCCTGCTCTAAGAGATATCTGCCTACAAATCACATCCCCTTTCGCGTTTTGACTTGACGTGGACGCTCATTATTCTCAGCGCTTGTATTATTTACATATTCAATTTGTCATCTGTTGTTGTAAAGACTATAAGAGAGACTTGGATATCCTTTCTCGCTTGGCTCTCGCATCAACTATTAGCTTTGGTTCGAAAACCATTGTGGTCGGTTACGATTATTCTTGGCGCACGTGATTCCAACGCACCCACACTGCCCGCAGCGAAAGTGCTAGATATAGATCTTTCTGTGCAACCGATACCATCGACCTTCTGTTCCCCTCTCCTTCACCATGAGCCATTCTGCGGCGCACTCGACGAATGCACGCCAAATTCCGAAAAACAGTCCCCCAAAAAGACCAGCGTCAATAGCTGAATTGGCTGATAGAGCCATGGTGGATCTGTGGGATGAAAGCAAGGACTTCAAGCAATACCTGAGGCTCGCCGAGAAGTTTCGACGAGAGGGCAAGGAACGCGCAAAGCAGGGTGACATAGAAGGTGCCTTTGTTGAGCTCGCCCGAGCAGCTACCCTTGTGTTGGAGAAACTTCCTCAACATAGAGATTACAACAGCATGCTGAATGCCAATCAACGGCATAACTTGGGTTTGGTATGTACCATTCTCACTTCTTGAAGACAAGTTGAATGCTTGAGGAGACATCAAACTGATTTGCCCTGTGTCTACTCACTCATGCGAAGTCTATCTAACGCCACAGTTTGTTTACAGAACGGTCAGGACATTCTGGACCATCTAGGCGACCTTAAACCTATGCTTGTCGACCGGTTCGACAAGTGGCTGCAGCAGCACCCTGAGGGGATTGATCAGGAACGAACTCCAAACGCCCGCACTCAGCATATGGCGAATGACGATGTTGCTCGTGCTCAGGCTCAGCGAGAGCAGTTCCACGAGGAGGAAAGATCCAGGGTCAGGGACAGAGAGACGAGAGAGCAGCAGAGGGTTGCGGCGGAGGAAGCGGCTAGGTGGCGGCAGCAACGGGAGGCCCTTGCGGCACAAGAAGATGCGGAAAGAAACCGACGGAGAGATGCTGCGGCAGCCGCGGCAAGAAAGGCGCAGAACATCCCCAAGCTACTCCCGCAACCTCCAGACTACACCTTTTCGAGGACGCCCATGCAAAATAATGGTTATGGATCACAAAGCACAGTGGTACTGTCGGATGGACGAAACCAGGATGATGTGGTGCGCAATCAACAGCAGTTGCAAGAAGAGATGCGGCAGCGGGAAGAGGAAATCACGAAGCGGCAGGCCGAGCACAAACGCAGGCAAGAACAGGACGGAATCGCACGACGTCAACACGAGTCGGAGGAGGCAGCTCGCGCTGCACGGCACAATCTAGCTGCCCCTTCGATATCGTATCCCCCTACTGGGACACCGTCGACAATGTCAACTTCTTCTGCGTCGCCCATGTTCCCCAATCACAGCGGATCATCTTCATTGGCCACCACACCGTCTTCGTCTTTCTATCAGCCTACACCTGTGTCCTCAGCTATCGAGTACCCCTCGATCATTCGTACCCCCAATCAACCCGATCACCATGCCGGACATGCGAGACCGATGATAATGCCCCTGGAGAACCCCAGTACGTACGAAGGGGATTCGACAGACTCGGAGTCGCTTCACCAGTATGATTATCGGCGATTTGGTAAGCAGCGAGCGGATGTTGACCAGCATAGGACGCCAACCACTTTGAGACCGCTTCGAAGGTGCGTTACTTTTGGTACCACGTATTGACCCTTGGTGACATACGTTGCCTCCCAGTCCCTCATATCCTCCGCCTATAACAACTACCTCACCCATCCCAGGAGCTGGCCCAATTCGTTATCCTTCATTGATGTCACAGCACCAGAAAACACAGGGGTATTATCCTTCCCTTGGCTCCATGTTTTCCGATGCAGCAAATCGAAATCACGGGGCTTCTCTTCTGCTGGCTCAGAACTCTACTGATGCAAGAACGGCGGGTTCAACTTCGTTGTATGCTGCCAACCAAGCGATACCTGGGATTAGTTCTGCACCAGTGCAAGCTCCTTATCCATATTCAAACCAACATCCTCAGCAAGCTTCAAACGCTGCATACCTGCGGCCTCCCCCTCCATTACCCAACGCCCCCAATCATGCCCCTCCTTCTATGGCAACTGAAGCGGACCGGATCATCCACGCCACTGATCCTAAACTCGGACCAACGAAAGCTCTCAAGACCGTCAGTCTTCCGAGGGAATGCCTTCCTCGTTTCCTTGCCATAGCTCGAGTGAATACTGAGCAGAACAGGGAGACATGCGGGCTGCTGCTAGGCAAGGACAAAGGCCACAAGTACGCGGTAACGACCCTGTTGATCCCGAAGCAGCACTCGACGAGCGATACCTGTACTATGGATGAAGAAGAACTGGTCTTGCAATTCACAGAGGAGAGGAGTTTGATTACTCTTGGCTGGGTAGGTCGCCTTTTGCTTTGATATTGCGATCTTATATAACGAAACCTTGATTGCGACTCTTAGATACACACGCATCCCACCCAGTCATGTAAGTCAGGAGAAGTACTTGTTGGTTTCTTGACTTACACCTCGGTCCTAATAGGTTTCATGTCCTCCGTTGATCTCCACACCCACTCAGGATTTCAGTGCATGCTTCCGGAATCATTCGCTGTCGTCTGCGCACCTAAATTTAATCCGAAGTAAGTAACATTTTCTCATGTACTTGGACGCCGCTTGTTGACCTTTCTCTCATACTTTCTTTCATATCGTCGACATTAGCTTTGGTATCTTTCGCCTTACGGATCCACCAGGGTTGCCTGCGATTCTTGAATGTAAGGCGAAAGATGCATTCCATCCCCACCCTGACATTCCGATATACACCGTGCGTTTCTTCCCATCTCAACAATGACGCATACTGACAAGGACCATGACTCTTGATACTTGGCAGGATGCGGATAAAGGTCATGTGCAGATGAAGGATTCATCATTGGAGATCGTGGATCTACGATGAGTTACTGTTATCTCTACCTTTATTGCTTAAGGTTGTAAGTCATCGTGTACCACCTACTGATATACCCGTCCCCGCAAAAATTGTACATGTACCACTCAGTCCGTCCTTTCCCTCGCATGCATTTCTGTATTGAGTTTTTGCCTTCATTGCCATCTCAGCATAAGTTGTCTCGAGACCCATAACATTCTATCGCAACATAGGCTTTATTGTTATTGTCGGCAGTCTCAAAACTTCACTTGGATGGTATCGGCGTAAGAAAGAACGGTACATTTTTGCCCAAGCATGGCCGACAAATTTGCGTAACTCATCGCCTTGTTTTGTGTCGAAGATAACAGCTTGTGGGGACTTCCGATCTGACAGACTGGCACCTGTACCAGCATATCTCAAGCGTAACCGTTCGATTGTGGGTGAGATTTCAGGCTATCGTCAATTGGCGACCAGGAAAACCGCCATGTATTTCTACTTTGAATTACTTCTCTTCCATCCCATTCCCTACTTCAATATTCTTCTGAAACACGCAGCCTCGGGGTTCAGGGTTGGAACATGCTTTTCCTGCCTTGCAATCTTAAAATACTTTCGCAGTCAATCATCAGGTAGAAGTCTAAAAGTGGACATCTCAACTATCTAACAATGGGCCATAGATCATTACTTGCACTATCTCTAGCAACGGTCGACATAACCATGTCCTAAACGTACATGATTTACGCATCATTGATCATAGAAGCACCTGTCTACCCAAAAAAAGCGACAAGTACTTTATGTGTCTCACGGGAAAACTATTCATGACACCAGTGGCTGAATGCGTTCTCGATAAGCTGAGTATTTCTGAATACCGGGTGGAGTAGTGGTGTCTTGGGAACGTTTGGTTAAGAACCCGCATAAGCGTTTCTGCAGAAGTGTTATTCTGCATCTTCTCTTCTACTCTCAACTTTGCGCTTTACAGTACTGCGAATCGCCACGGGTGTATGGCGAAACTCTGTATTTGCTATCAAGAGCCCTGATAAATTGGCCTGTTCGATTTCACTTTCCCTCTCATTTGTGCGTTGAAGAGAATCACTGCGCGCCTGGTTCATTACTGATTCGAATGGTATCATATCCCTAGGCTGGTCATAACTCATTCTCCCAGCAGTTTAAAGCATCGCTGCAATCATCTTTATATTCTGGACGATATGGCTCACCCTTATAGTGGTTCAGCAAGCTATATCTACGCCAACGAGGTATGTCCGAAACCTCGCACCACCTCAATCAAATGCAAAATCTTAGGCATTAAATTGTAGTACTCAGCAGATGATATTTATCCCATAAGTCCTAAGACTGAATGGAGCCACGTTCCATCATCGCCTCCACTTTCACCCCAATCTCAAATACAATCCCAATACCATCGTCCAGTTCGTCTACTTGCCTTCTCGCAAAACGTGCTGAGCACACTCATCAATTCCATTTTGTAGGTTCTCGGACGTCCCTCTGTACCACCTCCTTCTCACGCAAGAGATGTAAAAATGAAACATTATCCCGCGTACAGCACTTCATCCACAGTCCCTATAACGAATACAGCACCCTCAGCTTTTATCTATGAATCGATAAGAGTCAGATTTGATACGCCAATTGATGGCAGTGGTCAGTGGCGGAGGTGGACACAAGTGAGTGCTTCATGCCAGCATGCCATCAGGCGAAAATTGGAGTGGATGGTGATACCAATGCGCCTCTTCTCCTGCTAGGCATTTCGAAGAAGATTTTGCCAGTTTCGGGTTGCCTTTTTGCAAGCAATAACGCCTGGGGTACCGAGCTGGGTCACCGCTCCGAGCCCTCGCCTTTCCATGCTCTCATGAAGTCTTGCTTCTGACGGCACAAGATAAAGCCTATAATCGCCATGGCTTATAGCATCTGAGCAACGTACTGCGCGGGTTATGAGGCTCAAGATAAGCGCAGCACGGACACGTACGTGCAATAAGAAATTTGGACTTTTGATTGGACAAAGCTATCATTACATTTCCATGCCTTCCCACATATGTCAGGAACAGTATTTATCAAGAATTTCACCCCGTCTCCCTTTAATCCTTGTCCTGTATGCGTATTTTATCTTGAGATACGGCCAGGATACGGCTGGATTCAATTATTCATTTGGTGTCCTAAATGTCACTCACAATAATCTATCCCCGTTTATAAACTTACCGGCGTTCCTGACAGTCGGCACTGACTGTATTAAACTCTGATCACGATCGCACGCGGTGATCATCTGTCCAAAGAAATTTCAAGTTTTGCGCACGAGATTCAAGGAGCTCTTCTGCCTTTATGAGCTCCCAAGTATATGTGCGTGGCGGCTCTCGTCATGCGTGAACAATGGACTCGTTGATAAAGCCAATGTTTTGATTTACTTGTGAGATCCTACTTGAGACATGGCTATCCAATATATATCTGAGATGTGGCAGATTTCTGAATGCTGTACCGACCTCAAGCAATAAACTGTACAAAGCTCTTTTGATCCAAGTGCTCTTGTCAATTTTAGATAGCAAGTGCAAATAGATGTTGATTAGCGCGCGTCAGGCCAGGTCAATTATCCAGGTTATTATTACCTTATTCTGACCGACTGTGGTATAATACTATAGGGTGCGGAATTGTTCACCAGTGTTAACGGTAAAGCTAGTGGCTGAACATTTGTAGGTCTGGATTGGGTCTGGATCGCTGGTTGCTCGACCGCAACCACAACGATATCACTCAAGATATAGGAAAGCCAAGCCGGACAAGCAATCTTAACTTTATAATACTTGATCCCTGCGACATCTATTATCGCCTTTACTAGCCCATTCAGAGCTACTCTTGCACTCAGATAGCGTCAACTACCTTTCCGCCGACTGCAAGGATGCGTTTTGAGATGTGACACATTCTGGTTGGTCGTCATCCGTGTTGTAAAATGGGGTCATCTTCTCGCTCAAGGGCACGCATATTTGGGCAGTTCTACGCAACTTTCGCCAATATGTAGTACTTCTTGTACAGTTACTCCGGATTCTGTTACCCTATTATCCACACCTCGCCGTGAATGATATGGCCAATGCGAATGAAGATGAAGCAACTGGTTCGGTCTCCGCAAGCACGTCAAAGCAAGGTACGTTGAGCTCGAAATTCAATCAATGGAACGTTGTGGGAGAGTCAAGATTTCTTCAGTGACACCGGAACGTCGGGAGGCTTTGCCGGCGGATAGTTTCGGGCTCCGCCTGAAGTGTGAGAAAGGTAGGAAATTCGAACGACGTGGTTGGTCGCTGTCCAGAACGACGAGTAGCCCTTTTCCTCCAACATATCACACTGAGGGCGCGCAGCCCTGTCGCAGGGCTCTTCACAAATTATATTCAGCCAATTTTGCTAGGCCTTTATCGATGCTACGGATAGTTTCCACCGTGTCGCGGCCAACCTCAACGGGTCTACTCGGAAAGGTCGCTGCGTCGCAGACGCCGAGTCGGAGAACATTTGCTTCGACGTCAAGCCGTGGGGCTGATATCACACTTACCGTGGATGGAAAGGAAGTTACTGTACCTCAAGGTGTGTCCAGCTACACTGTGTTTCCCATAAACGAGCCAACTAACAATCAATCAGGTTCTGCTTTAATTCAGGCCTGTGAAGCTGCAGGTGCGACAATACCAAGGTATGCTCTTGCTCTACAGACGTCATAAAGTGTATTGTTTACATCGTATCCTAGGTTTTGTTACCATGATAGGTTAGCAATCGCGGGTAACTGTCGGTAAGTACCTTTTCTTCCTGGCGGGTTAACGTCCTATCTACTCAAGAGTCTCCTAGTATGTGTCTTGTCGAGGTGGAACGCTCGCCAAAACCAGTAGCGTCATGTGCCATGCCAGCTATGCCTGGCTCGAAAGTTTTCACAAATACACCCCTGGTACATGAAGCAAGGGAGGGTGTGATGGAATTCCTCCTCGCCAACCACCCTTTAGACTGCCCTGTCTGTGACCAAGGTGGTGAATGCGACCTGCAAGACCAATCCATGCGCTATGGTTCAGACCGCACACGATTTCACGAAATCACTGGCAAACGAGCGGTGGAAAACAAGGACCTCGGGCCTCTCGTCAAAACGTCCATGAATCGTTGCATTCAATGCACGCGTTGCGTGCGGTTCGCAAACGAAGTCGCTGGTGTCGAAGAACTCGGTACGACAGGACGCGGAAACGATATGCAGATCGGTATGTACGTGGAGAAGACGATGGACTCGGAAATGTCTGGCAACATCGTCGACCTGTGCCCCGTTGGAGCCCTGACTAGCAAGCCATATTCTTTCCACGCGCGTCCATGGGAGTTGAAGAACACGGAATCGGTGGACGTGATGGACGCGTTGGGATCGAATATCCGTATTGACTCCAGGGGTGTCCAGGTGATGCGGATTCAACCAAAGACGAATGACGAGGTGAACGAGGAGTGGATCAGTGACAAGACGCGGTATGCATATGATGGACTCAAGTTCCAGCGGTTGACGACACCGCTGGTGAAGCAAGGAGATAGATTCGTGGCTGCGACCTGGGAGGACGCTCTGTCTGCCATCGCGAATGGTCTGGAGGCGTCTGGAGCAAAGGGCGACGAGATTCAAGCGGTTGCGGGACATTTGGCAGATACAGAGTCGCTGGTAGCTCTCAAAGACCTCATCAACCGTCTCGGGTCGGATAACCTTGCCCTGGATCAAGTTGGAGGTACCTCGGCACCCATTCATGGCGTCGATGTGCGTTCAAATTACCTCTTCAACTCGACTATCCCTGGAGTGGAAAAGGCCGACGCCATCCTGCTTGTTGGCACCAACCCTCGCCACGAAGCCGCCGTGCTCAACTCTCGTATCCGGAAGAGCTGGATGCACACCGGTCTTGAGGTCGGCTTGATCGGCGAAAGAGCGGATACGGCGTACGGGTACGAGTATCTGGGTGACACCGCCAAAGCATTGTCAGACTTCGTGGCGGGCAAGGGGCCATTTGCTGAGAAGTTCAAGAATGCTAAGAAGCCGCTTATCATTGTCGGAAGTGCGCTGACAGAGCATCCGGATGGGAATGCTATGCATAACGAGCTGGCCAAGTTTGTGGAGTTGAACAAGGCACGATTGGTAACACCGGAATGGAATGGATACAGCGTGCTGCAACGGGTACGTCCATTTTGTCTTTGCATTTTCCATTTTACAGAAGCTAACGTTATTTTGCAGGTTGCTTCACGTCCAGCAGCATACGACGTCGGTTTCGTTCCTTCTGCACGAGCATCACAAACAAAGCCCAAGTTCATCTACCTCCTCAATGCCGACGAAATCGACCCGAAATCAATACCGCAGGACGCCTTCGTCGTGTATCAAGGCCACCATGGCGACCTCGGAGCTCAACTCGCAGATGTCTGTCTTCCGGCAGCGGCCTACACCGAGAAAGGCACGACATGGGTGAACACGGAAGGTAGGGCACAAATGGGCAGAGCCGCGGTGCCTCCACCTGGAGCTGCTCGGGAGGATTGGAAGATCATCCGGTATGTCCTCCGTTTTTGCACCTGTCCGTTGGATGCCTTTGAGTCAGGTTTGTTGACTCATCTGTATTTTTGTGTTACCAGAGCTCTTTCTGAGGTTGTCGGCTCGCCTTTGCCATATGACCACATCGTCGAACTACGAGATCGCTTGTGGGAGATATCACCTACGCTGGTGCGGTATGATGTTACGGAACCTACCTCCGTCGACATCGCCCTTGCAGGTCTGAAGGTACTCGCTACCAAGACAACGGGTGCCAAAATCACGGGTGCGACTCTTCGAAAACCTATCTCCAACTTTTATCAAACAGATCCAATATCGAGAGCGTACGTTCTTAATCCTTTTTGTAAGAGGTGGAAACTAACCAATGTATTTGATTTTAGGTCTGTAACGATGGCGCAATGTACTCGGTCGTTTGTGAAAGGTGAAAACTACGGCTTCAGCCAGGTCGGCAAAGGTTCACAAGCTGCTTTCGCATGAACTGTTTCCTGTATTTAGACAATTAATTCATTCAAAATTGCACTTCGTATCACAGATTCGAAATTATGACGATACCAGTATCCATGCAGGTAAGATTGGGAAATAGATACAATACTACATTTTTACGAATACGACGTGAACACCATCCACCAGAGAAAAGATAAGAAGAGGTGTACAACTGTAGATTTAGATAGATGGAATGAAGCATTAAGATAACTCGCTCAAGGTGCAGATCGACCAGATATCTTGAATTTGTGAAGTAGACTTGTGGTTTTCTTCGCCACGTAACCCATCCGCTTGTGTGATCGAACACGAACAAGATAGGTCAGAAGGTAAACAAGACAAATCTATTATAGAGGTCTTCTGAGCGATCGATGTCGTTCTAAGACACCGTAACACTCACATTGAAGAGGATGTATGCACAAAAGAGCCCGAAGTCACGCCAATGTCGGTGGTAGTAGATATTGAATGTCGGTCCCATCCACTGGTCCGTCGTCCGGCTTGAGCAATAACGACAACCAGAGGTCGCATCTGGATTCACGAGGTATCCACCTGCATTGGAGATGTATTGCGTCAAAAAACCGCTGCATGTCTGACCGGAGGGCGGTTCAAGAGTGACCAATTCCTTGTCTGCACAATTGATTGGTTGACCGCCAATAGCTGTTGCTGAGATTTAGTATCTTCGGTGATACCAAGCTGCAGAACGTACATTGCCCCAACAACGCTTCGATTAGGTATGTGAATGGCGAAAGATGGTACATCCACTGCCACCAGCCAAGTAGGCGGTAAGGTTGCAGAACACCATCACTGTATGAACGGCTCAGCATCCTCGCTGTGCGCTGGACACAGGTCACTCACAATGTAAGCACGAAAGAAAAGAGAAAAGAGAACATGAGCCCTGAAATCTCTGCAGTGGGGCTCATGGATGCAACGGCCAAAGCGATAGTTGTGTAATAGATGGGGAAGCAAACGCCAAACATGAGGTAAGTAAACCCTGCCCGCGAGCTGTCGAAGCCCACAGTCCAGAACCAGCAAAGGAAGAATAGAGACGAGCCCAGGATATTCCAAGGAAGCTCCATCGCAACTTGGGATGTCACCAGCGCCGACCAATGGTACATGCGACTGGAGCGTTCTCGGATTTCATATATGTTTCGCATCTGGTTTAATGTCAACTTTCGTCTTGCAACAGGAGGCGTTCCGAACTGACTTTGATGTAGGGGACATGCAGTTGTCCACCCAAAGGGGCACTCTGAAAGACTGTATTACTGACCATGTCTCAGGAGGAGATTGGTAAGACATACCAGGATGGTACCCATGAAGATGGCCTATGATCCGAATCATAAGCCATACGGCTGACACAATCGTAAAGGGTAGACGTACAAAGAGCTTGTTTTGAGTGCCTTGGATTGTATTCTTAGCCTTGAAGAACGTGAACCCAATGAAAAGGCCGCCAACGATGTTGAGACTGAGTTTGGACATGAGATACGTTGGGTCACGCCAATATGCCAAATGTTGACGTTTCAGCAAAGCTCGAGTTTGATAAGTCCAAGGCGTTGCAAACTCTGTGTTTACAGTCGCTGATACGGGCGGGTTCGTCCGTCCTTCTCGATGAATCTCTTCAATTCTCTGTGACAGAGACTCGCATTCATCCGAACCAACCCAGACTTCGTGCCAATCCCTGTCGCTGACAGCAGTGGCCCCAGCACCAATGACATCAAGCATGTATTCCGCTCTTTGGAAAAGTTAGACAGGACGGTAAACATTATGTGGTGGATTCTTCTTACGGATTCTCTCCTGGCCTGCATTTACGAGCTCCACCGGTTTCAAAGTAACTGATGATGGTTTCTGCTCCCTCTCCAACATCTCCAAAGTAGACGGTCTGGCCACCCTTCCGCAAAAGTAGAAGTCGATCGAAGATCTGGCAAAGAAATCAGTTCCATGTCAGTAATTGGAAGACAGTAGTAAATGGAAGAAATCAAGTACTTGGAAAAGCTCGGCGGACGGCTAAATATCACGCAGTGTAAGTGTCTATTATTCCATATCTTTCACTTCAGCTCACCTGGTGAATTCTAAGAGCATTGATGTGGTTATATGAGCATGTTGATTTCCTATAAGATTTGCGCGAGAGACTCACGTGCATAAGATAGACTGCCCGGCGTCTGCAAGACTTCTGAGAAAGGCCATAATTGCCCACGCACTCTGTGAATCCAAACCTGACGTAGGTTCATCAAGGAAGAGCAGTAGTTGAGGCTGAAGATTGTGTCAGTGGTCGTACACCCTGGAGGAAATTTGATTATACCTTGGCAGCAAGTTCTACTCCAATGGTAGTACGCTTCTTCTGCTCGACGCCTAAGGATCCGACCATGGCGTCGGCAAATGCTTCAAGCCCGCACATCTTCAAACATTTCTCGGCACTAGTGAACAAAGGTTTAATAAGATATTATGAGCGAATAGGAAGGAACACTTACTAAGCGTCTTTCTCAGATGTGGGCACTGATTTCGGCTGACGCAATCGCGCAGAAAATACAAGAGCCTCGCGGACAGTGGTAAGAGGAACATGAGTATCCATTTGCTGACAATATCCAGTTTGAGCCTGGAAGTCGACCGGAAGAGCTTGGCCATTGAAGAAACGATCTCCTGTCACGACACCAGTTCCGGCGCGTTCAGCAAGAACATTCAAAAGTGTTGTCTGCGGACAAGCTCAGTAGGGCTTTCACGCAAAGGGAGAGCGAAATACTAACCTTTCCAGCACCAGACTCTCCCATCAAAGCTGTCAGTTTTCCAGGAGCGACATACCCAGTGACATCATTCAGTAGTAACCTCTGTTCACCAGAAACGGGGACGACATAATTGACATGCTGCCAAGAAAACGTGTTAATCATCTTAGGCTGTTGTTGCATCGCTTCCTTCGCTTGCTCGTCAGTATCGGCCGTTTTCGCCTCGTTTTCTACAGTGGGCGGTGGTCCAGCAGCAGCTTGCTCTTTCTCTTCGTCATCACCAACAGCTGCCTCGGCCTTCTTGAGAACCTCAGCCTGTGACCCACGCTTGAACATTGTTGTGGAGCCTTCGCCAGAGTGACCAGTGTTGAACTCGGTGAACACGACCAAGCAGAAGAAGAAAAAGATTCCAAATGCTATGAGGATGCCGAAGTTCTGGATCATTGTCAGAAGACTCGAAAGAAGCAGTGGTATCAACATACGCACCCGCCAAAGATGGCTATGTTGATAGCTGAAAGAAAGTGCTAGATAGGTGTTGCCATTCACATTCGCCTGGCCAGGTTCTGAACCAACAACGGTACAGACTTGATTATTCAGTGATACACCTTCATAACCAGATCCAGAAGGTACGAGGGAAGAACAGGCGCCATTCAGAGTGTGGAACTCATTCGTCATAATGCCTTCGAAGGCGTAAAGAATCGGCTTCAGATTTGGGTCAGATTATTGCAAATCAAAGCATGACTGAGCACAGACGTTTATATAGGAGATCCACCGAAGAGCTCCTATCATGGAGGGCCGAGGAATCTGATATCCAGTGTAGAGAGACAATGCCAGAAGCAAGACTCCGGCGACAGCCTGAGCAGGTGCTTCCTTCCTGAAAGCAGCAGCTAAGCCGCGAAAGAAGGCCTTCATACCCAGGGCTACCACCAGGATAAAGACAAAGAAGATGCTGAATAATTAGAATATCAGAGTCACTCGAAGCATGTAGCCAAAAAGAAAACCCCACAAATATTGACCAGCAGATCGCTGAAGATCCACAATGAAGTACAGCACGATCGAGAACAGAATCATAGTAACGAGGGTGAAAGGAACATCCACTAATGTCATAGCCAGAGCTTCTACCATGGGATGATACATCGCAGCCTTCTTGTGACGTAAAATGATGGGCCGCTGCGCGAACAATGCCGGTATCTCAGACATGCTGAAGAGAGCTGGAACGAACACCGAGCTGAATGAGGTTTCAACGCGATTACGCACGGGGAGAAGAAAGTCACGAACAAGAAGAGAACACCACCTCGAGAAAAATAAGCAGAGGTATTATCCGGAATATTGACGAAAGTTGTTCCCAGAATGATAGCCTGCAACACGAACGTCCTACATGAAGTATTAGCGTAGGCGATAAATCAGAATAGAAGAGAGGAAGGCGAACGTGGTTGAAAGAACTTGTGGAGTGAAATTCCCTTTCATGATTTGCATCCGACGAACCATGACTATTCGTACTTGCATTGGGACAGAGATCGTGTAGGGACTCTGCATCAGTGCTTTGAATCAGGTACTATTGGAAAAGCAGCCGAGCGATATTTTCACTAACCTGGTGACGAGCATGCCGTGCATGCTCAGACTTAGCGCTTTCCCTGTACGCGACGACCTTATCGTGTTTGTCCACATTATCTTTCTTGTATGCAGCAATATCTTCCAGATTGATCTTCCTAATCTCCGAATTCTTGTAGTACTCCTCGAACTCGACAGCCGTTTGTGGTATGGGGCGGCTCTTCTTCTCGTCGGAGCGGTCGTCATTCTCGCGAGTCACCGTCGTTCTCCCAAGTGGATCTGTGACCGAAACGAGGAAATCTGGAGTGGTTTGGCGATTGGCAGGTACGTAGCCCATGTCGATGAAGTACTGTCGAGCAAGACTGATCGGTCCGAAGTAAACCATTTTGCCTTCGTAGATGAGGCAAACTTTGTCGAAGATGTCAGATAGAGACTCTCCGGCTTGATATATGGAAACAATAGTTGTATTGCGAGTGAGGTCTGTGGCGATGCGCAACGCGCGAACAAATTCAAGGGCCGTGCTGGAGTCCAGCCCACGAGTCGAACTGGACCGAACAAAAAACATCAGCAAGATATCTTAAGGAATGCATATTCTGTTCACTTGTCCCACGATGTTATCAGGCTCCTGGTAGCGAGTGTTTCACTTATCCTGCAGCACTAATTTGTCAGTATATTATTCCTTGCACTAACAAAAGCAGGTGAGGCACGAACGAAACACGTTTCTTTTCGCCCCCACTCACGCCACGAATGGAGGCATCTCCAACGGGAGTGTCTTTGACGTGATTAAGGCCGAAGATAGTTGAATAGATATCAGTGACCTTCCGAGTATAGCCGCCTCTTGACAGATCTTCAATGCGTGATTGGGGTGCACGAGTTTTCGCGGCAAAATGTAACGTTTGATCGACTGTCAGAGTCGGGAAATGCACATCATCTTCAGGGCAGTATTGAACATCTCCACGGTAGCGCTGAGAAATTTGATGCGGTGTAAGCGAATCATAGAAGACGTCGCCATGAACAGAGTGATACTCCTCCCGTTGGTTGGCCAGTACTTTCAGAAAAGTGCTGCAGCCTGATCCTGGACGACCGAGGACCACTATATTTCATTCAGCTCCAATGTGCACGTTTAATCGATCACCACGTACACAGCATTTCGCCTGGACGAACAACGCCTTCGAAGTTACTAATGATGTCTCTTAAAGGGGGGTGACGAGCGGTTCGAATTGAAGAAAGGATGTTCAAAGGATTAAGAAGTGAACCGAGAGTCGGCTGAAAAGTCGCTGAAGCTCCTAACCCAACGACACGGAGATTCTCAAAAGAAACGCCAAGCTGACGGGTTTTTATCTCTGCCTCATCAAGCCTTTGGTGGCAGATCAGGAAAAAGAAAGAGAGGGCAAAAAAGATACACACTTTTGAAGGTATCCACGGAGAGTCCTCTCAAAGTCAAAAGGTTTCTCTCCTCCGTTCAAGGTAGCATCAGAATCGTGAGACGCCGACTGTTCAGAGGTTGAAGATCTGCCATCCTGCGGTGCACTCATCGATTTCGAAAGACGGCGAACACCGGTAGGGTCAAAATAATCGACAGATACATGAGAATGGCCGCTCATTTTTCGTGTCGGTGCTGGCCTTTCAGGTGCAGTGCCGTGGCCGATGGGAGGTGGCGCATGGAAAGATAAGCAACGTAATTCGCGTTCATTAGTTAGACTTGCAGCTGTTGGATCCTGAAAGTGCGCTCCTATGTCTGTATTAGACGATGACCCTTCCATGTCTTCACGAATATTAGACAGAGTGGCACCGTGAAAGAAGGGCCCAGGTGCAGACATGATTGTGCAAAAAGAAATGGAAGGGGCCAAAGATGCAAGTTCTGCTTATAAAGAGCCTATGTGCGAAGCACAATTTAGATACGTAGACGAAATGTCTAATTCTTATGCCAAGCATGCGAACCGATTTCCAGAGGAGACAAGTCAGACATCCGTCATTCAGAGCCTGACGATCGGGCGGGTGGTCGGTTTCAGTGCTTCAGGCAACTAAGTCAGCACCTTGTCATCCCTCTTGACTAAACTTCGGGTCGCGGTGTTGCGGAGTCCTCTCTGAGGTCGGTTACATGGCAAAAGAGCAGAGGGAATTGAAGGCAACATGGATAGGGTTCCGTCAGGGTCTTGGCGTAAGATTATGGATTCCTGTTTGGGAAGATGTTGCTTTGGGAAGAATTTGGTCAATCTAAATGTCCGTATAATCTAACCTTTCAAACCAGATTCAAACCGGTTGAATCCTCTTGTTGGCGATGGCAACAAGATTTGGACAAGATGGCGAGGAACATTGTGGATAATTAACAGCGGTCACACATAAACAGGGCGCTGTGTGACTCAATCATGGGACCGGCGGTTTTGAGCGTCACAAATTAAAATACAAGTTCAACGGGAGTCCTTGTGTAGTTCTCAACTTACCACTTCCGAGTTCAAGGCTGTTCACAGTCTTCTGCAATCTCCCAAGCTTGTGTCAAATGCTGACGCCAACATGTTACGAATTGAACATAACACTATATTCACGGACAAAAACAGCCCCGTAATCGTGATTGGTTCGCCCTCTTCTTGACATATCACCTCCGGAAAACCCAACATGTCAAAGCCGCATTGATTCAATCGTCCACGATTCTCTGGGCCGGCCTTCATCAATTTCCGATACCACATGCCTTGAGCAACGCCATATTCTGGGTTTTGCGGACCACTTCATCGCAATAGAAGCCAATGCCGAGACGTGCCAGTGTTTGACAAGTACTAGGCCTAACAAGCCTCACTACTTATCTGCATATAATCCGGAAAGTGAAAGCACCGGTGACAAACAGTCGATTTCTCAAACTACCCTGTATCGAGCTCCTATCATGCGATATGCTGATCACGATGTCTGCGCCGCTTTGATATCATTTGCGATTTGGGCCTCTTGCCTCCCCGGATGGGTAGAAGCTATAAATGCCAGACTACACTTCTCGGAAGTCATTCAACATCTGCTCGCTCATCTCCATATCTTCCATGGCTACCACTCACATCCCCATTAACAGGCGCATTGGGCTGGCTGGCGCTCGGCGGAGGCTTCCTTACATGAGGACCCGACCTCTACCTACTACATACCATGAATCGCTCTCGCATACTGTTGAGAGTTTCAAGGATATGAGGCAATTGTAAGCTGTCAGCATCAGATCATCATACGTATTCTCAATACCATTCCATAGAGTTGACTGGTTTTTCGATGTCTCTGCACTCCAGCCATCCGAGGGCAGAGTACAGGAAGACCATGAATCAGACGCCGACAATTTAGAGAAGAAGAGGTTACTCTACCAATGGGAACTCAGCGACCTCTACCCTCCACACTGTAAGATCGTTCCGGACAAGATTTTTGCAACGTCGATCTTGGACCCAACGCGCCTCTATGATACACTTTCACTGATCTACCCAGAGTTTCCAGCCGCCATCTTTGACACTCTTGCTCCGAGCTCCAAAATCACAACCATGCAAGGCCTCGAAACGTTCAACAGCGACAAGCATAGCGGTCACCACTGGACAGGTGCTGACATGTACTCGGCAGCAAATGTCGGTCTGCGATCCGACTGGTATACCGACGCCATCTTTGCCCACCAACAGTTTATCGGAGTCAACCCCACTTCCATCACTCGCGCTTCAACAGAATGGATCCAAAACTTTACCAAAGCCGCCTACGATCAGAATAACATCCCTGCCGCCGAGCTGTTCTCCACTGCTCCTGCGGTATCCCTGTACGTTGTGGATCACAGCTTTTACCAAACTCTTTTGATTACCAAACTCTTTTGAACCTGGGCCCCTTGGACGCTATAACGTCCGATATCGCACTTGATGATGCTCCCGATGTTCCCCGCTATGGTTGTGCATCTGTCGCATTATTCCAACTCCTTCCAACAGGTGTACTCCACCCACTTGCCATTGTGCTCAATTACAAAGGCAGCATTGACCCGACTGTCAGCACTACAATCATCAATAAACGCTTGAGCCCAGACGACTCCTCCGTCGGTGAGGACTCTGACTGGCCTTGGCGGTATGCGAAGATGTGTGCGCAAGTGTCGGACTGGACTCATCACGAATTGACCGTTCACCTTGTCAGAACGCACCTCATCGAGGAAGCAACTATAGTTGCGGGCCAGCGCAACTTCCCGGATTCCCATATCATGTTCCTTCTGCTTAGTCCTCACTGGCAAACAACACTCTCACTCAACTCCCTCCGCAAGACTCTGGTCGAGCAGATGATGGGGCCCATTTCTCCCTTCAAGTTACCACAGCTCTTCACAATCTGCAATGACTCGTACTACAAGTTTGACTGGGTGGGCTCATACGTTCCTGCCGATTTGGTCAAGCGGGGGTTCCCTGTTGATCAATTGGATGTCGATCCCAAATTCCACAACTACGCCTACGCTCGCAGCGTGGCGGCCATGTGGACGGTCCTTCAGTCATTCGTTGGAAAGGTTCTGACCGCGTACTACAAGAACGGAGACTCTGATGTCGCGGCAGACCCATATGTCAGCAGTTTCTGCTTGGAAATGCAGTCCAACGATGGCGCGGGGCTCCCACAGTTTCCCACTGTCACGAAATTAGCTGATTTGATTGACATGGTCACTATGTGCATACACATCGCCGCGCCCCAGCACACTGCTGTCAACTACCTTCAGCAATCTTACCAGACATTCATCCCGAACAAACCTTCTGCGTTATACACCCCGCTCCCACAGTCATTGCAGGACTTACAGCAGATCAACGAATCAGACGTTCTCGCCGCCCTTCCCCTCCAGGTTTGGAGGGATTGGCTGATGATGGCTCAGGTGCCATATCTTCTCTCTGCAGAAGTAACGGGTGATCAGAACATCATTGAATACGCGAAGACTGCCGCTGCAAGCAAAAACCCTCTCATTGCAAGTGCTGGAAAAGATCTAGAGATCGATATCGGAAATCTCACCAATACTTTCAAAGAGAACAGCGATGCAATGGACGATCAAATAACAAAGTATATGGTCTTGGATCCCAAGGATTTAGCTGCAGCTATTGTCATTTAACATGTCTGATAAACATATGTATCTCTGTACAAGACTATGTGTCGTGTAGTGCTGATTTGCAAGGGGAATATGTAATTCATTCAATTCGGGTCAGGGCCACATTTGTACGCAAATAAGGCTTGGTGCCCAATGTGAAGTCAAATGTGACCGCATATATTTGACCAAGATCAAAGACGAACCTAACCAGACCATGATTATTACAACGAGTGAATAGAGAGAGAGAGAGAGAGAACACCAGTGTTGGGGTCCCAGCGGAACTACATACCCGAGATGGACTGATGCGCAGGTAAGCAAGGTCAGGACGACGTTGGTCGTGAAACTCATGATTCCCTTTTACCTTGCTTTTACCCAAGAACAACAGGCAGTTCTATAAGGTCTATATTTTCAACCCACAACTTGCCCACAGCACCCCGCGTTTAGCTGGCGTTTGACTTTTCAATGACTTGACATGCGGACAGGAGGTTGTGCTACAGGTCATCTCATCTTACCGAGCCTCAGGCATCTTGGTCCAGAACAGAACAGCTGCATTCAGCAGTCGTCGGATGTCAACCACAGATCTTCTACAGTTCCCTTGTACTACTACTACGCCACCCTCGGGCTCGAGGCTGTCGATGGAGCGGGAGAAAGATGGAAACTAAAGATGGAAACGTTCCGTTGATGCGGCTTGACAGTGCGTTTTGTTCGCTTTGACATCAACGCTAGATCTTCAGCCTACTTGTCCACTTCGAGTATGGCCAATGTTAAAGTCAAGTCCAATTCTCAGAACTCCTACAGGCTGGTGTCCTTGTGACTGTTTGGTGCGATAGGTGCATGCCTTGCATGCTTGTCGAACATAGCACGAAGCCAAGTTATACCGTCGCCCTCGCTACTTGAAGGGGTCCAATCTCATGTGGCAACACCTGACGATCTGGCTCCTAATCTCATCCATACGGACATTGCGTTCTTCTCGACTTCCATCTTCAGATCCTCTGGCCTGTCGACAGCAAGGCAACATACGGCGCTCAGAAATGCTCTAGGTGACTAGATGCTCCAGAACTCTCTAGCCACCGGTGTTAATCAAAGCGCGGTTGCATATGTGCATGTCTCGATACAGCCCTGGTGCCGTACAAGATCGTCAACGGAACACGTACTCATGTCAGTCATTGACAACTTGCAGGACTGTGCCTTTTGCAGGCGTAACTTCGTACCTCTCGAAGCGCCCGGAGACAAACAACTCCAGTGTCCATTTTCGTGTAACCTTCTGAACATAAATCCAGTTACCCGCGATACGCGCGGTAATATGCTTACGATCGAAATTCACAGACAACCCAGCTCTCGTATGGCTCTTGTAGGAATGCTATAAAGGTAAGTCTAACACCTACCATTCGACCCCTACCAATTCATCTCAATCCCTCATTTCTCTATCTTTCTGCTTGAATAATGACCACCATCCAGAATCCTCACACATGCACCAGCGTTCAGCGGCCCCCTTACATGAGGGTCCGCCCTACGCCAGCTACCTACCATGAGTACTTCTCGCACGCTGTCAAGGATTTCAAGGATAGGAGACAAATGTAAGCCCATGCAATGGCGATATTTGCAGAAACCAGATTCACTGATCCAAATTACCAGGCTTGATTGGTTCTACGATGTTACTGAACTCCAACCGTCTTATGGGCGAGTGCAAGGAAGATGAATCAGTCGCCGACAACTTGAAGAAAAAGAGGCAACTCTACCAATGGGAGCTCAACGACGGCTATCCTCCACACTGCAAAGCAGTCCCGGACCAACTCAATGCTGACCAGATCTTTAGCCCGGCACGTATCTTGGAAACACTTCTGCTAGTCGACCCTACCGACCACCCAGCACTTACCGTCATGTTCGAAAAACTTGCTCCGAGCTCCGATATCACAACAATGGAAGCACTCGAGAAGTACAACAGTGACCACCATGGTGGCGCTACCCTGGGAAACATGTTTACAGCAGAAAACGTCGGTCTGCGATCCGACTGGTACACCGACGCCGTTTTCGCGCACCAACAGTTCATTGGAGTCAATCCCACCACCATCACCGTTGCCCTAGCAGACTGGATCCAGAACTTTACCGCAGCTGCCAACGACCAGGGGAACACTGCTGCGGCTGAGCTGCTATCAACTGCTCCTGCAGGAACTCTGTATGTACAGGATCTCAGCTACTATCGAACTCTTCTCAAGCTTAACCCCACGGACGCCATCACTTCCGATGCCTCCCTTGCACAAGCTGCGAAACTACCTCGCTATGGTGGCGCCTCCGTTTCACTATTCCAGCTCCTTTCAACTGGTGTACTCCACCCACTTGCCATTGTGCTCGACTATAAAGGCAACATTGACCCGACTGTCAGCACTACAATCATCAACAAACGTTTGAGCCCAGAGGACTCTTCCGTCGACCAGGACTCTGATTGGCCTTGGAGGTATGCAAAGATGTGCGCACAAGTGTCGGACTGGACCAACCATGAGATCACCGTCCATCTTACACGGACTCATCTTATCGAGGAGGCAATCATCGTTGCTGCCCAGCGCAATTTTCCGGATTCATATATCTTATTCCAACTCCTCAGTCCCCACTGGCGGACAACTCTATCACTCAACGCCCTTATCAAGCTTTTGGTCGAGCAGATGATGGCACCTTTATCTCCCTTCACACTCTCGCAGGTGCTCGCGATATGCAACAATTCCTACAACTCTTTCGACTGGGTCGGCTCATACGTCCCTGCTGACCTGGAGAAACGAGGCTTCCCGGTCGATCAATTGGATAGTCCCGCATTTCATAATTACGCCCTACGCTCGCGATATATCGGCCATGTGGACCGTCCTAAGGAAGTACGTTTCGAATGTCTTGACCGCGTATTACAAGAATGGGGACTCGGACGTTGCGAGCGATGCATATGTCGTTGGATTTTGCGCTGAGATGCAGTCCCAAGCTGGCGCTCAATTGTCTCAGTTCCCCACCGTCACAACATTGGATGCTTTAATTGACATGGTCGCCATGTGTATGCACATCTCAGCTCCTCAACACACCGCCGTCAACTACCTCCAACAGTACTATATGACCTTTGTCCCGAACAGACCTTCTGCATTGTACGCCCCGCTTCCACAGACATTGCAAGAGTTACAGGCCATTGGGGAGTTGGACGTTCTCAAAGCTCTTCCACTCCAGGTACCACAAGATTGGTTGATGATGGGGCAGGTTCCGTATTTGCTATCCGAAGAAGTGTCTGCCGACCAGAACATCATCCAATATGCGACCAATGCGGCTGCGAGCGATAACTCTCTCATCGCAAGTGCTGCAAAAATTTTGGCGGTCGATATCAGCAGCCTCACCGGTACTTTTGCAGCGAACAGTGATGCGATGGACGACCAGATAACGAAGTATATGGTTTTGGATCCCCAAGATTTAGCTGCGGCCATCGTGATTTAAACCATGCCAGTCAATTACAAGTACACGCCTTTTGTTGTGCTCGTGCCTGGAATATGTTCTTGTACGAAAAAATGAGATGGATATGCCAATTGCAATCCCTGTTTCGATCAATACGTTTTGGTTTCTTCAATTCTTGTCCATCCATCAACCTCAGAAGACATGTAGATCCATATTTTGGAGCCATGTAATATCTTCGCTACTCATCCTGCAGTAGTATGTCTTCGGGTGAGTTCGTGGTTTCGTGAGGGTTGATAGAGCTTTGCAAAGTGTAACCACTTCGTTACTATAAGAGCCTTCGCATGGCAGACGTAGCAGTCCAATGACAACCCTGCAGCACGCTTGAAAGCCACAGCAATACACAGATGTGCCATGGTCCGTTGCGCTTATATACGTTGCTTGGGCAGCCCTCTTCTTGGGTGAAACGAGGAACGCCCTGAGAGTATACTCGTCCTTGCAAAAACAAAATTCAGGTAAGGGTGAATGGATTCTGGACAATGGGGAAGGCAGAGCGACGACAACATGATACTACTTGCCCTTACTACTCGATTTTCCTTTCCCCTTACCAAACGATTTTCCTTCAAAACCTGGTCTGGCCTTTTTAGTCGAACCCTTCTTCTTATCATTTTTGCGCTCATTACGCATGGCAATGTTGTCATTTCGTTTTTTCTGTCTTGCGGCCATGGCTGCAGCGACGTGTTCCTTCTTGTCGTCCCTATACAAACAGATTATGATGAGAAATAGAAGCCGCGAGAAGAGATGGTCGTAGAGTGGAAACATAGGGAGAAACGCACCATTCCTTCTTAGTCTTCCCTTTCTCCTTCTCCTTCCTCTTCGCTGCCTTTTTCAGCCTGCCTTCATCGTCGCGGACCTTGACGCCCTCGAGCCTGGCCTCAGCTTTGGCCCATTTTTCCTTCTCCTCAATGGACTTGCGTTTTTCTTCCGGCATTGCTGCGAGTTTCTCTTTTCGCGCTGCAAGTTGCTGGAGGGCCTGTTGGGGATCGGCGGTAGTTTTGAATTGATGACCTTTCTTCGAGGATCCTGCCAAAGAGGAGTACGCCACCGTGGCCATGGTTGATTGGGGTCCATGATGTTGCTTAGAGGAGGGTCTCTGGTCGGGGACGAGTAGTTGGGTCTGTTATTTTCACCGAATGAAGGATGAGAGGGGGTCGCTTCTGCAATGGTTAAATCCGACCTTAGTAACATTTCCTTTATCCCTATTTTCTCGCTTTTCCTTTTCCTTGTCCTTCGATTTCTTACCCTTCATCTCCTCCTCTCTTCGAATCTTCTCTTTGGTCTCCTTTCGTCGCCTCTCGCGCATAGCGGCCCTCTGTCTTCTTCGCTCCTCTAATAGATCATCCCTATCCCCTGCTTCGCCATTCGCACCATGCCAACCTCGCCCTCCTCCTCCTCTCCGCAACTGTGCCATTCGTGAGTGCAGCTTTTCTCGTAAGGACTCGATGCCGCCAGAGACAGGCATCGGCTGTAGTTCCGTATCGTCACTTTCGCTATCCTCGTTGTCGGAATCAGCAGCCATCTCATCCATGTCAACATCGACGTTCATGGAAAAGTCGCCTTCATCGCTATCCTCGTCTTCGGAAAGTGGTGCAGAAGCTTTTCGTTTGCCTTTGGCACTTGAGCTCTGCTTTTTCAACGCCTCATTTTGTATGTCGATGATAGATTTGTGGTTCGCTGGGTCAAGCTGGTGATTTGTTTAGTCAAATCAGTAGGTTAGTCAGTTGTCAAACAAAATAAACCTTTTCCCGTTTCGCTTTTTTAGATGCCTCTTTGATGGCTTGTTTGGGAGCCTTCTGCTTCTTGCTGTGTTTTTGAAATTTTGACGCCGCCTGCGAATAATGACAAGGTAAGTTGGTGACTTCCGGATTTCAAGGATTTAAGTGACGTGCCTGTTCCTCCGTTTCGTCGTTCACAATATAGTACTGGGCTGGTATGAGCTTGAGCAGAGATTCAAACGTGTCGTTGTGCTTTTCTAGTGAAGCTCGCAGCGTTGCTGCGGGCGTAAGCATGTTTTGAGAGGTGGCTTGGCTGGAACAAGTTTGGTAAGAAGAAAAAGATTACCGCAAACTCGATAATGCAGAAAAGTTAGGGTTAGGGTCATAAACGGTATGGTTGTTCCTGTCCTGTCCAAATCCGTCCTTTACTTCCATCCATCTGATTCGCGCGTTTATGGGATGGCTTTCCAAATTCCCCGGAAAGCTATACTGTCCAAGGAGCAGCTGGAATATTTCCAGGGCTCTAAAACTCATCAAGACATAGTATCCTACATCGAAACACTAAATGCTTCAATAATTGGCGCCAAATTAACCGATGAATGTACCATGTCACCTGTAAGTGTCTGAGTGTTTACTGCCCCCACCGATATTGATGACTAAAAAGGGCGTAGAAGCAGTTCTAGAGGTTCTCAATCAAGTTGATCAGATAGCGAAAAGTATCCCACCTGTCGATAACGCTGCATCGAGATTTGGGAATCCGGCATTCAGGACTTTTTATGATAAAGTTTCAGAGGTAAGAAAGAACGCCTTCTCAACTTGGGTATCTAGTGATTCTAACTCGCCGACGGCTCATAGAACTCTTCTGCTCTGCACGTTACACTGCCGAATCTTCCTCCAGACATCATTCCAGAAATTTCCGTCTATCTCAACGAGTCATGGGGTAACAGAACGCGGATCGATTACGGGAGCGGGATGGAGTTGAATTTTCTGTGTTGGCTGTGAGACTCCCCGAATAATCGTGTTATATTCTCTGGACTCATTCAGGAGATAGGATATGCCTAGAGCGGGTAGGTGTGCTTCAAGAGAGTGACCACAAAGCCATTGTTCTAAAGGTTTTCTGGAGGTATGTTCGTCCCTGACGTAGACGGCGAGTTCCTGATCCTTCTTTCCTCAAGATACATACAGATCATGAGATTTCTTCAATCATCATACTGGTTAGAACCTGCAGGATCGCATGGTGTGTGGGGCTTGGACGACTATCACTTCCTGCCTTTTCTGTTCGGGTCTGCACAACTGCGAGGTGAGTTTCGCTGTCGGGCTTTCCCACTGTCCATTATCTCACGATAATGAAGGCCACAAGTACATCAAGCCCAAAGCCATACACGATCCTGAAATCGTTGAGGAATACTCACAACATTACATCTATTTTGCTTGCATAGCCTTCATCAACTCTGTGAGTTCATTGCGCGTCCCAGTCTGGATTTAACACATATATGCCAACAACAGATCAAGACTGCGTCTTTACGATGGCACTCTCCGATGCTGGACGATATTTCTGCAGTGCGTGGCACCCATTGTGTTCGTTGTCTAGTATATTCATATCGCGTCTAGGTGAAAACATGGGATAAAGTAAACTCCGGGATGATCAAAATGTATCAAGCCGAGGTTCTAGGCAAACTTCCAGTCATCCAACACTTCCTCTTCGGATCCATCCTTCAGTACGACGGCCCCGAAACTTCCAAGTCAGATGAAAGTGTCGATGATGCACATAGAGGCCACGCCCATGCAGACCTTGGTGGTGCAGGCCAGAGAGAAGTAGGTTGGGGAGACTGTTGTGGTATCCCAGTGCCCTCTGTGTTTGCTGCCGCACGAGCAGAATTGGAAAAGCAGAAGGAGCCTGGTTCGAAGTTGGCTGGGCCCGGTATACGTCCTGTTCCCTTTGATTGATCGGCGTATTATTCTGGGTCTGACTGTATCTTTCAACCTGAAATTGTATTTTACTTGTTGCTTTGTCCTTGGGGTTGTTTGGAGGACAATACTCTGTGCAGGATCCGTGTTGAAATAGTGTCAAGGTACCATCCACCTCTCAAAGTTGTGGCTGCCCTTACAGTTTTCGTCGGCAGATGTTTTCTTCCAGGTCTTGTATAGTTTGAAGAAAACGTCATCTGTATCAATTTCATAACAAAATCCTTTCCTCGGCCTCGGAATTCTTTGAAGTCTGATAGTAAGAGTATCCGAACGCCATATGTCGGATCTGTGGGCTCAAGATTTAACGACATTGCAGCTGCTAGTCCACACATCTATGTCGACTTCACGACGAGGAAAGGTCTTTTCACCGTCTGTTTTCGAGGTACTTCACGCGGAAGAATCCTTTCGAACATGAATATACAGATGTCATGTTGTTCCGTTTGGGGCCTTCCGTCTGAGGTCAGACTCGAACTCCTGGACCTACATTCCCTGCTATGGTGCGATCCCGCGACAGGGGGGCTCTGCTGGACGCTCAATATCCTCTTGGTTACTTTCGCCTACTATGCCATCGAACCGAATCAAAGCGCTGGGACATGTTGAAGTCGACCGAAGCCTTCCTCAAAAAACAAGGCTGCCGAATAATTCACTCTTACAAGGAAGGTTACAAGATTACGTCAACCATATTGAGCAAGTCTGCAATGCATCGGTGCCGAGCTAAGGAAGATTGGCTGACCGAAGGTTTCATCTTTATCATGTTCTTGCTGTCCCGATGACATCGGGAAAACGGGAACAAGTCCATACCCTCTTGTGTTACCTCTCATATTCACAAAGCATACCGATGTTTGCGGGATAAAAGATTGTCGTTTGATACAAGAATCCGCAACCTCGAACTATGGTCTCCCTCATCGCACCGCAAATCGTCACAATGGTCATCGCCGATCAATTACAAGAAGCCAGGAAACCCATGCAGCTTTCAATAGCCCTCACTGTCATGGCTGGGATCGAATACGGGGTCGCCTTTACGCTGTTCATCTCGTGTCTAGACGCTTTGCGCAACAATTCTAAGGCTTCCCAGCACATGCGACGCTTTCTCCATGCATACGTATCACTGATGTTTCTTCTCAGCACGTTATACGTACTTGCCGCGGTCATTAGTTACACCTCAGATATGACCGCACTGCTTTACAATGTGCCATTGACGGAATCCTGCCCTCAATGCTTCAATCTTTCAAAGATAATGCATCGCATACAGATTTGCTGTTTGGCGTTATCAATCTGGGGAGCAGATGGCTTCATGGTAAGTCCCGACAACTTTTTTCAAGAGAAATGCTCAGGCATCGTTATTCTCGTAGCTTTGGCGTTGTGCTATTCTATATGAGGGTGTACTGTGGGTCCGCCGGGTGGCGATTTTCGTTGCCTGTTGCGTGCTAGTGGTGGCAACCTTCCGTATGTGGCATACGACTTGAATGTGTGCAGCTCTTCTGACAGTTTCAAAAGTCAGTGGTGTATTCTACATGGCTCTAGATACCACCCCGTGTGGCCTTACACTCATCACACTGTCCACAATAAGCCTCAGTGTCAATGTTGTCATCACCGCCCTGATTGTTTTCCGTCTCCTCTATCACAAAAAGTATCTCCTTGGGGCGCTTGGACCCGGACATGGAACGATGTATACCAGGATAATTGCCATGTGCATAGAGTCTGCAGCTGTCATTGTCTTAACCAGCATCGTGTTGCTCATCTTGGTTTGTGCGGCGCCTGCTTTGACTTACAGGGTGCAGAAGGTCAGCGTCCCACTACCAAGTCTTTACACTTTCGCCTTTACAACGACGTTCCCCGTTCCTATCTATGTAAGTGCATTAAATCAACGTCGTCTCACGCAACTGATGTCGTCCTAGGCCATATCTCCTTTCATGATTATCTACAGAGTTGCTCAGGGAAGATCGTGGACAAGTCCAACACGGGAGTTGTGCACCCAAGACATAGCAGCTGCTTTGGATCGACAGGGGATACAATCCCTGCGATTTGCACGTTCTGCAAGGGCGTCTGTCAGTGGTGAGGCGTGAAATGTTTGGTGAGATTATCCCAGTATAATTCATACTGGATTTTGCCCCTAACGTCAACTTCAAGAACAAGTTTATAATGTCTCACCATGTATTTCTGAACAAGACTCTCCCATGGCTCTGGGCTCAGACTCTTCAGCATGCACGACGCTTTACTCGTGACCCCCAAGCAAAAGGTGTCTGTCAAATGTTTCCAAAAGCACCTATTTTTTCGCAATGAGAACTCTATGGGCGTTGTGTAGTCTGAACCATCCGCAGGGATGAGGATTAGCTCATTGCACTGGAAGTGATAATCGTAGATATGATATACGGGCTACACCTCGCCTCAGTAGGCTTGAGCAAATGATGATAGCGGTATACCAACAACGCATGTGTACTAGCTGAATATTCCGGCCCGTAATATCCGTTCTCAAGCCATCCAATACTTATGCCGACTGTTTTACGCGGCCGTTGCCGGATTGCCCTGCCCCTCACTCGTTTAGGCAGCTGCATCGCCACTCACACGTGTGGGATCGTTCCTGGTGCTTTGGCGACCTCGTTCGCTTCCTCTCCCCTCCTGCCCCGCCTCTCGTCTTCTTCCCCCCTGGGCCTGGGGCTCCCTTTCCGGAAATCTTCCCTCTTTGCGCGATGATGGCCTTCCGACCTCCTTACGGTAATTTGCCATTCATAGATTAGTGGATTAGGATTAGATTAGAGGTCAGTTCCTCCCTCTCACCAACTCATACCAACCATGTCTGGCAAAGATCGCAAGCTCGCAAGCTCAGAGGCAAAGCCGCAGGTGGTGACTCGAATCCCAAATCCCACGATCCCAATCTTGCTTGGCAAAACGGGCAAAACGGCTGTCCTCAACTTCTCAATCTCGCTCGGCCAAGGCTGGTCGCTAGTTCTCTCCGGTTCAGGAGAGTTGAACCCACTGGTGATGACTCGAACCCACTTGGCTCGACTTCCAAATCTACAGCGCCGGTGAGTTCTCGAGGAGGAGGCTGGTCTCCAGTTCGAAGGACAGTCCGCCGGTGTGGTGACTCAACTTCCAAATCTAAAGCACTCAGTGAGTTCTCAAGAAGGCTGACCTCCAGTTCGGAAGGAGGAAAACCCGCCGGTGGTGACTTAGGGTTATTCAAAACCCGCCGGTGGTGACTCGACTTCCAGAGTTCCAAATCTGAAGCATTCAGTGAGTTCTCGAGCGAAATCTTCATTCGAAAACCACTCACATCCAAAAACCTTCGTAATTCTATTAGAGGCAGTTTATCACTTGCGACAGACTCCCATTTGGTTTTGTCACAATGTCAATGATGTAATGTCGTCTTCGTAAGCACCAGAGACGTTTTGCGTAATATTTAACTGACTTGTTCGTTCCCTATCGTTCCCTAGGCCAACCGTGTCTATTGTGTCGGTATCCAGTACATGCCCACTGTCCCCCGTTTCGTTGCCCAGCCGATCGTCAATCATGGATCAGACCATCGCCCGCAACACGTTGTGCCATACCGTATGGGTCTTTCAATATTCTGACGAGCCCTCAAGAAGCCTTACACTCTTAAACTAACATTCAATCCAGTTCGGTCAACCTTCCCCTTCTTCCCCTTTCCTTTTGATCATCTTGTCATCTGCTCTGAGTACAATGTATTATACTTCACTCCTTAAATATAAATCTTTTGTCCCCGTATCTTATGGACCAAACTTCCCGGGGTTTCTTACAATGAACTGCCGACCTCAGCTTGACTAGTACCATCTAATGTATTTCCCTGGGAAGTACGTAGGCAGATTTTGCATCGTGTATTATTTTATTCGAAAATGTAATTATTCAAAGAGGCTAGACATAAAATAGAATCTCATCGAAGTGAGCACAATGAATTAAATTGGTTTGGGGGCGGGAGGAAGTCAACTGTCGCACGGTGACATCTTCCTTTGCTTCACTCATCCATCACTGACCCACTGCGCGATCGTGCCTCTGGTGTCCCGTTTTTACTCGACCGGCTCAGGCGTGTCCTCTGGCGGATTTCTTTCAAGAGTTGGGTCATGCTTCTATCAGCATCTGGGTACGTTTCAAGAAATCGATTTTGGTCACTGCCCAAGCTAAGGGAAATGTTAGGAACTGCTCATCCAAAGAAATGGTGCGTAGCTTACCGCTCATATTCCTCAACTATGACCTGGCGCTGACTGCGTAGGCTTCCAGTTGTAGTCCTCATCAGGCCACAATACCACTTTGCTGGCCAGTCCTTCAAGGCAAGCCCTGTTTGCGGGTCCACCTCCAACCACTGCTTCAAAGCTCGACGCCATGCTCCAGGTGCATGGCCCAAGCAAGGAATAGAGACACCAGCTATTGGAAGGGCCGACGGTGACACAGGCCTCTTTCGACTTGGCGGACTAGTCGAAGAGTCTGGCAGGTGATTGACCTGATGGGAGACGGCGGTTGTCTGTGAGTCCGACACTGTGTAGATTGGTGGTGACCCAACCTGACACGGGCTTGCAGATGTCGGTGATACGACCTGAGTGATGCCTTCCATTTGTCCACCTCCCAATGTCGGCTGCAGGGTTTTCTTCTGCACAGTTGTTTGCGAAAGGGCCGACTCAAAAGTCGTTGTCAAGGCCTGAAAATTTCTATTTACTGAGGCTCCAAACTGACGAATTTCCTCTCTAGTGGCCGGCTTCATTGTGTCTTGATCGCCCATGAAGAAGTTAGTTGGGTCAAGTGGTATCGGATGCAAGGCATTGCCATGGCCATTCTCAAAGCTTTGGAGTGAGTCGACTAGATATTTAATCAATGTATCACACTGAAAATAAAATTAGCTGTATGAACCCTAATCTAGATATTGCTGATCACGCACATGTTCACCAACTGCCCAACCGCCCCACCATCGAATCCGATTCAAGGACCACCGCTGGCCAATGGGAGCAAACATGAAGCGATACTGGGCACCTCCTCGCCGGAAAGAGTGGGTAGTGTATCGCCGTTTGGTTCCAGACTCTTTACAGAAGTCGGACAGCATCGCCTGAAGGCTGTCATAGCTCATTTGCCGATCTGTGCAAATAACGCCATTGACACCGATATGGGGGAAGAGGTAATCATCTGGGGCAAGCTTCCTTCCAAGAACACTCTCAAGGAAAGTCTTCCATCGGAGTAGGTGAGTATGCATGTCCATCTCGGGGAATTCTTGCTGATAGATATCATACAGACAAGCTGAAAGCCAAGGGAGTGATTTGCGGTGAGGAGAGTCATGCCAAAAATGTAAAAATACCTGTTCTTGGACCATCGTAGCCCTTTTCGTGTTGCCACCCCTTTCGGTCCAGAAGCTCAACTTTAAAGTGCGGAATATAATAAGGGGCGGGCCCGGTACAGCCTTCTTGAAGGTCGCGGGCCTGAAGACTGAGCAACTCAAAACACCTGCAAAATAGATTCGGTCAGTTCAGATTCTTACAGGCAGGATGTTGTTACTAACCTCGTCCACAAGGTGTAGCCAGAGGGCATAAAGCCTCGCATAAATCCATGCCGCAGGCGGTGCTTAAGAGCGGCAAGAGCAGCACCTGCATCTTCAAATTCATTTGTTCCTATCCCGCCTGTAAGCCATTCATCTGGACATTCCTTTGTCGACCATCGCATCAAACATTGTAACTCTTCAAGTGTCATGGCTTCAGCATGGTTGCGATTCGCACCGGCTCCTTTTGATTTGTCGCGCGTCTTGATTGACTGAACGACAGCCCTGACATTACTTGCACGGGCTGGACATCCTTTAACCTCGCCAGTGACTTTGTCAAAGCTGTATTCGCCGTCGTATTTGCCTCCCTCTCTGTATTTCGTGTCAGTGAATTTCAAATTAATAAAACATTGTTGACATACATGTTATCCCAGAGTGCTGCAAATGCGCCGTGAATTCCGTCAGCAGTATCCTTCCCACAGCCTTCGTTGAAGCATTTTTGAACAAGAAACATCTCAAGTGCGAGGGCTGAATATCTGTTTGGTCCTCCATCATCGTCGAATGCCTTTTCCAAGGTGGTGGTGCAGATTCCATCGTCATTCAATCGATCTCCGTCCGCCTTCCTTTTCGCGACAAGGTTCTTCAAGAAACCCTTACCTCGAGAGCGATGGCCATTGTAAGCGTTGGTAGTGTTCTTCACCGAGTTATATTTTGACACTTCGGCTTTGCAGATAGTTTGCAGGCTATGTAAATTGTCCGATTCAACACCTGATTGCTTTGAAGCATATTTACGGCTTCTCTTCTTTGGGTTCGACGTAGGTGTAGCACGAGGCATTTAGAATAGAGATAATATGAAGTTTTCAAAGAGATAGATGGACAGGAAACAAGACGTGAAGAGACATTGAGCGATTCAGAGGTGATTCATCTCTGTCTCAGTCGATGCCCCTATTGTGGTACGGTAAATAATCGATGCAAATGTAAACTAAGAAATGCTAGTCGAGATAGTTAGGACGGCGGTGGAGAAGGTGTACATAAATTAATATGCCCGAGAAAAACGGGCCGAAGACCCATGCCAGTCGATGACCCTTCATCGACAATGATCGTGTTGTCTTTGTCTTCATTGTCAATGACGATAGGGTCCGCCAATGAGTTCCCGGAGCTAAAGGTGGTTAGCGTCTCATGTTGATGGCATGTCAAAGGTAGACTAACTCAAAAGAGGAACTGGCGCCATTATTAGTCGGCTTTTGAATGCGACGTGGTGAGAGTTTAAGCTGCTGAGGCTTAGACGAAGTGAGAACCTATGGAAAATCAGCTTGTGTCTTAATAGGTACGAGGACAAGAGCTTACAGGAGTGTATGTTGCAATTGGCGCAACAACCTTCTGCCCTTTAAACCGCTTGATAAGGTCAGGCAATGCAGATCCAAGAATTGAGGCCGGGATCCAGAACGAAATCTTGATGCAGTCGGATTTCTCGATGAGTGAGCGCGATGCACTATCTAATTCAAGAGCCGTTTCGCGGAGTATATCGTGCATTGAGATCTGGATGGTGTAGCCACTTACATCTGGGTGAGTTGAACGGGCACCCGGACCAAGCCTAGCTTGACAAATTCGGAGGACGTGGATATTCGCAAGTCCGCCTGGAACTACGGCATTGTTAGTGTAATATGCTAACCGTGTGTCGGAGTCAGGCAGCTGATTTGAAAGGACATTAGCAAGGAGCAAGTGCAGTCCAGTACTCAAGTATATCTCCTACCTGTAATATATATTGAATGGCAATGCCTGGCCATAGTGTCGCCTTGAAGCGCGAGACAATATCTCCCAATGATGCCCATGAAAAGTACTTCTTGCATAATGTTGCAATTTCAGCAAGACGAGGCCGACGAAGGTGCCAAGAAGTTGTATCGGGGATCTGATCCGTTGTCCACGATGTAAGTGGCTGGGCGTATTGCAGAATCAAGTCGACGGAGGGGAAACTATTTGTTATCTTCTTGGCAAGGGATGGGTACTTTCGCCCCAATACATTCTGTGGATCGTGGACTAGAAGTGTCCGGAATTCGTCACGCCAGCCACGTAGAAACTCCCTTAACTTCTCACGAGAAGACAGTGTTGATGCAGCTATAAATAAAGATGTTGCAAGTTTACTCTGAGCAAGCAAACGTGCAGTTTTCCAACCACAGCCCTCGAGTCCGACCTTGAATTTGAATAAGACAATATAAATGAGAACCAGGATCATAAGATACTCGCCCCGTTATCATAGTCTCCACCACACAGAATGGCCATTAAAAAAAGCCCCTCACGAGTCAACAAAACCCGTACATCGGTTCTGATAGACTCGGAATTAAAAATATTGACTTGATCACCGGCATCTTTGACATTGCTCCTGAGAACACGTTGGAACATTCTTAGTAGGTTAGAGTGAGAATACCCACGTGCGTATCACACAGCAAGCCCCAAATACGAAGTTGTCATTATCTTCTGAGAAGATTGCATCGACGAAACCTCTTCTGTTCAATTCGGCGAGGTCTGCTTCTGCTTCCCCAGGGGCCTGTATCAAAAAAGGATTATTGCAGAAATAAATTTAGAGATATGGGAGTGAAACTAACCATGTACCAGAAAAACCCAAAGGCCTCAATCAGCTTTTTCAACGGTGAAGAAAGCCAGTGAGGCTTTCGTTTGACTTGAGCACCCCGCTTTACACTTGGCCGATCAGGACCGTCAAAGACAAAGACGGGAATGATAGGCAGGGTCATGAGCCGACAGAGACGATAAAACAGTATCCGAAGAGCTGGGTTTTCGCCAGATCGGGTGCCTTGCCCAGGCCGAAACTTGACAGCCATTTGAGCTTCGTTCATCCAGATACTAGTTTATCGGGTAAGAAACAAAGCTAGAGCTCAGGGCTTAGGATACCGCAATTTATTTACCTTGCGTCAACTCCGATGATCAAACAGCGGTCGCGATGACGCTGATACTCAAAGCCCTCCGTAACAGCTACTTGCGTTAAAGTCCTTGATTGAGATGCTGGAGATAAAGCCTGTAAAACACATTTTCAGAATGTTAGAAGAGAGATTCTGGGCCTAAACGTACTAGCCACAAGTCACAAATGCCCATCTTGAAAGATGTTGAGGGTTTGAAGTGAAGTTGGAGGTCTGAGACCTTGATCAAAGTGGGAAAAGCTCATTAGCAGAAAGGGGATTTTGAAATCTAGAATTATGCTCCCTCTTCTGGTTGGCGAACATGGTCAGATTCATGGAAGGGAGTTGAACAAGGGACATGGTTGCGTTATACACAGAGCGCGATGCCCGCTTACGCGCTATCAACAGCAATTGACAGTGAGAAATCACAACTGACTTTCCACGTGACTGATGCGCGTCGCGTCAGGCATCTCCAAAGTAAGAACCAAAATCAAGAACCAGCTTGGCTACCAATAAGACGTGCATTGGCAGACATAAGAACTGATAAGAACTTATGTGCGAGCAATTTACGGTAAATCGGCCTGATTTACAGGATTTACAGAGACGAGCCAATCGAGCTGGCGAGCCTATACTGAGCCTGAGGTGTGGCTGCGATGCTGATCACTGATTTACGAACAATCTTATTCGGCACGTAAGTAAGCCAGATCTTATTCTAATGTCTGCAGGGACCTCAATTGCAGGATATAGATATCAGATCTACAAGCTAACCGACTAGAAGGTGTCAACTATTCCAGATTCATTACAGATAGTAAGTTACACCGGCAATAATCAATACTTGAACCAGTAAGACCCAGTAAAGGGACTGAGAGTGAACCTCTGTTCACTCTCAAACTCACTGTAAAATTCAAGCAGGTGGGGGCAGTCTTTCTTTGTAAGAAAAAAAGTAATGCCACTACAGTGACACTGCTGTCCGAGTCAATGGTCCAGCAGGGTCATTGTAACAGTATTTCCTGTAACTGCCAACTTGAATGGAAGTCTTATTCGGGTGCTACTGTATCTCCGCGTGTCATGACATACCACTGTGGCCTCGCTCTGCGAGAGATGTGGATTTGGAGCCGGGACCACAGTTCGCAAACGACGTTCTCTGCTTATACATGGTCAATGGGTTTCTCCACCATTAAATTTGTTGATTATCCACCCATCATCAACATGTCAGGAAAAGTCAGCAGCAACTTTTCCCAGTCAGCATGCCGCAGGTAAATCTACTGACAGAGGTACGTCTCAAAACCAGTCTGTGTTATCAGCAACATCCCCGGCAGTGCGCCGGGACCGAGTAAGGAGCTCGATATTTGAATTTTTTCCCTCCGTTTTACCTGTACTTTTGTAACATTAGGTATACCTTACGTGCAGTTCTACTGTTCAAACTGTAGATTTTTGTATTAGGTATACATACGCAGAGTCCAATACCTCACATATCTCTTTGAACTGTATTCTACCGTCGGAGACTCAGATCATCTCTCAGCGTCTATTTTACGATGGACATCAAACACAAGACTCGGAAGCGAAGAGGAGCATAGGCGAGCTACGAGATAGATCGGCAGAGGAGCACGAAGCGAAGAGGAGCATTGGCGCGATAAATCGCAGATCGAAGGGAATCCGGGGGTTCGCGTAATTTACGTTGTAAATCGAGGACTGGTGTGTGACTGTAAATCATAAGAAATAACTCTACTTATTGGGATGCCCTTCCACACAACTTCCACATACATTTTTCTGTCAAAATGATAGGTGGTTTTTCTGCATTTAAATTGGCTCTGGCTCGAGGTACGGCAAGAGGCATGGAGTGGTGCAGCGTACTATATCCTGGATTGATCTTGGACATGACAGATCATTGGTCTAAACAAGCCTGATGTTCACCCGTTGACAGACCTCTGCTGCGCTTGATTGATCCGTGTTCAGCGGTAAGATAAGTCAGCCCAGCGCATTGACCAGTGTCCGCAGCTGCGTCCATAAGTCTGAACACTACCTCATGCAACATGCACCTGGTACACATACATAGGCGCTCAAACTCATTTTATCCTTGAATCTACATCACAATCGCAAAAGCTTTGAAGTATGGACCTACACCGGTAAGCAGTGACAACAAGAAATTTCATTCTGTATCCCATTTCCGTCATTCTGTGAGCTGATTGCTTCATATTCATAGAGAGTCGATTGGGTCTCAACAGTCATGGTTCAAAACCACCATCCCACCTGATGTATTACGCGAAATCATGGCCAAAACCATGCTGATATCATATGTGGACACGACACACGAGATGGATCCACAGAGCCCTATTTTTGAGGAGAAATCCAAGCTTGATATGACTCCACTTCGACTGAGCCACGTCTGCGTTTATTGGCGCACCCTGGCAAATAGTTGCTCATTTCTGTGGACCTCCATCTCCGTCATGGACACGGCAGTGACTTCGCCAGAGCTTCTGGAATTGTGGCTTGATCGAGGGAAAAACCGACCAATATCGATATATCTGCGGCAGGTAAACCCTACCCATTCGACGCGTCATAATTTGCGACGGGCCTTGACAATTCTCGGCACACATGTGCACAGGTGGAAAGCATTGTCTATCCATCTTGACCTCAGGCGTCACCGCCATAGATCAGTGCCGCCGTTTCTCGACATTTTGAGGGTGCTTCTGCAGCGCTCTCAGATGACCTTGCTTCACAGTCTGGACGTGACAGTCAACATTCCCCCCTATGTAGGTGTATCTGAGCAAAAGGCTACACAACTTTACCAACTCTTGTGTCCGGCGTCACCCAGCTTGGACACTATCAAGTAAGGCTTATATTCTTGTCCATGGCAACAGCCAATATCACTCCCGATCCTCCCAATCCCATGGGGTCAGCTAAAGCATCTATATATCACCACATACTCTGTCGACACCTATGAATTCCTCGGTGCCCTATCAAAGTGCCAATTTCTTGAAACCCTGTCATGTCACAGATGCTTGATTGATTACCCACCCGTTATACAATCATATCCAGCCGTCCTCCTCAACCGTTTATGTGTTTTCAGACTCACTTGCGCCTACGAGCCCGTTATCTTCGACTTCCTCACCCTTCCCAAGCTACGTGAATTGAGATTCAGTGCAAGCAAACATTCAAAGCCAGAGACTCGGCTTGTGAAACGGATCGAAGGAATGCTTGCGAGATCTGCTTGTCGACTAGACGATTTTACTTTTGATCGCTGGTCGGAGCAAGCCGAAGAATTACCCTTACACTTCCTGTCCTTGCCAGCGTTTGCGTCGCTCCAAAGCCTCACGATCACCGCAGATGTTACTGCATTGTTGTTGAGAAATTTAACAGTGTCGCGGGACCGTGGGCCGGAGTGGGAGGGAGAGTCCCATTCCGGTCACAATGGTGCGGTCCTGCTTGTCAATTTGACCTCTTTGGTCTTGGTGGGATGTCCGGTGGAGGACGGCTTGTTGTTGGAAATGGCACGATCTCGGGTTCGCAATAGTAGCTGTGCGCATCTCAGGTACCTTCGAGTTCAAGCTTGGCGCGAGGATGTCGGAGATAGTCATGCAGGCGATGTTGATGACTTTCAGAAGTTGAAAGAGGAAGGATTGGATTTTGAACTCATGTTCTCAAGCAAATCTTTGGCAAAGTGTGTAAGTGAATAGACAACTTCGAGATCACGTTTGAAATCTATCACTTTGTAGATCTGAACAAGACTCTCCCATGGCTCTGGGCTCAGACTCTTCAGCATGTGTGACGCCTTACTCGTGACCTCTAAGCAAATTGTGTCTGTCAAAGGTTCCCAAAAACACCTATTTCTTCGCAATGAGAACTCTATGTTGGTGTTATGTGGTCTCAACCATCCGCAGGGACTGGAGCAAATGATGATAGCGGGTTTTAACTGTACCAACAACGAATGCGTACTAGCTGAATATTCGGCCCGTAATATCCGTACTCATATTGAAATATCTCCCACATCCTTGTCCACATACATTTTTCTTCTTATCCTGGATTGATCTTGGACCCAACAGATCTTTGGTCTAAACAAGCCTAATAGTCACCTGTTGACAGACCTGTTGCGCTTGATCGATCCGTGTTCATCGGTAGAATAAGTCAGCCCAGCGCAATGGCCAGTGTCCGCAGCTGCGTCCATAAGTCTGAACACTACCTCAGGCAACATCCACCTGGTACGCAAACATAGGCGCTCAAACTCATTTTAGCCTTGAATCTACATCACAACCGCAGAATCCTTGAAGTATGGACCTGCACCGGTAAGCAGTGACAAGAAATTCCATCCTATACCCCATTTCCGTCATTCTATAGGCTGATTGCTTCAGAGATTCGATTGTGTCTCAACATCCATGGGTCAACATCACCATCCCACCTGATGTATTATGCGAAATCATGGTCAAAACCATGCTGATATCACATGTGGACACGACACACGAGACGGAGTCAATGAGCCCTATTTTTGAGGAGAAATCCAAGCTTGATATGATTCCACTTCGACTGAGCCACGTCTGCGCATATTGGCGCACTCTGGCAAATAGTCTCCCATTTCTGTGGACCTCCATCTCCGTCGTGGACACGGCAGCGACTTCGCCAGAGCTTCTGGAATTGTGGCTTGATCGAGGAAAAAACCAACCACTATCGATATATCTGCGCCAGGTGAACCCTCTTGATTCGACGCGTCATAATTTGCGACGGGCCTTGACAATTCTTGGCACACATGTGCACAGGTGGAAAGCATTGTCTATCCATCTTGACCTGGAGCTTCACTGTCATAATTCAGTGCCGCCGTTTCTCGACATTTTGAGGTTGCTTCTGCAGCGCTCTAAGATGACCTTGCTTCACAGCCTGGACGTGAAACTCCACATTCCCGCCTTTGCATCTGATTCAATGGCTACACAACTTTACCAACTCTTATGTGCGGCGTCACCCAGCTTGGACACTATCAAAATAGGCTTATATGATGGTTCATGGCTGCACCCGATATCACTTCCAACCCTCCGAATCCCAGGGGGTCAGCTCAAGCATCTATATATCACAACATACTCTGTAGACACCTACGAATTCCTCGATGCCCTATCAAAGTGCCAATTTCTTGAAACCTTGTCATGTTACAGTTGCTTCATTTGGAAAGAAGAACCACCCATTCGATCATATCCAGCCGTCCTCCTCAACCACTTATGTGTTTTCAGACTTACTTGCGCCTACGAGCCCATTATCTTTGACTTCCTCACCCTTCCCAAGCTACGTGAATTTAGATTCAATGCAAACAAACGTTCGGCGCCAGGGACTCGGTCTGTGAAACAGATCGAAGGGATGCTTGCGAGATCTACGTGTCGACTAGATGATTTTACTTTTGATCGATGGTCGGAGCAGGCCGAAGAATTACCCTCACACTTCCTGTCCTTGCCAGTGTTCGCGTCGCTCCGAAGCCTCACGATCACCGCAGGTGTTACTGCATCGTTGTTGAGAAATATAACGGTGTCGCGGAACAGTGGGCCGGAGTGGGAGGGAGAGTCCCATTCCGGTCACAATGGTGCGGTCCTGCTTGTCAATTTGACCTCTTTGGTCTTGGTGGGATGTCCGGTGGAGGACGGCTTGTTGTTGGAAATGGCACGATCTCGGGTTCGCAATAGTAGCTGTGCGCATCTCAGGTACCTTCGAGCTCAAGCTTGGTGTGAGGATGTTGGAGATAGCCATGCAGGCAATGTTGACGACTTTCAGAAGTTGAAGGAGGAAGGATTGGATTTTGAACTCACATTTTCAAGCAAACCTTCGTGGCTGAGCTGATGGCCACAATGAGCAAGTGAAGATTGGCCTGGTCTGACGCAGCTTGCTCAATTGGTGAGCACTCGCACTCTTCTCTACAGTTATATCACTTTTTTTCTGGGCTCATCATCAACGCGAAGAGGCTAGTTGTCACCAAGCTGCTATCGTTCGACCTGGATCAGATACGGAATTGGATACGATCATATGTGATATGTGGAATTGGAGGTGCCCCGATGTTAGGCAGAATATATATTTCTCGAAAGTTTACTGGTTCAGTTGAATTGAACCAGATGACGCGACCCAAGTGTAAGCAGTCCAATAAGAACCTGGATATCAAACTCTGACGGACCCTGCATGAAATTTCCTCTGGGTCTGCAGGTCAGCGAAACATGTCGTCCAGTGAACGAAATACGTAACCTCTGACAGACGATGTACTGTAGGAGGGCGATTGCTGATGATAGCTGCTCTCTTTGAAATCTCGTGTTTGCTTATGGTAAAATGGAAAGACATATTCATGATAAGACGAGCATTGCAGCAGAATCAGCCCAAGGGCATCCTGAACCAGATTCTTGCACGATCAGGCTTTGTATCAGCGAGTTAGGAGAGAGGTTTTTCCATTTACGACTCATTGGCAGGCTGACGTGGAGTAGATCCGCAAGGCCATAGCAATGGTCAGGATGACTGAGTTGGGTCTGAATTACAGACTGACAGGTTATCACTTTCGCGCCTGCTTCAGCCGAAGGTGATTCTGGCACCTTGCTAGTGCTATGAGGTATCGTATCACCTTAATTACTCCGTACGGCGATTTGCAAGTTGCTGTCAAAGTTTGAGTCTTTATTATACAGTGTTATGCCTGATGTTAACGACCGCTTACTTTGTTGGCAATTCAACCCTTTATTCCAGTAGGTCGAGAACAATTTACTATGTGTGGTGCAGTTTGAGAGGTCCCGAGGAAAAGGATGAGGCAGATATGCTGCCCGACAGGGTCCGTATCAACCAGGCCTGAGTCCAACTCTAGTATTAATATCAGGTGGAGGTCGCAAGGCTATGAAAGAAGATACTTAGAACTCCAAACCAAATTTAGTCAGTGATGGGGTCGCTGCTGAGCTCGTCCGGAATATTCCAAATTGTTAAAATACTGAGGACGTTGGGTAACTTGGCGGTTAAGAACTGTGTTCAATTAGTATGAGTCTTACAGATGGGGTAGCTCCATGGCAATAGAAGGCCAGAGCTAGCGGTGGTCAAACTGTTGAAGCCCCCACGCTTGTTTGGCGCTAAAAATGGAGAGAGGACTGTCCAGGTGGACTCTGACTGGAACGGGCGGAGTTTCCAATTTCCGTACAAGAGAATGTGACGCGTCGCCGTACCTTTTTACAATCTCAGGCTAGTTTACCTTTGTCATCGGGCTAATTCTCGTTAATAGTGAGTTCAATGCCTCTTGGATCTCCCGTTTCGCGGAGAGAAAACAGATCAGATGGACTTGCAGGATAACGCCCAGAATACCGCCGTAATCAAGCCTCAAGCACATGCAACAACGTCGCCGTTTTACAGCAATCCTGATATCCTCGACGAAATATGCGAATACATCTATGACGACGACGACCTAGACTCGGATGAGGCGACAGCGGGCAGGCAGAGTCTCCTATGGGCAGCCTTGACGTGCAGAGCGTTTCTTGAACCTGCGTTGGATTGCTTGTGGAGATCACTGGACTCACTTTTTCCGCTTCTCAAGATATTGCCTGCATTTGCGCAGAGCGACGGAACCTATGTGAGATCGTTTCCTGAATTCCCGCGACTATCTCTCTTATAATACCAGGTATTAAGAGGGAACATATCTCCTGAGGATTGGGCTCGCTTCGACTGGTATGCTCGGAGAATACGAAAATTCTCATACAATAGAGATCCGGACTCACTCGACATTGCCATGCACGTCTACTTTCGGATAGCGCAGCTGCGCTCATCACCACTACTCCCCTCCCTGCGACATCTACACTGCCCTTCAACAAGTCAGAACGACTTCCTCATTTCCGGAATCTGCCTCTTCCTCTCTCCATCACTCCAAACACTCGAGTTTGAGAACATATCCAGCGTTGAGGATAAACTCTGCGGGACAGTGCTCCATACACTTGCCTCCGACGGAGCCCATATTGAGAAGATTGCGCTTCGCGGGCGGGGGCTGTCAAGGGACACGGTGTGGATGGCCGTCCGCTTCGAGCACCTGAAACACCTGGAGCTCGCTGGCATGGGAGAAGCTATCAACTTGGAGATAATGGAGACGATAGGCTCTTTGCCACGCTTGGTCGACCTAGCCATTGACTTCACTGAGTCGACAATGGAGCCGCTAAGTAAAGACCTCGGATTGAAGGACTTGAAGAGCTTGATGATTACGGCGCCTGTACCCTTCATACAGGCATTCCTACCCCATATCTCGACCAATCATCTAGAAACTTTTGTGGCTGTTGCTCCATCTAATCCCCCAATCGACAAAAAAGACTTCTTGAATGATGTTGTGGGTCGCTGGAAAGATAGCCTCCGTCGAATCGCCCTCGTGCATCAACAAGTGGACGAACACATTGAGGAGCTGCATATCGACGCCCTATCACCTCTCATCCCGCTCAAGAAGCTAACATACCTAAGGTTGGAGGGGTACGCGATGGAGCTAACGGACGACAATGTCGCGGACCTGGGCGTGGCGTGGCCCGAGATGACAACCCTCCTCCTTCCTTTTATCAGTGCACTGAACCCGCGGCCCACCATCGTCTCACTGCGGATCCTCGCCCAGCTATGTCCGGGTCTACGACACCTTAGGATCCCGCTCAACACCAGCGACCTCCCGCCCTTTGTGTCGACCGGCGCGCCGAATACGCCTGCGCACAATCTGCACACGCTGACCATCGCTAGTGCGGATGACCCATGGGATCTGCGGGACCTCCTGCACCTGGCGAGACACATCGACTACCTGTACCCAAAGCTCAGGTCGGTGTTTCCGTATGAGGGGCATGATGCGGATCGGTGGATGCAGGTGCATGACATGATACAGATGTATCAGGCGGTGCGGCAGGAGGCAGTCGCTTTTGAGAGGGCAAACAGCCAGAATGCTGTGTCGCCGTCGTCCAGCGCGAGTGTTGCTCCGAGATATGGAGCGTTGTCGTTGACATCCTGATGTACGACCGTATACCTGCTCAACGGTTCGCTTTGTAATATGTAATGAAAGCGCGATCTACGTGGCAGCTGGCTTTTCGTATCAAGGGAGCTGATTGGATTTACCCTGTCTACCCTACAGGAAGTTATACCAGAACTGCGAGCTTCTGTCAGGACCATTACTGTTGCAGCTGATTCTTCGCAAGCGTCTAATGACAATCCCAAGATCAGCCAACCGGAGCGCACATTTGCTTGACCTCTAGCATGGTCACCATTTTGTTCTCAAGATGTACTAAAATGCAAGGCGGATATTGGACCGCTTGGGAACCAACGGTGCTCTAATATCGTCCAAAGGGATTTCGATATGTGAGACATCGTTTACTGCAGTTCTCATTGAGTGACGCAGAGTCGTCGCGGGCAGGGTACACATTACGGGTCACGATGCGAGCCAGGCTGTCGCAGGGTTACAGAATTGTCGTCCGCTCTCGCCTGGCTCTCGCAGAGCGACAGGCTGGTAAGCAACGGAGGAATCGAAGTCGAGAATCTCAGACTCGCTTCAGCGAAGGGCAGTGACGCTCGATTGCTAAGATGAGTTGTATTCCGCAATGTTGGTACATCGGCCATATCCATGAAGGCCAATCTTAAAGCCGTCGATATTGCAAGGTACACGGTACAGGTAACCTCCATGGTGGAATTCAATGTTGGACTTTTGCAGGGGAACGCTTTGGTTGCCCCGAGACGAACAGCTCTGTTGAGCGACAAAGAGTCGTCACCGGAAAGGCAACGGAGGGCATGAAGTACTAAGATTGCCCTAGGCCAGTCTTAGACTGGCCGATATTGCAGGGTACACAGTACAGGTAACGCTACGTCGCAGCAGTCTCTTCGACCTCACTAAGCTTCGATGCATCACCGAGCCATCTCAAGTCCCAAAGATTGAATTGATACTGTTCAATTGGACGAACAATTCTTGACATCTTGGTATCTGATATTTATATATCTGTTCCAAGAGTACCTGATAGTTTGTCGGGCATATTCTTTCGTGATACGGGTACTTATTCTTGGACTATGTAACCGTTAAGTTTAACATGTTTGGCAGACGTCCCAACGCATGTTCAACCTAGTCCGGGGAGAACTCCCCCAAGAAGTGATTTTCGAAGATTTGAGCCAATATTTTATTGCGACCATGGAGGACTGTATGACGTTGTCAAGTTCCTCCGAGGCAGATCCTGGGCAGATCGACATCGCGGTGCTAAATTTGCGCCGCTTTGTTATGCTTCCAAGCTTTCCGTGCTGCGCTGCCGGTCAACAACCACCTGCTATGCTGAAGCACAAAATAACCATCCATTGAAATACCGCTGAACCAACTTGAAAGGTACGATGTATAATTTATGACAGCCAGCGAAGATGATATTAGCGGCTTCCATTCTTGACTCAACTTGACGCGGCAAGTTTTCGCCTTGCACAGCTTCCAAGCCAGCATGCGCGTGTCCCGTCATGTTTCCTTGGGACTCCTGATCTCACCATCTTGGTGTTGCTTGATAGATATAAATAGAGGGCATCCATCGCCGAGGGGCTTTTCCGACATCTCACAGACGGTGGAACGGCGAACCGATGTAACTCTCCCGCCAGTACCGTATAGGGTCGAACTCCTCTGACAATTTTTTTTCTTAACTGGCCGACTTGTCCTGTAGATTAGTTATCCCATGCTGCATTACTTGTTGCTGAAAGAGGGGTGCTCCGTTCATCAGAGATGTGATCCCATGTCAGGAAGCTTACTAACAAGCTGAAACACAGCTTTAGTAAGAATGAAAAAAACTCCAAGTCAGATTCGGTCTTGGGTATATCACAGGGAAGCCAGAATTTGTTCAGATACCCACTACAAGCGACGCCTGAGCGGGCAGTAAATAAAAGGATTCTGAAAGTCGAATAATTCCGAAACGTGACAAAGAGCCTCCTAATGCAGCATACCCTTTTCAGGAATAGGGTACACAGAGTCGTGGGAATTTCACCACTTCACGGTTTCCTTCGTCCAACGACGACAACGACCCCTCTTTTTTCTCTTTCTTTCTGTAAAAAGGCCAGTAAATCGGCTATAGAGGTCCTCGAGCGGACTCAGGTGCTCGCGAAGCAATGAACAGGCAGTCCTCAGCCAGCATGAGTGCCCACCAACGCCTGGAGGCGGCCACGGATCTCTCAAGGCTCTCACCAGTTTCAGACGATATCATTGTAGCATGTCTTCGTGAAAGGTTTATGACAGATACCATATACACCGGAATAGGAACAGCAGGCCTCGTCGCTCTTAACCCACACAAATATGTCTCATCGAACGCAGATTCCATCCTACACAAATATGCCTCAGAGTACCGAGACTCGTCAGAGCACAAGGAGAGGCTGCCTCCTCACATCTTCCAGCTGGCAAACAATGCGTACTACCATATGCGAAGGACGACCCAGGATCAGTGTCTGGTTTTCAGGTATGCATTGGTGTCTTTTGCTGCTACTTCTTACTAAGAGACACTCTTTTCGCGCAGCGGTGAGACAGGCAGCGGCAAGTCAGAGAATCGGCGTCTCGCGATTAAGACGCTGCTTGAACTTAGCGTGAGTAATCCGGGCAAAAAGGGTTCGAAACTCGCTACGCAAGTCCCAGCCTCAGAATTCGTTCTTGAAACGTTTGGAAATGCTCGAACACTCTTCAACCCCAACGCCTCTCGTTTCGGAAAATATACCGAGCTCCAATTTTCAGACCGTGGCAGACTTTCAGGGGTCAAGACCCTTGATTATTACCTGGAGCGCAATCGAGTGGCAGCTGTTCCTTCAGGAGAACGCAACTTCCACATTTTCTACTATCTCGTTGCCGGAGCATCTCCGGAAGAGAGGCAACATCTTCACCTCCTGGACAAAACAACGTACCGGTACCTTGGTCAGCGTGGGACAACAACGGCAAGGCCGAACGGAGGCCGTGACGACGATGGGCTGCGCTTCGATCAGCTGAAAATAGCTCTGAAGACTATCGGATTCTCAAAGCGTCACGTTGCCCAAACATGCCAGCTGGTTGCGGCCATTCTTCACCTCGGTAATCTTGAGTTCTCAATCGACCGACATCGCAATGAAGACGCAGCCGTGGTCCGCAACACCGACCTCCTGGAGATTGTCTCAGACTTTTTAGGGATACAGCCTGCCGCTTTAGAGGCGGCTCTTTCGTACAAGACGAAGCTAGTCAAGAAGGAGCTTTGCACCGTATTTTTGGACCCAGATGGCGCGTCAGACAATCGAGACGATCTGGCCAAGACGCTATACTCCTTGCTTTTTGCTTGGTTGAATGAACACATTAACCAACGGCTCTGCAAAGACGACTTTAGCACGTTCATCGGGCTGTTTGACCTTCCTGGGCCCCAGAACATGTCCAGCCGCCCCAATTCCCTCGATCAATTTTGCATCAATTTCGCAAACGAACGTCTTCAGAATTGGATGCAGAAATCCTTATTCGAAAAGCATGTCAATGAGTACAACTTGGAAGGCGTTTCGCGGTTCGTCCCTCAAGTGCCGTATTTTGACAACACGGAATGCATTCGACTCCTGCAAACCACGCCCGGGGGGTTGATTCATATCATGGACGACCAAGCTCGACGGCAGCCAAAGAAGACGGATCACACGATGGTGGAAGCATTCACGAAACGCTGGGGCAATCATTCGTCTTTCAAGACCGGCACCGTCGACCGTTCAGGCTACCCCACATTCACAGTTAACCACTTCAATGGCGGTGTCACCTATTCTTCAGAAGGTTTTCTCGATCGTAATCTGGATGCCATCAACCCCGATTTCGTGTCGTTGTTACGGGGCGCTGTTGATGGACTTGAAGGGTCAGGTTCTATCAATCCTTTCGTTAAAGGACTTTTCTCTGCCAAGGCGATCGCTACCCAAGCGCATCCTAGGAATGAAGACACCATAGTCGCAGCACAACAAGCCGTCAAACCCATGAGAGCGCCTTCGACCAGGAGAAAGAGTGCTCTTAAGCGCATGCCCACTCTCAAAGAAACTGGGGATATCGAGGAGAAGGATCGCGATGATGACGACAATCATGGTGCCTCTGCTACCCTCAATGGAGCAAGTCCGTGTGTCGCAGGCGAATTCAAATCGGCACTCGATACCCTATTTGAAACCGTGAGCGAGACGCAGCCATGGTACATCTTCTGCATCAATCCCAATGACTCCCAGTTGCCCAATCAACTGGAGGGTAGGAGTGTTAAAGGGCAAGTGAAAGCTGTCGGCCTGACTGAGATTGCCCGACGCTCTGTTTGTGTCTTTGAGGTCGGGATGACACCGGAGGAGTTCTGTGACCGGTATCGCGAGGGATTGACTGCCGGCGGTGTATCTGAGGGTGATGAACGTGAAGTCATTGAGCAAGCAAGGTCGACCTTCGGTTTAGGCGACAGAGACTTGGTTCTTGGCCAACACAAAGTACGTGTTACTTTTCCGTGACAAATCTGCAAAGCTTACATGACATCTAGGTCTTTTTGACACAAAACGCTTTCCATAAGTTCGAAGATCAGCTGCGCTCTCGAGATGTCGAGGAACAAAAGAGAGACCGACTCCGTGATGCTGAAGCCGAGGCGGGCCTTGACCCTCGTGGTCTCACAGATCCTTACGCTCCTTACCGATCACCAAACGAAGAGCTTGATGTCTCGCCCTGGGGTGCCAGTGGAAGTTATGGTGATCCATTCAGTAACTCCAATCAGGCATTGCCCCTCGTATCCAATTCGGCTCCCTTCCAGCGAGCTGATCTATACGACGACTACGACGAGAACAAGTCTGTTCAGAGTGAGGACTTTGACGCCCGCAGCAGATTTACGAGCCAGCGGGACGATTCCGTTTCACACTTTGGCTCGGAATCATATGCACCCTCTCGAAACATGTTCCAGAACACAGACAAGAGGGGGTTGATGGAGAAGGAGGCTCTTGCTGGTGAAATTCAAGAAGGAGAGACCACAGAGGTGTTGAAGGAGAGCTCAGCACGCCGTCGCTGGGTCGCTCTTTGCTGGATCCTGACGTGGTGGGTTCCAACACCTTGCTTGACCTACGTTGGTAGGATGAAGCGCATGGATGTCCGTCAAGCATGGCGCGAGAAGCTGGCTCTCAATCTCCTCATCTGGTTCATCTGCGGGTGTGCGATTTTCGTCATTGCTGTTCTGGGTGTTGTTATCTGCCCCACGGAACATGTCTTCAACTCAGCTGAGTTGGCGTCTCATTCTTTCGCCCTGAGTCCAAACAATGTCTACACCTCCATTCGTGGCGAGGTTTTTGATCTAACGAATATCGCGGCGACTCATCAGCGTGTGGTTGGGGTCGTTCCTAACAAATCGATCTTGAAGTATGGCGGCCAGTCAGCGGACAGCATCTTTCCAGTTCAGGTATGTTTGAGATCGTATTGATTTTTGCGTTAGCTAATTCTTGCATAGGTCAGCGCCCTCTGCAACGGTGTCACAGGTTCAATCAGCCCCTATGTAGTTTTGGATTCAAAGAATATCACCGACGTCAACGCTCAATACCACGATTTCCGTGTCTTTACCAACGACTCTCGTCCTGATTGGTATTTTGAGCGTATGGTCGAGATGCGATACACTTCTCGAGTGGGTTTCGTTGGATTTACCCCCAAAGAGATTCGTAACCTGGCCAACACTGGGCATTCAGTTGCGATATACAACGGGCTCGTCTACGACGTTACCACCTACCTCACAAGTCCACCTGCGATCAGAAGTTCAGATATCACACAGGCGCCCGCAGACGCAGCCGCAACCAAGGATTTCATGGACGGAAATGTTTTGGATCTATTCAAATTCAACGCTGGACAAGACATCACGAAGCGCCTCAACTCTCTCAGGATTGACAGAAACGTTCTCGCCTCGCAGAAAGTCTGCCTACGGAATCTGTTCACCATCGGCAAAGTCGATAACCGACAATCGCCCCAGTGCCTCTTTGCCACCTACATCTTGCTAGTGCTTTCAGTTATCATGGTCGCCATCATAGGTTTCAAGTTTTTGGCGTCAATCAACTTTGGCGGTGCCCGTGCACCCGAAGATCATGACAAATTCGTTATATGTCAAGTCCCATGTTATACCGAAGGCGACAATTCGCTTCGTCGGACCATTGATTCATTGGCCCAGATGAAGTACGATGACAAGCGAAAACTTCTCGTCGTCATCTGTGATGGTATGATCGTTGGATCGGGTAACGATCGTCCCACCCCCCGTATTGTCCTGGACATCCTTGGTGCAGATCCAAACCTTGATCCTGAGCCTCTCAGTTTCATGTCTCTGGGCGAGGGTGCGAAACAGCACAACATGGGCAAAGTTTATTCTGGGTTGTACGAGTGCTCTGGTCATGTCGTTCCATATTTGGTCATCGTCAAGGTTGGCAAGCCAACTGAGAGGTCTCGTCCCGGTAATCGTGGTAAACGAGACTCCCAGATGCTTATGATGCACTTCTTGAACAAGGTTCGTTGGAGAGCCATGTGAATTTACCTGCTGATCTCGAATGCCATATAGGTTCACTTCAATGCACCCATGAACCCTTTGGAGCTTGAAATGTATCACCAAATCAAGAATGTCATCGGAGTCAACCCGTCCTTCTATGAGTATCTTTTCATGGTTGACGCCGATACCACTGTGGACCCATTATCTGTGAACCGTCTGATCTCTGCGTATGTTGATTCTTTCCTAAGTCGTTGTTAGTCTGCTGATCTAGAATACAGGATGATTCACGACAAGAAACTTCTTGGTGTTTGTGGAGAAACCGAACTGGCCAATGCGAAACAGTCACTGATAACGATGATGCAAGTATATGAATATTTCATCTCGCATCACATGGCCAAGGCGTTCGAGAGTCTTTTCGGTTCCGTCACCTGTTTGCCTGGTTGCTTCACTCTTTACAGACTGCGCACACCCGATACCCATAAGCCGCTTCTTATTTCCAACCAGATGGTCCTAGACTACTCCGAAAACCGAGTTGATACACTACACACGAAGAATCTCCTCCATCTTGGTGAAGATCGATACCTTACGACACTGCTCCTGAAACACTTCCCTCTTTTCAAAACACAATTCATCCGGGATGCGCATGCATTCACTGTGGCTCCTGATGACTGGAGGGTTTTGTTGTCCCAGCGTCGACGATGGATCAATTCAACTGTCCATAATCTTGGCGAGCTAATCTTTTTAGAACAACTATGTGGTTTCTGCTGTTTCTCAATGCGCTTTGTTGTCATGATTGATCTACTGTCAACAATCACGCAACCCGTCACGGTCGCCTATGTGAGTCACTTTCTTTCTTACCAATTACAAAGACTGGTGCTTAACGTTTTCTAGATCGTTTATCTGGTCTGGTTAGTTGCCGGAGAGGGGAAATCCATCCCGACATTGTCGTTGATCATGATTGCCGCAATTTATGGTGTCCAAGCCTTGGTCTTCATCATGAGGCGAAAATGGGATATGATTGGATGGATGATCTTCTACATCATTGCCATCCCCGCATTTTCGTTTTTCCTACCCCTATATTCATTCTGGAAGATGGACGATTTCTCATGGGGTCAGACTCGTCTAGTCATGGGAGAGTCCGGGAAGAAGATGATAGTCCACGTAAGTGCCGCTCATCATTTTACAATCTTCCAATATTCATGCTTCTTCAGGACGAGGGTAAATTTGACCCCAGATCCATTCCCTTGAAATCTTGGAGCGATTACGTGAGTCATATGGCTTCACTTCATCATGCAACCTTCTGAATTTGACACACAGGAAAACGAACTTTGGGACAAAGAATCAAACCATAGCATTGGTTCTTGGGTACCTCCTACAAAGGCCAAAAATGAAGGCTACGCTGAGTCCCGCACGGCTTCCTTGTACGGACGCGAAACATACTACGAACCCCGAGGATTTTCACCTGCGCCCTCTCAGCTAGGAATGCACGCACCACCTGGCTACAATTCTGGCCGCAACACACCGCAATCGCCGTTTAACCCCATGGCGGAGACTGCTCTACTCCAGCCAACACCCTCGCGGCCCATAACTAACTACTTAGATATCCCGATCCCTCGAACACGCAGTCCAGATGACGGCGACCTCCTCGGCTCGGGCCCTTCAAATGTCGACATTGATCGTGCCGTGCAGGACGTTTTGCGGTCTGCGGACCTTAATTCTGTGACCAAGCGAGAGATTCGCCGGCAGCTTGAAGATCACTTCGGAATGGATCTGACTACGCGCAAGGCAGCCATCAATGCCGCTATCGATCGTGCTCTTCTGAATCAAAACTGAAGTGTCCTCTATCATTACTTATCTACCTGCTATGGATTTCTGTCGTTAATTTTCTTTTTCTTGGTACTCCCGTCACGAACCCTCGCCATGCTTGTCCCCTCGTTATCTAAGATATAATCGGACCTTGCCTCCTAGCAGACACTATTTCTACATACAACTAGTCACCATCTGTCGTTTACCTGGACTCTGCACTTCACTCATGTTTTCAACATCATAATTGCATAGAACAATCGCTATAACGTCCACCAAACTAGATAGCAGATAGCTTCGAACCAATTTCCATGCCTGAACTTGCAAGCATAAACAGCTGCTAGTTACATCGCAGCAGCACTCACTAAGCTACGCTTTTGACAAACGGTCGAAGCTATGGAGAACATTGTCCCATGAAATCTGGAGGGGTGTTCCAGCCTGAGAAAATCGAACCTTGTTAGTCAACCATGAGGCATGGGCGCTTAACGTATCATATATAAAGACACGGCTGCTTCCATGGACTGTCTCTTTGCGCCTTTTCTCCCACAACTTTGCCAGCGCAATGAACTTTTCGTCTATCTCAAGCGAAGATATAGAAATAGTCGATTTTCCTGACTCTTGGTCTCCGAACGAAATGTCTTTACAAGATCCAAGTCCCATCCAATCATCTAGCCAGCAAGCGTTACTTGATGATTCATTGATTATAGACCCATCGCAGGCGATTGATGCCAATGGTACGTTATCTTATTCTGTTTCTTTCTATGACTCGCTGACTTTCAGATTCAAAGACGAAAGCCTACATCCTTTGACGCTCACTTCTTTTATTCCCATTCTTGAAGTTCTCCCCGGTTTTGTACGGGATGGGCAAGAATATGTGAGCACGTCCGATTCAGTCTCCACAAAAACAATCTAACCTTGTATACAGCATATTCACGGTGTTATCACCGAAACGGACTGGGACTGCCTTCGGAAGTTTTCGCAAAGGGTCGAGGAGTTCACACTCACAGACAGTTCTCAGACGGCAACAGGGGTGAAATCAACAATTCTTCCCCCAGCCTTCATCATGATGCGTCTTGCTCTGGTTCAGAAACCTGGGAGGTCCTTAATGCCCTCTTTACGACGCCTTCACATCGACTCCGCGCAAGATTCGCTGCCTTACTTTCAGCTTTTAATATCACCAACCCTTCAATCAATCGAAGCTTCGAATATCCCAGACAAAAAACAGCCCGAGCTGGGTTTCTGCTTTTCTACGCTCCTTCACGAGGTGCCTCATTTGCAAGAAATCATGTTGAGCCGGTCGAAATTCCCACCTCAGGTGTTGCAGACAGTCCCCAACTTCACCCATTTGCACCATCTTTCACTCTGTGATGCCATGTCCGCTTTCAGCTTCGATTTTCTAGTGCAAGTAGGGGCGTTACCAGAACTTGAATCTTTCGAGCTCGATACATCGTTCGACACACTCTATAGTTCACGCTCGGGTTGTACAACCTTGCCGGACACGACCATCGAAGCATTACCCAATGGGGCTCATATTTCCTGTACTAAAACCAACTCGGGCTCCACTATTGTCCAAAGCAATGGTGCTGCAAACGATGGAACTTTTGTTGTAGCGCCCGGCTTCCATCGCTTAAACAAGCTCCGCTTGACTGGGAATTTGATTTTTTTGCAAGAGTTTCTTTCACTTATGGGATCTCCCAATTTGATGCACATTGAGCTTGAGCTGTTGGAAGGAGGGCCTTCGACGGTTAGCCAACCAGTGTCATCCAATCCGTTGGAAGAAACCCCACCCGAACTACGACAAACAACAAAGAAGAAGAAGAAGAAAATGGTTAGCCAACCAGTGTCATCCGATCCGTTTGAAGTCCCATCGTCCGACTTTGGAGCCTCTCTTGCAGCCCCACCCACCTTTTCTCAGAGTCAAAGCCAAGGTCGATTTGACTCCAAAGGGCCTGAGGTACAAGTGCCTCTTATCCCCACCGACGAACCTTCCATTCCCATACCACCTAGTGACACTGAAGCAGTCGGTCCTAAAGTCTTCACTTTTGCGTGTCTTATAGCGAGGGTTGTATTGTTATGGCCAGTTTCCCTCAAAAGGTGCACGCTAAATCTGGAGTACTACAAAGCCCCGCCCCTACTGGTCCCGACTCTTGTGCTCTCCAAGGAAGCCTTTGTGTCACTTCTTTCACATCGTAGCATAGAGTACCTGGAAGTCAAGGGGTGGCGTCTTGACTGTATCGAAGAGAGTTTGGGGAGCTTGGACACCTCCGCACCTCCTCCGAAACTCCAGTCTCTCCATCTTCCGCTGGACAGAGAGTTGAACCCTGGAATTTCCCTGTCCACTTTACGACATATAGCCAATGCTTGCCCCGACCTCCGCTCCTTCCAATCGCGAGTTGAACCGCTTCGTAACATGCTGGAACTCAAACCACCGAAACCCGACTCAGAGGTCCTTTCCCATGCTTTGACTAAGCTTACTCTTCACAGTATCTCGCCACCTCCAGACCGACAGCAACTCATTCTGGTAGCTCATCAAATCTACAGTCTGTTCCCTAACTTGGAGGTAATCGAACCATCATCCGACGAAGATGTGGGCCAGTGGCGATTTATTCATGATCTGGTCAAGATGTGTCAGACCTCTCGCAAGTACGATCAATACCGTACATCAGTAACCCCTCAAACAACGCCCGTATAGACGGTAATGATACGGAGTACGGCATGCATGGTGAGAATTATGATACACTCTCCTCAGTGTCACCTTAGCTGTGGTGACCATCAAGGACACTGCTATTTACTACCTCTGACCCCCGATCGCTCACATCTCCTACATCTTCCAACTTTCCATAGTCCATGCTTGGTCCGTGTCTTGTTCCCCAATTTAATCCCTTATCTTCCCCTTCGTACCTGGAAATTGGAAATAAGGAATTGCTTTTTAGCTTCGTACTTCCATCCGAACTACTTAGTGTAGGGCCTTTAAGTTCCGGGTTCAAGAAGTCCGACGAAGAGGTGTTGTAGGTGATTGTAATTTTGGAAGATACAACTTGAAGCACAAAGTAGTCTAGATATACAAAGATGTGAGTGATTATTGAAAGAGCAACATCAAAGTTCTAACGACACGGAAGTCATTGCGGCAGATATGCTGTGCCGTGCCGTAGATATGTACTTGACTCGGCAAATTTTGCCAGGCGACTTCACATGCCCAACTCCGCTTGCCTTCGAGCTTGCGTTCTTACTGTATGATCTACCTTGCTCTACCCACCGAACCAATAAGGTCTAGTGATCATGATGTCACCGTTGGGATCACAAGTTTCACTAGCCGCACCAAGTCATAAATAGTAATCAAAGGCGCGAGACCCATTTTCCTTTGTCATTTGCTTCCTGATAAGACATGTAACCATTCCTCGTATGAGCGAGTGACGGAAAGTATTCTAGCGAGCATCGGTCACTGAGATTGATGCATAACGAGGACTTGCTGCGGCTGGACCTGTCAAGAAGTTGCGGGTTTTACATGGAAGTGCACCTCGTGGGCGTGCTGGATTTGCTTCTGGCCGACATGAGGCTTGGGCGCTTAATCTCACTATAAGAGACCAACCGTTCGCACGCATGGTCCATCCACTCCTTTCTGGCACTACTTCTATGAGTGTTTCGTCATTTCCAGACGACTTAGAGATAGTTGATTATCCAACCTCACAGCAATCCTTCTCCAATGGCATCCCCAGCTGCCGACAGGCCTTCTACGGCCACGATCGATCATAGCGGTTCGCTCAATTTGGCCCCAGCGACAATGGATGGATTTAATGGTATGATTTATTTCTTCCCTTGTATTGTCCGGCAATCTCAATCTTGGTAAAGACCCACCACAACTCTCGCTAGAATCCTTTGTTCCAATCCTCGAACAACTTCCAGGACTTGTGAACATCAGTGGGGCTTACGTGAGTTCCATCAGTCGTGTGTCGAGGGATTCATTTGACTTTGCTAGACAGTATCTCCACGGACGCGTCGCACAATCGGACTGGGAACGCCTTCTTGCATATGCTCACGATGTCACCAAGTTTGTCGTCACAGACGTGGGCGCCGGCCGAGCGCCACATATTCCTTCTGCCACGTTCATGCGACTTGCCCAACTTCAAAAACCTGGTTTTCCTCTACTACCATCGTTGACTCGCCTAGTCATTGTGGCTGCCGATGCATCGATATCCACCCTCTATCTCCTTGTTACGTCTACTCTTAAAACCCTCGAAGTAGGGGAAATCCCTGATTCCATGAAGGACACGTTCCATTCGTTCTTGACGATGCTCGTTGATGAGAAACCCCGACTCGAAAAAATCATTCTTGGCCCTGGACAATTCGCAATACAATCGGTACAGGCCGTCCTCCTCTTCACCCACATGCGGCATCTCGAACTCAATGATGTCATGGTGTCATTCGATGCCACCTTCTTGGAACAATTGGGGAGCCTACCTAAGCTTGAGTCCTTGATTCTTGACGCAAGGTCTGCCGTGTACACTTCCTTTGACCGAGTTCCAATCGAGAGCCATCTTCTGGACCCGCTCCCTATACATGCACCGCCCAGCTGTCCTTCCGATTTCCTCTGGCCACATCCTTATGGAGTCCCCGTGCCTTCTCTTGAGGAAGCAAGTCTGTTTGGTGAAGGTGCTGATTCTCAGTGTGCCAATCCTACACCGCCGAGCTTGCCTGAGGCTCCCAAAGATTCGCTCCCTGATCCTCCCTCAACTCGGACCCCCAAATTCCGATTGTTGACAAACTTCCGTGCAACTGGACACTTGGCTTTGTTACAGGACCTGGTGGACAGCATTTCTTCGACTAATTTGGAGGCGGTCTCCCTGACCCTGATCGACCCGTACTCACCTCCGGTGACCACTGCTGTCAAGAAGCAGAAAATTGGCACCAAGAAGATTACTTCAAACCGCTCCCCAGTAGTACGTTTGAATTCGATCCCGAAAACATTCTCTCTTGGGAAGTTCATTTCACGATCAGAAGTGTATCTGAAATCCTTCAGCATCAGCTTCATAGCACATCCCTCGCGTTCTAATGTTCCCTTGCTGAAACAAAACACATTCCGACACCTGCTGTCATGTCAGGCACTGCGACATCTAGAAGTACAGGGGTGGCAGCTTGAAAGCGCCAATGACGCTCTTCTCGAGCTGGAGTTCTCTGCGTCGTCGCCGCTCGAGTCTCTTCATCTGCCATCCAATGAAAGCGTGATTTCGTTGGCTGCCTTGTGTCGCATCGCTTATGCACGTCCCAATCTTCGCTCTTTGCAGTGCCGAATTGAACCGCTTTCGTCAATCCCGGAATTTACTGTCCCTGCGTTAGGAATTTCTTCAAACAGTCTACAAACACTGTCTCTGATTGGCGACTACTCAATCCCAGACACCAGGCAGCTTCTTCGTGTTGCGCGTTATCTCTATGGTCTGTTCCCTGAACTCAAGGAGATCAAAGGTGATGAGAGCAACGAGGACTCGCTGCAGTGGTCTGATCTTCTGTACGAAATGGTGCACACTTGCCAAATCACCCGTGGGTATGACCAACTACGACAGTCAGCAAACCGGGAAACGATGAAGGAGGTGTAACTTTATGCCAATCCGGAGAGCGAGGGTGGGTTTGAATACTTCATCCTCATTCATTTGCTCACCCTAACGACGCCCTGGTAAACAATCTTGCATTCCTTCTTTCAGTTTCAATGACGCCTCCGAGTTTAAAGTTTAAAGTTCTCTAGTTTTCAAGATGATTGTTTCGTAGTGAATTGTTGTTCTGGCCGTGGTTTTCAACTCCACGCTGAATAACTGATCTAACATGCCCAAGCAATTGCTTGCAACTAATGGGAAATGAGAGGTCTCACTTTGGGATCGAAACTTACCCAGAGGTGGAAGTATGAACTGGAAATTTATACCTTGGACCATGCCCGCAAAGCCTTATGAGATGAACCGCAATGTGTCAGGTTAAGGAAATAGGTATGTTTGAAAGGCCTTGAGGAAGGAAGAGGAATGCGAACGAAGAAAAACCAAAACAAGGAGTAGGATATCACGAAGGGTAAGAACTAGATAGATTGAAACAAAGAACGAGCTTCCGTCTCCTGATTGGTTTCGGTCTTAGAGATTGCCCATCCGCCTCAAAACAATAACCACCAGGCCACCCCTAACATCTTCTCAGCCTCTTACAACCCCAACCGTAACCTCTGGTCCGCCAACCTCACCAACCTCCCTAAAATCCTTCAAGCTTCCCAGCGCACCGACACACCTCTCCCACGCCCACTTGGTCAACTTCAATACATCATCATCGGCCAGATCCTCCTTCACATGGAGTTCCAGCGTCACCACCAAGGATTCCGAAGGCATGTTGGCTTTCGTCGTTGGTGATGACGAGGAAATTGCAGTGGCTGGGCTCGGGGTGAGTTGCCAGATGTGCGGTGCCGGGAGATGGAGGACTTGGGGATGCCGTTCAACCTGAGTTCGTGGATGGATATGTCAGATTATTGAGTTGTATGATGGCAATCGGAGGGAAGGTACCTCTCGCATGGCTCGTAGGAAAGCTTCCATTTTCCCGTTTGACAATCCTCTTGGAGGAGAGGTCTGCAGAAGTACAGTGCCTAGCACTACTGAAGCACGATACGCAACTTTAAAAGTCAGCGCAGCGATGAGCAAAGCCAACATCAAGTCGGCCACTCGGTGTTGTCCGCTGTGAATAAAGATTGTAAGATATTCGTTAAGACGTTTGTGAAAGATATCAAGACTTACGATGGTATAAACATAGCAACGAAAAGGATCGAAAGACAGAAAAAGACCGGGCTGACAACGAAAGGATTGGAGAGCATAAGAGCCAAAGGAGTTGTTGGTGGTGGATCATGGGCGTGCCGCGATGTCGACCATAGAGAGCGTATCATAGAACTCAATGAAGGTATCCGATTTCCTGTGACTGGTAGTAACAAGCCGAGTCGTCAACAAGCCCAAGGATAAAGGGTGAGATACGTACCATTCAAGATTTTTGTATTATTCTCATAGAAGAATGCGGTTCCAAGTAGCGATATGAAAGTGATAAAGGTCATAACGATAGGAAAATCGATGCTAGAGGAACAGGTTAAAAGGTGAGAGCTTTGGATCCATGTGTGAGAGAAACGTACCCTAGGCCTTCAACTTCATCACCGTGATGATGATGGTGGCCTTCTGCACCACCAGCACTAAGCAAAAGATGCTCGACAGTCTCCTTACACACATACACGGATGAGAACATGAGGTAGACGGCCTGAGCAAACATGAACACTGTCTCAACACGTCCAGTCCTACGACAGATTTCAGCATGGAGCGCGCAATATCTGTACGATGTACGCACCCATAAGGTCTGCGAATTCTTTCTTTCTCCTTCTCCGCAACTCCAGCATTCGAATCGGATGCCAACCACCCAGGGACGACTTTGCTCAAGGCAACTCCAAGCGAATCGAACACCACCCAATACCCGAGTCCTGTGCAAGATAAGGACCCAACTTGTTGCCCTGTCACCCAGAGCGAAGCACCGAGCACAAATTGGGCGATTGTTACCGCAATGGCACCAGTCGATATGGGTTCTGGTTCTGAGTGGTGGGGGCGGTGGTGGGCTTCGGCGTGGCCATTCTTTGGCATGCTGAACGCAGTATTTGAAGGTGCAGCTGAATCAGGAGGGAAACCCGACATAGGCGTCCATGGCGAGACGGGTACGGGAGTTGGCTGACTGTGCAGCTCGTCGTCGTTGCTCAACAATGGTCCAATCCCAGGTTCGAGGAAAGAAAAGAAATTATGAGACAAGGAGTGTTTGTGGTGGTGTCCTCGTCTTGAAGCAGAGGACGCCGATGAATTTCCGGAACGTGGAGCACCCATCAGTTCGGGCGTAGGTCCTTCTGCAGGACGTCGGCCACCGAATGTAAAGCCCTGTCCAAGAGGGGTGGTAGGTCCGCGACCATGGCGCGACCCAGGAAGGCTGACGTTGGATCCTGCAGACGGCATCAGATGTGCCTCCTCGTCAACAGGCATCTCCACTTCTTGTCCTCCATCTTCGTCGATGGTGCTTTGTGACATAGCGCCAGGCCGGGGGAAGAACACCGATAAGTTGCGAGAATGCATTCGGGAGTGTCTGCGTGAGCTCTTCGCATCCGGCTGTTGAGAGGAATCGGGGGCAGACCGGGACGCGGAGATATTAGGTGGCCTTGATGACAAGGTGGGAGATAGGGAAGGCGAATGAGGGCCAGGACTGACGGGAAAGGAGGTCGAGAGCGGTGAAGGAAGGCTTGGGGAAAAAGGAGAGGATATCGACCGCGTACGAGAATGTCCGTTCATTGAGGGTTGCATAGCGAACGAGGACCGGAACGGTGAAGCAGGTGTCTGGCCATTCAGGGGACGTGGTGCGAATGAAGTTCGAAAAGGACCAGCGGAGGGCGGATTTCCGCCAGCTAATGAAGAACTTCGACTGTGCCCATGATTGTGCGGGGTGGATTGGGTCCTCGGGCGAGGGGGCGGGGCTGCTGCAATGGTGACGGTGGGTAAGCCACTTTCTGGCGGCAGTGTTGTAGTCGGGGTTAAAGAGGTCATAATGACCGTGTTCTCGTCCTCATCCTTGCTTGACTTCCGTCTATGGATCTGCTGAGTCTGTACAGACATGTTCTTGATCAAGAGCGGTACGCCTTTGCAAGCTGCACAAACCACGTTGGTCAGCGTATGTGATGGCAGCAGACATTCACAAGTACTCACAACAGTCTCAAAGAAAATAGACACAGATTATACGGGGTCGTAAAGACTCCAATGTGCACCATAACCTGCTTCTGGAATCTGAGCGTCAAGGCTTGCACTGCAGTATTCTGATCAATACTGGACTATTATTGCTGATGGGATGTATGAGATGGCTATTATAGCCTTCAGTAAAAAATAGACTGACCTGAAGATGTACGGTTTGTATCGTTGACGATGTGCCGACGACGACGAGCTCTCGTCAGCGCCGATTCGAAATATCAAAACAGTGAACCACGACGATTTCCTTGCCGAGAGCGGTCATGTGATTGATGGCGGTCCGGATGCCGCCAAATTTAGTCGTTTCCGCCATGTTTATGTTTTAGACAGCTACTGGACTGTTCTTTACCTTGTTTTCACCGAATCTACCTACCCATTAATCACAGCGCCAGTCACATAGCCAGCAGTGGGCGAATTTGGACTCGGGTACCAGAAATAACAGCTGAACTTTAGGACGCTCGATGTCCCCTCCCCCATCATGCCCAAGGCTTCGAACCATCCGTCTCGACATCTCATTTATGAACAGAGACGTGCATAGCGCCGAAGACTTCTATTTTGTAGAAACGAAACAAAGTTATCCATGAAATCTATCAACCTCAGGATTGGTTACTTCATATATGTTCTGCAGTTCATGATGTGTGTCAAAAAGTAACGTTGAAACTGGATCAGAGGGGAATTCAAATTCAGATATACGTGTATATGTGCCGTCGCCGAAGCTCTCTCTCTCTCTCAGAATTTTGCAAAAATCATGGATGACGTTAGAACAGTTGGAGATATGATGCGGAGGCTGAGGTAAGTTTTGACAACGTCGTTCGCTATCGCTTCGTGAGATATGATCTTTGCATTGTTTACTAGACGCGCGAGCAACGATATTGACATGGCTACGAACTTGGGAAATGCATGTTCAGCGTGTATGAGCTACCCCAGTGTGTAGAGCGACTTCCGGCGCTACACTACTTCTAAACGCGGAGGAGAGATCTCAATTTGCCCGACCAACAAACGACACCGCGACTTGTGGTGAATTTGGCGCACCTTTTTGCCACTGCTGTTGAATGGGTGGTGTTATGTATCGCGCTCGTCTGGAAGGCCGAATCGAACATTCTGGAAAATAACGCAGAGCTCCAGGATTTGGCTCCAGCTCTCCGAATCTCTATAGTCACCATACCCTTCTACGACTTTCAGGTTTGGGAAAGCGCGTTGTAGAAACTGTGCGATTTCAGCCATCTGGGTTACATTGAGATTGCCGAATCTTGAGGCAATAGAGAGCTTTTGCAGGGTGTGCTCATGCCGGAAGGGTACCTTTGTTTCTTTAAGTGCGGTGATATTTTTCGTGATGTCGGGTCCAAAGCATATCTGGAGCTCCTTCAACTCCGGACACTGTTGGGTTAAATACGATAGGGAGGCAAGGGTGAGCCCATGCGAGTGTTGAAGTGGCGGGGTGATCAATGTTTTTAATAATGGAAAAGCGATCGATAGGTCATGGAAATCTCCGTCTGAACCCGAAAGTGAGGCTCCTTTGACCACGAATCGCTCTACATTCCTGAGACGTCCAAACAGGGGAGACATCCAAGGCATGGAAAGCGAGTAATGATCGTGGCCCCACCGCCTTTGGTTGGTTTGGTTTATTTCAATGGAACTGACCAAATGAGAAGAAGAAAGGCGTTCAAAACAGCGGATCCAGAAATTCTCAGTTGAACTTCCAGACACATCCTCCTTTTCGTCAATGATGATAGTTTCCAAACTTCTCAATTCCATGTGATCGAAAACACGGCTCATTGTCATGGGGGTCCCAATAATACGCAAATGCCTCAATTGGTAGAATTTTCGTGACGGCACTGCCGCAGACGGCTGGCTTGAAGTTCGTTGACGCCGATTACGAATCGGTGCGAGTGTAGGAGTTACCGGGCCGACGTCAAGTATGAGGTTGACCAAGTCCTCGAGGTTACCAAGTTCTTCCATAGTCTGAGGGTAGAGATATGTTCCCGAAAGTTGGATCTCGAGCGATCGAAGGCGCGTGAAGCGAGGTATAAAATCCAGGGAGATACTGGCTGTTCCGCGCAGGACAAGGTGGGTTAAAGTTGGAGAAATGTCCGATATGAATGGGATGAACTGATATATGAACTGGGGAGTACAAATTGCACTGTTGTTCAGTTCAAGCGTCTTCAGGTGTTCTCGCGGCAAGAGGAAGGCAGATGAAAGAGGAAGAGAGGAGTTGTCCGGGATACAAAGCTCTTGAAGGGCAGGTAGGACAGCGAAGTCACGCATTCTTTGAATTAGAAGATACACCTCTGGCGAGATAGGCGATCGTAAGGGCTTCATGTAGATATTCCTGACACGGCGTGCGTGTACATCAAATCGCTCCCAGTCACCGTCAGCGAAACCCCCAAGCATCTATTTTCGGTTGCATCTCAATAAAAATGAGAATGGGGGAACATAGCTGCTCACATAAACATCATCGACAAGATTAAATGAGGGAAGGAGTAAAAGCAACGGCAGGAGTGATGGTAGGATCTTCCACAGTGCATCGAGCGCTGGTTCCATGAAAGTGGTACAAGTTTGCGCTACATTCAGGAGAGCCCTTCTGTCAGAGCGTTCGTTAGCCTCTGTTCCTTGGGGGTCTGGAACCAGATTATCGAAGATGAGGGACAAGATATTGGTGTCCCCGAGCACGTCAATTCTAGGATTGGTAGCAAGAGATTCATCTTTGAAGCACAAGATACGTTAGTCGTACTGAAACATGTGGGGTATTCGTACCTGCGGTAGATCCTGACATTGCAAACTGGAAAGTGGGTGGGTAGTGGGTAACGAAATACCAGGCAGAGCGTCACGAGCTATAAGCCTGTCGTTCAAGAACCTTAATACAACATGAGTTGGAAGGAAGATGCCAGAAGCCTTGAGGATGAACACGTTCATGGGAAAACAGAGATCGGTGGACAATCATTGGTGGATCTTGGGAAACATTAAGCGCCGGTGGAGCATGTGATGCCCAGAAACGGGCATGAGAAGGAGGAGGACCGCCAGGAAGTGTCCGTAATCAGACGAATGATGATTCAGATGATTCACCCCCACTGAGAAGAGTCCGGAATAGATGCAAAGGGTGCATTCTTCCGTTTAGGCAATGTGTCTAAAATGTGTCTTTAATGGGAGAGGGGGAGGTCTGGGGAGGTGTATTGCGAGGGTACAGCATCCAAACTGCATTTGGGACAACGTTTCCACCGGTAAGCTGAAAATGGATTCGAAGTGGGGCGTTCTATACGAACCCTTCTACCGTCAACGGCAAATGACCGTCACTGTCCACTCTACACCTTCTCGCCACGATGTACCCAAAGCTTACAACATCCAAGATATACATTGATTTACGATTACGCGATGCCAATCCCCGGGAAACTGAAATCCAACAAACCCCTTCATTGCCACATGTGCTCCGGTAGTTGAGTATCGACAGGATCTGATAGTAGGGACTAATGCAAGACTAATGGCATGAACGAGAGAATTGCGGTCTCCCAGTACATCGACAATATCTTTCCGAGGCTCCAGGTAAGAGAAGCGTATGATTCAAAGGATAAGGATGCGACTTGGTAGGAGATCGCGTTGCAATTAATCAATGCTCACTAACGCTTCAGGGAGGAGTCTTTATCGTCGTCGGCTCACGGATGCCAGTAAACTTAGAACGGCGTATCAGTGCATTCTTTGTAAAACGGGTTTTGACATATGTGATACCCGTAAAATGCTCAGTCTCGCTCTTCATACATGACGTCCATGGTATTTGGTATTACGAGGATTGGACACGGCCATAGCAACATTCTACATGATATCGGATAAACTTATTCTTAAGAGTACAAGCAATACAAGGTACTTTACTACATGAAACCTTTTCTTCATCTTTCCGTCGTCGCGAATAAAAACGCACCAAAACTCGAGGTGAATCGAGAAGTATAAGAAGTTAAGAAAGGAAGATGGCAAGACATGGAATGAGGGAAGGTGAGAGGGAGGGGCAATCAACCACTGTGGTTCTCCGAAACCTTCGACTTGATCAGGTCAACAACACCAGGATCTGCTAGCGTGCTCAAATCGCCCAACTGATCACCCTCGCCTGCAACTATCTTGCGCATGATACGTCTCATGATCTACAATGCACAATAGCGAAATGAAGAAGTCACAATCAGCCTTCCTTCCTTCCTTGCGCCGGTGTGAGAACCGATTAGAGTGGAAATAAAGACGCACCTTTCCAGATCGAGTTTTCGGAAGATCGCTGACAATGAAGATCTTCTTGGGTGCGGCGAAGGGGCCGATGACCTTTCGTACTTGCAGTACGAGTTCTTTGATGAGGCCGGATTCGTCGTTGGGGTCGAATTTGAACTCGCTGAAAAGGATATGATCGATGAGCAGAGGACGAATATCCCGTTCAGTTAAGAGACTCACGGTTTGAGAGTGACAAAGGCAAATACAGCCTGTCCTGTTAATTCATCTGGGGTTCCGATAACTGACAAGAGAAAGCACTTGAGACGAGTTGTTCTACATAGCGCGTTGTCAACGTACCCGCAGTTTCTGCAACTCCCTTGTGCATAATCAATGCCGATTCGATCTCAGCCGTCGACAACCGATGTCCAGAGACGTTGATCACATCTATAGATATGGCGAAGAAGAATCATCAGATTCCCAGGCGTTACAAACGGCAAAGAAAATGTGGCGCACCATCAACACGCCCCTTGATCCAGATATACCCATGCTCATCACGCGCGGCTCCGTCGCCTGTGTAGAACGTTCCGGGGTATGGCTGTTGGTTACGGTCAGAAAAAGTATAAGATTCAGGAGAGAGATAGAATTTCAAACCTGCATGTAGGTCTCGAGATAACGTTTGTGGTCTTGGTAGATGGTACGAGCAATTGATGGCCAAGGGTGCTTGAGAACGAGAACACCCTCGACACCATTACCTTCTAGTTCCTACAGACGAAGGATGATAAGTGCAGGGTTCGGGAGATTGCTTTTGAGAGGACCAACCTTTCCAGAAACTGGGTCGAGGATAGCGGTTTCGATACCAAAGAAAGGTACTGTTGCGGCGCCGGGTTTGGTCTCAATCGCACCAGGGAATGGGGTAACGACAATAGAGCCTGTCTCCGTTTGCCTATCCAAACAAACATGGTCAATTCCTTCAGCCTGTCCTACCCGGCAAGTACTCACCAGAAAGTATCAACGATCGCACATTGCATTTTCCCAACGTGCTCGTTATACCAATTCCAAGCTTCGGGGTTGATGGGTTCTCCAACACTTCCGAGCACACGCAGACTGCTTAAATCGTGACCTTCGACGTGATGTGATCCAAGCCGACGTAGCAGACGAATGGCGGTGGGTGCGGAGTAGAATTGCGTCAGTTTGTACTTCTCGACAGTCTGCCAATAGCGCGAGGGGGTGGGGTATACAGGAGTGGATTCGAATACGGTTGTGCTGACACCGTTAGCTAGTGGTCCATAGACAATGTACCTGGAATGTTTTTGGAGTCAGTGAACTTGATCAAAAAGGAGGAAAAGAAGATAGGCTTACGTGTGACCGGTAATCCAACCGACGTCAGCCATGCATGCGAACTTGTCGTCGGGATGGACGTCGAAGACGTACTTGACGGTCATTGCGGCGCACAAAAGGTATCCCCCAGTAGTGTGGACGACACCTTTGGGCTTTCCGGTTGATCCGGAGGTCTTTGAAAGGCATTAAGATTGTACATGACAGGGCTCAACATCCACTCACATATAGAATGAAAAGCGGATCCTCGGAGGCCATCACCTCAGGAGGACAATAGTTGGGAACCTTCAGAGTCTCTTCATGCCACCACTTGTCCCTTCCCTCCGTCCAAGCGACTTTGTTGCCCGTCCTCTGCAAGACCAGGACATGCTCAACAAGCGGGCACTCCTTTAGCGCCGCATCCACGATCGCCTTATTTGCGATGGTCTTACCACCACGTTTCCCTTCATCTGAGGTGATGACCACCCTGCATTTACAATCCTGGACACGATCGCGGAGGGATTCGGCAGAAAAACCGGCGAAAACAACCGAGTGGATAGCACCGATACGCGCGCAGGCAAGGAAGGCGGCAACGGCTTGCCAGGTCATGGGAAGATACACGGAGACAGTGTCGCCTTTCTTGACACCGAATGACTTGAGTACGTTGGCAATACTTGATACCTCACGCAGGAGTTCGGCGTAGGTAATCTCGCGCCCTTCACCGGGTTCATCTGCTTCATAGATGATAGCGGTCTGGAAATTGGGAGTTCAGGGTTCAATGATGATGAGATAGAGTCAGGGTTTTTGTTCACCTTGTTCGGATGTTTGAAAGCCCAGCGATCAACGCAGTTGTAGGAAGCGTTCAGACCCCCTTCAGGGAACCAGACGATGTCACCTGTCTCGAACCCGCCGGATCGGACAGTCTTGAAGGGGCGATCCCAGTGTAGCAGATCATGAGCTTGCTATATCCATCCGCGATTGATTCATGATCTCCTTCGATGGGATGATGATAAGCGCCCAAAGACATACCTTTGCCCACCACTTATCAGATTCATGCCCGACGGTTTCTTTGTGTGCCGCCCGATATGCGTCGATGTGAGGCCCAATGTGGGGAATCTTTAGACCCGCCTTTAGGCGCGGTGCGACTGGGTGAATAGGAATTATTTGTTCTTCGGACATGATGGAGACGGTCAAGAAAGAAGTTGAATGGGAGTGGGGCTTCTAATAGCTTTACGAGGCCTTACATTTGAAGTGGATCGTTAGGGGCACCTTCCTAATGGGGCATAGATCGCGTAACTTCGTGCGCATGCATAAATCTATCTTTAACCTTGGCACATGTTCGAATTTCTTGATGCAAATGTATGGCATCTCTTGCTCTTTGGGTGATGGCCTACAATGGCTGCCCCCAGGTGGCGTTGTATTGCAGTCCCGTAGTATTCCGTACGTATTAAACCGTTCAGGACAAGGATCTAGGCAACATCTTACGCAGAGCAAAGGAGGAAACCGCAAGATCATGCATGCACACCTTTCGTTGGCCCTAAATCGTGACTCGTGTGCACCGGCAAGACGGTTGTACAATATTCCAACGGCAGCAGCTACCGGCAGCTCGCGGTGCCAAGGCGGAGGCGTAGCGGATATACACCATAGGGTCTGCGGGGGTGGGATGAACCGGATCGGGCTTTGGGGAATGGGTCCGAAGAGCAAAAGCCGAGCGATGATCTCACCAGACAATTACAGAAGAAAACAAATCTGAACTCTTATCTATGCGAAATTTATGAGATGTTGGATTGAATTCCTCAAACACCGTGCGCGTATTAGACCAGAGTAATCATTTCCGATCTACCCCCAGAGCTCGAGCCTGTGGACGATGGAGTTGGGCGGCGTTTAACAAATGTCCGCATCACCATGAGAGGGGAGGAACATATATTACACACGCGATAAACATCGAGGCCGTGCGTGAACGAAGCACCTCGGTATTGCAAATAGAAAGTAAGGTTGACCAATTCGAAACTCCAGGACACACCTTGTGCTTTGTGGCAGGAACCACAGTAATAAGAAAGGTGTTTTAGCGCACATCGGTAAAGAATGAACTGCTCGTTCTCGACCTTCGCCGACGCACCGAAAAATCAGATTAAGATCTATGTGCATTGTGGATCTTATCAAAGAGTTGTCACTGCATGGCTGCATGTTGTCCAAAGGATTAAGAAATGCGTTAAACCAAAGTAGTGCCTGGCCTACTACTGACAACTCATTCCCAGAGGATTGAGAAAATCTTCAAAAGGAAACCGTAAACAATTCATCCAGGCTGAACGGGGCACCGCCCTGGTACCGCCTTGTGCCAGGGCGCAGACTGGTCGCCCTCGTTGTTTCATCAATCACGCTGGCTTCGCCGCCACATTAGACAGAAAGTCGGATAAAACATCTGCAGAGCGTTGCCACTTCAAGAACGGCAAGGAAGGAAAAGGAGGAGCGCTGCGCCTCAGCGTCCGGGACGCCCGATCTCTTCCGATCGGCCAAGGCGCTTGGGCACCCCACATTCCGAATGCAGGGTAATTTGTGGGGATATGGGGCTTAGCATATTAGCATCTTCTTCATTAGCGTTCCGAGGAATAATACCTAATCATACTGTGTATCACGACGCCAAAGAATCTTGCAGTATGTTTCGCTGAGATGGAGGCTTGAAAGCACCTAGCATAAGCTTCGTGGCAGTTAAAGTTAAGAGCCTTTGCGAGGATGCCAAGAAGTGTGTGACAGGAGTCAACGAAGCAACACGTGTCACGTGCAACCGTTATTATTGTGACATCGCGAGCAAACAATTTGTGCTTCCTTTCATTGAAGTTAAGCACCTACTCACCCGGGTGGAAATCTACTTGCGTATTGCCATTGTATCATTCTCTCATTATTATGAAATCTGCCAGGACAACACGCGTAAAAGCGTCCTCCGAGTTTGCGTCCCCGCAATCAACCACCAGCAAGCATTTCACTAGAAAGCGACAAACCGGATCGGGAGAGGTTAACGAGGATCACACAGAAGGAAATGATACCGCCGAGGGCGGCAAGACTCCCAAACGCGCTGCGGCAAAGAAGGTATCTCCAAGGCAGAAGAAATCCAACAATTCCGATGAGGAATATGATGACGATGTGACTCCTGCAGCAGCAACCGCCAAGAAAGTATACGACAGTGACGCACTGGACGAGGACTCTGACGACGAGCCTAGCTCTAGCAGAAAGAGACAACGCGCCAGTCCGAAAAAGACTTTACGATCACCGAGAAAGAAGAGTAAGAAAGTGGAACAAAGCGATGTGGAGTACGATCTGGAGTACGAAGACGGTCTGAAAGAGGGCCAGGAGGTTGTTGGGGTAGTGGTTCAGGCGCCAAAAAAGGGTCGTGTGCCCCCTGGACAGATATCGCAGAATACGCTTGATTTCTTAGGTCAACTGAAGGATCCGAAGTGTAACGATCGGGAATGGTGAGTGTTTGTACTGCCCGAAGTCCATACCTCTATCTAATGCCTCTCAGGTTCAAGCTACATGGTACCTCATTTCTCCGCCCGATTTCTTGCAACATCTGACTTGTTGTCTTTTGTACGCCAGAGCCTGTCTATCGCCAAGCAGAGAAAGAATGGAAGGATTTCATCGAATCATTCACGGATGTTCTTGCTGAAGTCGATCCTCAAATTCCCCATCTCCCCCCGAAAGATGTCATTCATCGTATTTACCGCGACGTGAGACCTAAAACCTCTGTTCCATCCTTGAACTCATTGTGGACCGTGACCCGCCATTCAATCTAAAAATAGGTCAGGTTCAGTAACGACAAGACGCCTTACAAAAAGGGTCTCTCTGCAAGTTTTTCGCGGAGTGGTCGAAAGGGTATATTTGCTTGTTGTAAGCCTTTTTTCCTGTCGTCACGCTCAGGGTTCTAACCCGTCATTGGCCGTACAGACCACATGTAGGTGAACAGCTGATTACGAGCAATGTAAATGTTGATATATGGATCTGGTGTTCGTAATATCTTAGTGCGGGTATGTTTCATCACATGGGACTGTCCTATTCACCCGACCCACCTGACTGTCAACTTTCCCTTTCGTTTTAGTGAAGCCGGGAAACGAAAGCATCATTGCAGCTGGGTCATGGTGTCCTGGCCGTAACGAGCTGGCCACAATCAGGTAGAGAGTGATCCGTCTGCTCTCGATCCTAGACCGGACACTGATTGAGGCATCATTCTGTTGATAGAATAAACATACAACGTAATCCCAATCGCCTTCGGAACATCATCTCTTCCCATGAATTTGTCAACTTATTCGGAAAAGCCAAGCCTCATCCAAAGGGCGAACGACAGAATGTTTTCGGGCAGGAAGACGAGCTCAAGGTTTCACCCAAGGGCATAGACAAAGACCACAAGTGCGTCTATCTTGAGTTCGCTGATATGATTTCTCAATCTCATACGGAATCATTTGCAGGGATATTGATTTGTTAAAGTGTCGTTCATTTGCCGTTTCTCATCGGTTGGTTTCATTCTTTCCAGGCTTGGATGCAAGTCACTTAGGCTTTCATAGGTTTACAGATGACGAGGTCCTAGCGCCTGATTTCAAGGAGAAGATCGCCGTAGTGGCGAGAGTCCTCCAGCCATTTGTTCACTGGTAATATGAACAGCTTTTCCATACTTCCTGTACTGTGCTGACCGGGAAACGCAGTCTCAATGATATGATGACGCTCGCCGCTGCTGACGACGACGACGACGACGAAGGCGAAGGCGAGGACGTTGATGAAAACGAGGAACCATAGCAATTATCTCAGTCCTCTGTTCTTGCACAGACGTACGCCGCAGAATAAACATTTTAGGCAGTTGGTAGCCCAACGCATCCAGCCGGAACCCTTCGCATCGACTTTCATCACTCCATCTAACCAAATTTTGCTATGAGTTCCGACACAAAGTCCGATCAACGCATGATCTTCGCAAAATGATTCTGAAGAAATGTAACATTACAGGAAATAAATGTTCCACATTCCACGAAGTTCAGCGTTCAGTCATGGAGTATATAAACAGCATGCGCTGCGCTCATAGCCGCCTTCCCTGTATGTTTCAGTAGACAAGACTTCTTTGCCCTTCGCAGCGCATCACCTTTCCAGCTAGAGTCTAGACTCGGACCGAATACCTCAAATTCTCGACATGAATGGAATTGTACGGTATAGGAACTTCCACGCTACTCCAAGCCTGCACAGGATCATGTTGGGTCTAGGTTCCGCATGTCCTTGGAGTTGGTGCATGGCCGTGTGAAGATCAGATCATTCACGGGCGCTTAATATCGTCTTCTGCTCGACCAACGATTGTTCATCGTTCTGTTTCTTCCATGAACGTGGACGGCTTCGATTTCTTCTCTCGAAGCCACATAATTCCCCTTTAATAGTTCAAGTTCCAGGCTCAGAGGTTAGGAACCATCTTTTCCCCACTCTCCGGCGATGGATATACCAGAGACCACAGACTGGAGTGATACCCGTTCGATTAGCTTAGAAGATTTGACTTCGACATCGGCCACAGTGTCTGACCCGCGAATGGACGTGCTCAGCAACCCAGATATCATGTCTCTTATCTTTGACCATCTAGCTGGGGATCAATCGCTTATCGACTCAACGCCGAGAAGTAGTCTTCTGAATGTGATCAAGACGTGCACGATTTTCATGGAACCAGCCCTCGACACACTCTGGAAGACCTTGCCGTCTCTCTTACCGTTGCTTCTGCTTCTTCCCTCATTTATTTTGGTTGATAATGTCTATGTGAGCACTGCCTCCTCCGAAATCTTGATCTTGAATGATAGATACGGGCCTACAGATGCTTGAGGACGTCGTTGACAGCGATTGGGAGAGGTTTGATGTCCACGCACGGCGCGTCAGGACAATCTACATGGAACCCTTGCCATCGTCAATATCGCAAGACGTGTACCTCCAAATACAAAGAATACGTTCCACTCATCTTCTACCGGCTCTTCGAGAGCTTCGTATCCCCGATAATTCCTCTATCCATCTTTCGTCTACCTTCCTCTTGCCGACCGAACATCTAAAGATGATTGAACTAAATAACAATGCAATCTCAAATTCCCAGTTCATTCGCCAATTTCTCCCGTCCCTATCTGTCACTTCTCCGAATTTGACCCATCTTATCCTGCGTGGAACAGCCACCATCTCATTGGATTTAATCACTCGCTTCACGCGCCTTCGAACGCTTGAAATCCAACTTTCGGGGACATATCTCTATCCTCAGAATATGGAAGACCTTGGCAACCTCGAGGATCTGGTCGAACTCACACTTGACGTCGGCCCAGTTAATCCTACACTCGCACCGATTCGTACTCGGCGTCAACAAACTTCGAACGAGGATAATGTGGCAGTGCCACCACGAAAATTTCACCAAGTGAGGCGTTTGCGCCTTATTGGGACCCCGATGTCAATGAGCCGTGTTCTCGACCACATGGAATTGAAAATGCTGGAGACTGTTGTCATTGATGAAGTGCAGGACCAGTCAGGCAGCCAACCCGGGAATTTCTGGCTTCGTTGTTTTGAACGCCTTTCTGCATCCCATTTCGTCACTTCCATTGAAATCAACCAGGCTCCTCAAAGAACCCGGGGTCACGATCAGAACTCCTTAGATCTCGCTTGGATCTCGCCACTGTTCGTTCTTAGCAGGGTAGAACGATTAGCGATCACTGGTGGCTCACTCACAGGGTCAGATGGAAGCTACCGTAATTTAACCAAGGCCTTCCCGGCATTGAGAACATTTATTATTCCACCTGCCCATCACTCACATGGGATGACCCTTCGTTCCCTCTCGTACTTCTCTCAAAATTGTCCGAACTTACAAGAGCTCAAGGTATGCTTCGGATATAACATTGCACAGAACATCACTGCGCTCAAAGATACTCAAGTCTCCCCCCGACATCATCACGCTCTTCGAAACATTTCTGTCGCCTCGCAATTTGGCTCTTTTCCAGTGGCCCAGATGGTTGAGGTCGCACAGTTTCTGGTTTGCGCTTTTCCAAATCTCACAGCCATAAAGCAATACTATGGGTTCCCTGAACATCGGCCGGACCCCTCAGTCGGACAGGTCACAGGTTGTCACAACATGGCATCAACATATTTTAAACTCCGTTGGGCATGGGCAGCGACCTTGGTGAACGTGAGTCGAAAAACACGAAGACGCGAAGACGCGACCATTCATTGATGGCATTTGATCTCCGACACGGCGTCAATCGGCAGGCGTGACAACTGCCTATTTTTCTTCCCTCCCAGTACAGAGATTTACATGCGAAAAAATACCTCACAATTGTTCAGTCTACTAAAGAGAATGTATGTACAAAGTTTGAGGCAGTTCTGTAGAGAAATGATGGAGAAAACCCGATGTGTCCGATTGAGGGGTCCGGCCGATGTTCAGGGAACCCATAGTATGGTCCTGCCAGGAGCTCGGAGAGCTGGAGCCAAATTTACGAGCTTCATGTTGCTTTACGAGATGCTCGGTTAGGATTTCCATCAATTGAGAAGTCTATCGCGGATATGGCGAGGCACAAAATGGTGCGTTACATTTATTCCTTACTGCTTGTATTCTTCTTGTTTGTCCATGTGCTGAGGCTCTCGACATCCCTGAAATAGAGAAAGGGCCGCAAGCAGCCCGGCATCAAAGCGCTAGCCAGTGAAATAAGAGACGCAAAAGTGCCGTTTGTTACTCATTCCAAGTTCTCTTGGTAAATCAGGCTGAGAGCTTGTATATAGAGTTTGTCCGAGATAAAATCAGGGATACAAACCATGAATTCATAAATAACAATGTCATCAATGGAATTTGGGAAAAAAATGGTTCATTATCTCCCAGCGGAACGTGTGCGCCCCTTCAAACGAATCAAGGCCATCCACAAAGCAAACAAGCGTAAGCAACAGAGGCCAACCCAGCCAGTAAATCGAGCTTGCACTTCAGATCAGTGATGTGCGGTCCCTAACCGTGGGGGTGGGCAACTGGTGCGAAAGACTTCGGTTGTTTGTAAGTGTTTGCTCTCTGGCAACATCTCAGTGGAACTGGCTCCCCCAGATTCACTGGGCTACGACACTGAGAGACAGAATATATATTGTGAAATGTATACCTTTTAGTGGTTCATCATAATCACAGGAAATTAGAAATTGTGCCTCGACTATTTCAAAGAGAATCTGCCTTGCTTTCATTTGAGATTTGAGGGCGCGATCTTGACAAAAAGCGCGTTATTGGGCACAAAAATGGTAGCACAGTGGGGAGGCCCCTGACGCGCTTAATTGGATTATGTAATGCGCACACCAACGCGACATAATTGGCACACCTACAACAACACACTGCACCGCGACAAGCACAGAAGGTGCCCTGCCAAAGGGAACATCGCCAAAATTGGCATCAAAGCTGTATGTACTGTCCCCTCAAGATCTATCAATTTTGCTAAGGGTGAAAATTTGACTGTGTACCGGAAAAGGCCATAATGCCGTGTTCATATCCTTTTGGCAGAAAGCCAGACTCCAAGACAAAGGTCACAAGCTACACAGTGAATTTTGCGAAGAAGAGATCCCAGAGTAGCAAGGAAAATATCTCTCCGTCATCTAAAGCCATAGTACATGCCGCTTGCTTCCCCTCACTGTCAACATCCTCCTCCTTGCCAGATCTGATCCAACTGAAGAAACATGCAAAAAATCAGAAAAGAACAATCACCCGGAGAGCCAAGAGGATATCCGAGCTCAAGGAGGAGGTCACTGAACTCAGGGCGGCTCATACTACAACAAATCAGCAGCAGAAATTGACTATTGTAAACCTGAAAGCTGATAACATAAGCCTCCGGACCCGGATGGAAGGACTTGAGACTCACATTGCGGCGGCATTCCAGTCCACTACCCAATACCAGAGGAGCATTGCGGCTTTGAAGAAGCGAATTGCAAGGTTTGCTTCTGTGATACAAAGCACAGTGAAGCGCACCAAGAACAAGATGCTCTGGCACCGTTCCAAGATAACCAAACACCGTGGCACATACAACACACACTCAAGAGACCTGGCTTGCCACCTCTGTCTCGCTGGGTGCGCACCTTCGAAGATAGGCAGTCTCATCACTTGGATTGCTGCTTTGTTTGGTGTAACCGTCAAGAAGCAGATGTCAAGGCGTACTGTTGGGCGGTGCATGCTCAAGTCATTGGCCGCAGCGGATATACAGCTTGTTGACAAGCTGAGCCAAAACCCGGGACACACAATCAGCCAGGACAGCACATCAAACCAAAATATTAACTATCAAGCTCACCAAGTTACGATGCAAGTACCGGATTATGAACAGGTTGAAGGAACACCAAGCCTTGCGTCAACTCCTTGCACACAGCTTCTGCGTGTTGCATCTACGGTGGACCACACTGCACCAACCTTGATTGCCACATGGGTCTTGCTCCTGCAAGCGACCATGGACACCTACAACAATTCCCCAATGGCCCAGAGGTCGTCCCAGTCATTCTCGCTCCAAAACTTTGCCCTGAAGCTAAAGGGAATGTGTTTGGACCATGCCAGTGCCAAAAAGGCTGCAAGTGACCTCCTGCGGACGTGGAAGGAGTCAGAGACAATGCAGGACCTTGGGGAGACGGAGCTATCAAAGATGGACGTAGTGGGACTCATTGCCTTTCTCAACAAACAAAAGGCAGTCCTGATCAAAGGACTGGGTGGCGTGGTTGCATGGAACACACTTGGGGATGTCATACAGTCCAAACACGAAGTGAAGCTAATGAACAAGTTAAAGGAGGAGCTAGGGCAAAAGGTTTATGCCACCTTACCTTCAGAGGCTTGTTCTGCATTGGATCTCTTTGTTTGGGCCGGGTGCTGCATGCACAAGGACCAGAATAGCTTCAAGGGTAGCACGGACGTGATGGCACTCTTCTGGACGGCTTCTGGTCTTGTCCTGCCAATTATTCTTGCTAATAAAACAAATGCGGCAAAGATCAGAGATGTCCTGAACCCAAGTCAAAAAGGCACACCACTTACTGCAGACAAAGAAGCCGCAATTGCAGCGTCAACAAGGGGAGGAGTTAAAGCCGCAGCTCTGGCAGGGGCGTTGCTCAACAACAAGGACGACAAAAAGGGCTTCGGGGATACGCACCTCATCCACCTTTCTGCTGAACACGGGCTCAAAGAAACACGCCGGTTTCCAGATACCAGCAATACCTGCTTCACCAGCTATGGTCTTGCTGCTGGCAAGCTGCTGAAGCATCTCGAGTTCTACCAAACCTTTCTTGACAATGCGCGGCTTCGGAAACAGCAAGTCGGATGGACGAACATCGAGCTCAATCTTAACAATGCATTGTATGACAAACCGACGCTTACCAAGCTTGCCGTTATGGTCCTCTACACACAGTCCGTCACCCACCCGTATCTCCGAGTTGTTCGTGGATCGGGTGAGAACGTGGTAAACGTCCTTGATCTTGGCCCCTTCCACCAGAAGGTTTGCAACCACTGCCAGGCTATTGTCAATAATCCCAACCTTTTGGTGTTGGTAGACGCCTCATTTGAACTTGGAGCGCTTGATGGAAAGTCCTGGGAGGATACTGACTCCTTTTTGGCCGTTAGAAAGCTCCTGGTCAACGGGAAATTACGTCACCTTTGCGCCGCCACTGTCGCATTTTTTGAAGGCGCCCTTGTTACTTGGATCCGCTTTTCAGCTGAATTTGCACCGGGCGGGACAATTGATGCACTATTGGCTGAAGAACGCGATTTAGCTTGGATGCCCGCCACCAACAACGTAAACAAGGGAGCATTGGGTGCTTACCGTGTTTACATGCGCAGCCGGCCAAACTCAACCCTCCTCAGCTACAATGCCTTTGCGGTCTGCCAGAAAAACAACACCCTTGCATTCATGGGTGCAAAATTTAATGAGGAGGACAACCGGTATGTCCAGAAGGTAGCACGCAAGTGGGACAGCAGTGGGATGGAGAGGGAGAGGAAGAATAAACATGCCAATTCAGACAAGCAGCTTGCAGAGATGAAGCACACAAAAGAAGCAGCAACCAGAAAAGAAGCTGAGGAGCGCCGCAATTGGTTGTCTGCGGTCGTGTTTGTTGTCATCGGCAACATCAAGAGGCTTTGAGTGCGAGAGCTGGACAAGCAGCTTGATGCCCTGAAGCTACGGGGTGGGTATGGAGACGATGTCATCCCAAAGAAGACAAAGTGTGGCCTTCAGAAAGATAAACAGGAGAACTTGGAGAGGGTACTGAAGGAATGGGAACTTCAAGCTGAGGAGAGCGTACCTGAACCAGCCAACCTTGTACCTGTAGATGCCTGGGCTCAAGAAGATGATGAGCTCAAGAAGGAGATGGCAGATGACGACAAGATCATGGACTAGATCTGATCTGTTAATACCCTATGGACTCTGGATTGCTCCGACTATTTCACGGATAGCTTAGATTTTTGTAATACTTACAGCCTGTACATACACCACCTATTTTGATGTTGAAACTATCCCCCAGAGTCTGAGAAACTGGTAGTAGAGGCAATGAGTTGAGCACTTGTTGTAAATGAGAGCTGGGGACAGATATCACGGTGGCAGTGTTGTTAGTCAGCGGCCGAAATCGTTACAGCAGGTGCCCACCCCCACTAACCGTAACTGCCCGGTTACGATTATCCTAACCATAACAGTTAGTAACAGTTGGTAACAGTTATGCATCAGATAACTTTCCCACAAGCTATTTGCAGGGTGGGCTGGCACCTGGCAGACATGAGAAGTCTGGCGCCCAGGGCATTGCATGTCATTTTGCGTGCAACACTGTTAGCGCCAAGTTAGCGCGCTCGGACACAGACTCCACTACTGTTGATTTGACCTTTCATGCGTTTGAAATGCAGCACAATCTCGCTGAGGCTGAGTCAGGTGGCGACTCCGATACATTTTCTGGTCTTATGCATCAACATGCCCGACTTGTTGACAATGTTGTTGATGCTCCTGGTCAGCCTGTCATTGACCCGGACACTGGGAGAACATCAAGATCTCTGACCTTTTTGACTTCGCCAACACTGTGTGGTCCACAATGTACGGTGGCTTTGTTCGGCGAAGTTTCAAGGAAGAATTGGCATTGTATAAACTATTAGAAAGAGATGCTGAGGGTGAGGGGGATCTAGATGATGCAGACCAGCCTAGCTTTGACTCTACAACAGAAGATATTTTATCCTCTTAATTGATTCACAATATATCCTATGTTTTTGTTGCGTTTCGAGCCCGCTGTTTACATCTTTATCTATATACCTGGCGCACAAAGGCGCCCTGATCACTGATTTGTCAGCTATTGCACTATATATGGCAAGTCGGTTATGGGTTAACATCAGTTGCTAACCGTTCCCTAACTGGTTCTAACTGTTCCTAACTGTGCAAACCTTTAGCTAACCGGCACATCACTGCTTCAGATACAACCAGTAATCAAGGCGAGCAAGATAATCAAGATTGTTTCTCATCTTCCACCGTCAAGCAAACATACAGACATCTACTGGTGGTATAAACCATCATAGGCCTTCCAACTCGGGCATCCAGGTTTTAGGCACCAAGATGAGGTGAGGTGAGTGAGTGAGAACCAGTATAGAGGTCCCAGCGGAACAACTGGGGTTCGTACTACATACACGCAGTAATCACAATGTATGCTACGGGCACAAATACTACCGTACCGTTGTGATTATCGTACTCTACATCGATATCCCCTGGCCTACATTCAATCAAAGATGCATGCGGGAGCAGCAAGGTAAAACCTGTCGCCCTTAAGATTTTTTTGCGACTGACAGGAGTCCCGAGGGAGTTCCCTCTTCTAGAATAAACATTATATAACATTATTCCTCCTCGAGACGACACTCCCTGACCGTCTCGCGGATTAAGTAGCACTGCACAATAGTAATTTCATTCTGTCACATAACATGTCTTCAAAACAATGCATAATGCGTGTTTCATGGTACATTACACCTTGGAAGATCGTGTGATATATGGAGGCAGACACTCGAACACTTGCAAAGCACACGAGGGTTGGGATGTCGAATTGAAGCTAGCAACACGTCCAAAGCGTTATTGGTCTCGGCCATCGGTGCTTATAAGCCTACGAAAGAGGTCTATGCGCAGTTCCGCGAGGACAGGATGGCGACATTGGATCGTTGTGTTGCGTGGACTTCGTTCTCCACACTGTCGCGGCAGAAACGACACAACGGACGATCGCGGGACACTGGCGCGCGTGCGCGATCTTGGGCGAGGTGGCGATCCCTGGCCCGCAGGCCGGACAACAGAAATGCCTTTGAGTTCAGGTGTCAAGTTAGACATTGTGTCATAAAACGTTGCAGCTGACTCCCTCAACCCAACCAGCAGTTGACGCATCCCTTTTGCCAAACGACAGCTGCGTACTCCTATCATTGGTGGCTCTGCAACCTGGGACCGATGCCCTGGGACCAATGCCGCAGCATTCCTCACAAAGGCGTTCCGGTCAAGATGTTTGTTGACACCCGAAACGATGTCCGCATACAAAGTCTGAACATCGGTCGATGATTTGCCTTTTGATAGTCGTTCCCCACGCATAGCAGGTTGCTTCCGACCAGCGCTACACCTTGTGGATGGGGATAGGGACATGACATGGGGAAGGGCCGTTAAGACTCCGGAAGAGGTTCAGCCATATCGGGGGCACTATCCGCTTCTGTTGTGGATTCCAGGTTGTTAACGTCCGGTAGTCGAGCGGTGTCAACTGCAGGGCCCGTGTCTTCCAGGGGGGGAAACGAATTGCATTTCATTTGCTGGTAGGACAGAATGTAACGAAACAAATTTCCTCTAAGGCTGTTGGACAGTCGGGCATGAAATGCCGTGGGCAACAACCCGGCGAGTGCACGCATTTCGCATATAAACCCAGCTCCGGGTGGAGAGTTTTGTGGGTTGTGAGTTGAGGGAGGGAAAGGCGCTGCAGCCCAAACCGTTCAATCACGCTCAATCATCTGCAGTCCAACAGCGGTGCACGATTCAGCCTGGGCTTTGATATCTCGCCATTCAAGGACTGGGAGACGGTGGCCGCAGCCTAGGTGGGGGATACCATAGCTGGGTATCATAGGGTGGGTTGGCTGGAAAGGGGCTGTGCACGCAGCAATTTCCCGTCATCCAGTTTGCACATCGTGCATCCATCCCTTGCCAGGCCTCATCTTCATTCTCGGCGCTAGTAGGCGGTAACACCATGCCAGGCCATCTCTAATGTAGGAGATTGGACCTTATTCTCCATCCAGTAGTGCTCAATCGTTGTCCTGAGGACTTTTGTATGTGAGACATGATGGTGGTGATCAGTAGTACTGATGTATGGTGAGGGTGAGGGTTAACCGGTGCGGTCCATTGCTGAACACCAGGTTGAGATTTTAAACTATAGGCCAAGGCCTGTGTAGTTGAATTTTAAGCGAGCATGGACGGATGTATCCTTGCAGCGCATGGATTTGTACATGGCTTCTGTTGAAGACACGGAGTGTCCCGCTTTCTCTCAATTCATCTCAAGTCCAAGATTTGACGCACACAAAATCATCCATGAATCTGGATTGTATGTCAATTTGAATGATGTTTGTTGACATAAAAGCGAAATGCGTCAAGATAGAGCGTGCTGAGAGAGAGATGAAAGAAGTCTTGAGCTACTTGAGGTTCGGAGAAAGAAAAAAGACAGAGTACAAACGGGAAGGGGTAGCACAACATTGGAATTGTAATGGGGTAAGCTCTCTTTCACACAAATCATTCCTAAATCAAGGAGTGTCCAGCGCTTTTCGAATCTACTCAAAGTCCAAATCATTCATAAATCTGGATTCTATTCATTTCATTTCCAGTCTATGTATACAATTCGTTACTATGTGTATCCAATGCGTAAAGTACAAATGCTATTCGATATATGTGTGAGATGCGGTACGTTATATGTGTATGATGGAGCGTGTTGAGATCGTGAAGTGAGACGTGATACCATCATCAATGGCAGGATGAACGAAGAAGTCCGAGAGAGAAAGCAAGGAAAGAAAAGAAAAGAAAGAAGAGAAAGATAAAAAGGATTAAAAAGGGAAGAGGGGGTAGCGCAGTGATTGAAGGAAAGTTGGGTGTCGCGTGGTTGGGTGAAGGAAAGTGGTGTCGCAAGCGAACATACGGTTGAAAGTTGAAAGAGAAAGAAAAAAAGTAGCAGAACACGGAAAGAAGAAGTGAATCAAGTCGAGAGGCCATCAATGCCTCACTCCCCAATCCACTCCCCCCCCCTTGCAAGCGTCGCAAAAACCCCCTTCCTCTCCATCAACTCCCCCCACGTCCCCTGCTCAACCACCACCCCACCCTCAACTACCACAATCCGATCGCACCCCCTCATCACCTCCATCTTATGCGTCACTACCACCGTCGTCCTCCCCCCCTTTGCCCCCCACACCGCCTCCAACACCCCCGAAGCATTCTCCCCGTCCAGCGCGGAGGTGCACTCGTCGAGGATGAGGATGGGGGAGGGGCGGGCGAGGGCGCGCGCGATTTGCAGGCGCTGGGCTTGTCCGCCGGAGATGAGGGAGGCGTTCTCGCCGAGCGAGGTGTCGTACCCCTCCGGCAGCTCCATCACGAACTCGTGCGCTTTGGCTAGCTTCGCCGCCACGCGCACGTCGCTCTCGGACACGCTCCCACTCCCGTATCTGATATTCTCGCTCACGCTCGCGTCGAACAGATTCGGGGACTGGCTGACCACGCCGACATGTTCCCTCAACCACCGCACGTCCATCTCGCGCACATCCGTGCCGCCTATGCTGACGACGCCGGAGGTGGGCTCGTAGAGCCGTTGGAGAAGGGCAGCGAGGGTGGATTTGCCAGAGCCGGAGGGGCCGACGATGGCGATGCATTCGGAGGGGTGGATGGTGAGGTTGATGTTCTTTAGGACGGGGGCGGATGGCCGGGAAGGGTAGGTGAAGGAGACGTTGGTGAATGTGATGGGTCCGGAAAGGGGGGGTTCGAGGGTTCCGTGGGACTCGTCGGTTGTGGTGGGGAGGTTCATGAGTTTGTTGAAATCTCCTGTGGCTTGCACCGATTTCGCGATTTTCTCAGCTACACAAAAAAAGCTCATCAGTGTCTGTCTCTACAACTGAACAAGAAGAAAAACGTACTGAAAGCCATCAGCTGCGACCCAATAGTAACCGAAAACACCACAAGATTCAACACCTCCACCATCTGCAAATACGTATACATCCCCCGCGCAATCAACACCGCGCCCACATAGAACAACAGCGCCTCCGCCAAATAGATCAAGCCACTCGCCACGCCGTACGTGCACCCCTCAACGAGCGCGCCGCGCACGCCGGTGGTGAGCGCCTTGTCGGCGGCGGCGTCGAAGCGGGATTTGAAGACGCGGTCAAAGGCCATGCATCGGATGCCTCGCACGTTGATGATAGCCTGTCATTTTTATGAGCACGATTCTAAAAACAAAAAGGAAGAGAAAAACGTACATCATAATAGCCTCTGGCAACCTCCTCCCGAGCCCGCTTGTTCCGCACCTCGCACCTTGCCACCAACCCCGTCTGCAAAGCCATCACCCCCGCGAACACCGGAGCAATGGCGAACCCCGCAAGGGTTAACTGCCACCCCCGCACCAGGGCCCACCCGAGTCCTACACCGACCATCGCCAATACGACGAAGAACTGCCCCCATACGACGCCCACGAGATCGCGCGCGTCGTCGCCGTCTTTGACTAGCACCTGTACGAGGCCTTCGGCGCCTTTGCCGGCGTCGAACCATTTCTTGTCCTGTCGTAGCACGCGGCCGAAGGCGATCCCGCGGATTGAGGTGACCCACTCCATAGCCACGGATTCCATGAGGAAGTACTTGAGCCCCATCATGAACCCATCCAGCGCCGCCGCCCCAAGCACGAGCCCCCCAAACATATTGATCGCCCGCACATTCGTGGCGCCCGTGGACACCTCGAACAGGAGCCGCGAGAGGAGGTAGGAGAAGATGGGGGTGAGGGCGCCGGAGAGGAGGCATGTGGCGAGGCCGAGGAGGAGGAGGGGTTTGCGGGGAATGGTGTGGTAGACTGTGCGCATGAGAGGCCAGAAGGGGGGGCGAGCGTCTTCGTCGGATTCGGGTGCGTTTGCGTTGTCTTGAGCTCCGGACTTGGAGACCTTGATGTCGCGAAGAGGCACATCCCACCCCTTCCGCTCAATCTTGCGCTCCCCCCTCCCCGCGCGGGCTAGAACGCCATTATGCCTCACAGCCCTCTTCTCCTCCTCCCACTCTCTCTCCTCCCTCTCCTCTTCTCCCTCTTCCCTTCCTCCCCGCTCCCAACGCTCAGACTCGGCATTGAACGCAACGGTGGACCTAGCCCCAAACACAGTGCTCGTAGGCGTGAACTGCAAACTCAACCGCCGCCTCGCAACTGTATACGCAGCACTCGGCGAAGCGGGTATATCCAGCGGACTCGGGAGGTGAATGCTCGACGGGCGTCTTTCCCTCCTTGCTAGTGTCGAAAGGGGGGCGGGGGTGTAGCGGCTGATACGCTGGGTGTCGCGGGATGAGGCCAATAGGACAGGAGCTGGGACGGTAGGAGTGGAGGAGGACTTGGTAAGGTCGGCGACGACGTCGAACATCCAATTCCCGAATGTGAGCGGGCGGATGGCGATGCTCTGATGCTTGAAGTTCGGCCCCTTGTCTTCCTCGACCTCTTCTTCGCGTTGGAGAGCTTCCTCGCGCTCTTCGACGAGATCCACGCTTGTGTCTTTCTCCGGTAGATATCCGCCAGTTTCGCGCTGAGCTTCCATCATCTTCCTAAACTCTCCAACGTCTTCTTCGATAGGTACGGCTTCAAGATCCGACCGGTACCCCTGCTCAACGACCCGTCCCGCCTTCAGGACATACACGAAATCCGCCGGCCCAATCTGACTTAAGTCATGGGTGATGACGACGGTGGTCTTGTGTGCGCGCCATCGCTTGAGGGCTTCGAAGATGAGGATGCGTGAGGTCGCGTCTAGTGCTGAGGTGGCTTCGTCTATAGGGTAATTATTTAATATTAGATGGGAATGGGGAGAGAGAGGAAAGAGAGACTAACCGAGAATGAGGACGGTAGGGTTGCGGAGACGAGCACGAGCAAGCGCTAAACGCTGCTTCTGCCCCCCACTCAGACCCACACCCACCCCGCCGCCCAGAATCGTTTCGTAGCCATCCGGCAAATCCCTGACAAACTCATGCATCATCGCCGCCCTACACGCCTCCTCCACCTGCTCTTCTGTAACGCCTTCCATGCCCATGGTGACGTTTTCGTAAACAGATTTACCATCGAGGATAACAACACCAGCCCCACCCAGCTGCCCAACACCCCCCACAACCCCCCTCATCCACCCCTCGTCCAAAAACCTTACATCCTGCTCATCCAAACACACCACCCCCTCCCCAGCCTGGTACATCCTTAACAACAAAGCGGCGACGCTCGACTTTCCCGAGCCCGACGCGCCGACGACGAAGGTCGTCTCGTGCGCGGGGAGGAAAAGAGAGACGTTGGTGAGGACGGGGGCAGAGGGGCGGGAGGGGTAGGTGAAGGTGATGTTGTGGAGGGCGAGTTCGCCTGTGCATTTTGCGGGGGTGATTTTTTTGAGAGTGTGGGATTTCCGGGAGTTGGGGGAGGTGGGAGAGGAGGGGGAAGGGGGGGAGGAAGGGGGGGAGGAAGCGATGAGGGAAAGGAGAGCGACCATTGCGAATTTGCCTTTAGCGAGCGTGATGACCTGCGGAATGCACATCTGCAAATTACTCCCCGCAATCAAACACGCCCAAAACACGGCCATCACATCACCCGCGCCCACTCTTCCCTCTCTCACCAGCTTGCTCCCGAACCAAAACCCCTGCACGAACATCCCCATCATCACAAACTGCGCAACTCCCCCACTGACCGCCCACACCCCATTCAAGCTCTTTGCCTTCGCCCTCAGTCCCTCGAACATTCCCTTTGCTCTGTCCTCCTCGAACGAAGAGGCGTTGAGAGCTTTGACGGTGGCGATGGAGGACAGAGCGCGCTCGATGAGGGTGGCGGTGCGGGCTGTGTGGGTGCGTTCGGCGGCGAGGAGGGGTGCTGCGTGGGATTGGGAGAGGAATTGTGTGAGGGTGAGGAGGGGGAGGGCGGCGAGAATGACGAGGGTGAGGGAGTAGGAGCGGGTGAAGGCGAGGGCGAGGCAGGTGACTACTGTTGTTAAGTGTTGCAGGAGGGTGCCTGCGGCGAGGGAGGTGGCCATTCGTACGTCGTCGGTTTCTCTGTTTTCTATATTAGCTTTGTTTCTCCAAATAAAATAAAGGAAATACCTGGTGAATTTAGCCATTAAGCCACCAGCGCCGATGGGGCCTTCGCCATCCTCAGTAGAAGCGAGGACACCTTCCGCCGCATCCCCCATATGCACATCAAACCACCCCATCTCCTTCTCGCTCACCGCAGCATAAACCCCCTTCCTCACCATCATCACATTCACCTCCCCCGTCCATATCCACAAACTCGACGTAAGACTCCCAAGCGCCAGACTCCCCACCGCAAGCCCGACAAGCTGCAGCGCCGCAATTCCAACTCCCCTCAACAACGCGTCCTTGGCAGCTTGGGGGGGTTGGGGGTGAGGGGGAACTGGGCAAAGGCGTCAAAGGCTTGTCCGACGACAAAGGTCATGAAAGGGGCGATGCCGCCTGCAGTGAGGGAGGAGAGGACGGCGGGGAGGACGAGGGTGAGGAGGTGCCGCCGGGAGAGAAGGGAGAAGAGGAGGCGGATGGAGGGGGTCAGGTGCGGTTGTTCTGGAGTTGTAGAGGGGGTAGGGGAGGGCAGGGAGATGTGGGATGAGTGTTTGAGGTCGGTGGTGGTTGTGCTGATGGAGTCGATGGAGGCACGGGGGGAGACATTCAGTTCGTAAGCTAGTTCGTTCATATTCGTCGAGTCGGTGGTGGTTTGGACCGCAAGCGCGGTATTGCGACGCATCGTTCAACGGTGCTCGTGCAGCTCTGGTAAACGGGGGAATGCAAGAAACGAAAGACGAATCCTGCAACCCCCGCCGCTCTTTTTCTCCAAAGGACAATGAGCACCCTCCCTATTGTCTGCCGTGTTGTCGGTTGTTTGGTCTTGCACTATGAACAATAAGACTTGCCCCTTTTGGTAATACCCTCCCTCACGCGGCCCTTTGTCCGGAACCGTGAAAGGCAGAGTGTTCTGTGAGAGATGTGCGGCTTTGACACAGATGTTAGTCATCTTGATATCACGATGTGTGCTTTGGTGATAGCGTGTGCTTTGCGAGAGGTTGCGAGCGAGATAAGGGTGCTTTATTTGGCCAACAATGGTGGCCAAACAAAGCGCAGCGCCACATTTGGTAGTGTGCCTGGGATACTTTGCACAATCTTGGCAAGCCTCGTACCACTATGTCCGGCAGGGACACATGAGGACACGGGCACGGCAGGGTCGATTGTCTATACTTTGCCACTGTAAAAGTTTGCTGAGATGATCTCAAAGCTCTGTTAGCTGATGTTGTGATGATGGGAAGAAAGATCGAAGGTTGATCAAAGGTAAAGAGAAAATGCGTACCGTGCCAAACGTCCCACAGAGGTAAGCTCGACGGGGGTCTTTCCCTCCTCGCTATGGTCAAAATGGGGGCGGGGACGTAGCGACTGATGCGCTGTGTATCTCGGGATGAAGCCAAGAGCGCGGGTGCGGGGGGAGTGGGTGCAGAGGATTTGGTGAGGTCAGCGACGACGTCGAACACTCAATTCCCGAATGTAAGCGGGCGGATGGCGATTCTCTGAAGCTGGGGATATCAGCTTCGTGTTGGATGGATTGCGCGGTCCGACACGACTTATCGAATTCCGGCGATTGCTATCGCATCAAGGCCGCAGAAGTCAGGTAAACGAATGATTTTTTACTTGTTTGGAGACCGTGCTTACACGTTATATAGTTCACGCAATGTATCGCGGGCTCCGTGAGGTTTGTTTTGCCTCTAGTCGTTGTACATGCCCCGAGACGACGTATCGAATGCCGGCAATCGCTATCGTGGCATCGGAGATCATTTCCTAGTCAGAGTAGGCTGTGGGTCAACTGTGGAGTGATGTCGCGCTCGTCGTGTCTGTATTCGATGTATTCGTTGTCGATCCGCCGTGATAGTTGTAGGTGGTCAGACCACCTTCGTCATCACGCATGATCGGGTGATAGTACCGGGTTCGAGAATCGGAGCCGATTTATGATTTTCATGGAAACGGCCACTTGCCGATGCGGGATGAGGCCGGTAAGTTCTGTAGCCGGCGAGATTGACGAAGAGGCGCGCTATGCGATGCCAGTGCTGAAACTCAAATATATGCGCGATTATTTTCTGTTTGGAACAATTTCAACGCTCTAAAATGTTGGTCAATAAGAAATATAGATACGGTGACGGAAACACGGTGACGGAAACAGAATAAATATGCCTCAAGGCACGGATCACAGGAAAGAGTTACGGAAGCAGAATATATGCGCGCTTAGCAGTGTGACTCTCTCGCCTCAATGACACGTCGTTTGCACTCAAAGTGGAAACCCGGTGTGGGAAACACTCGATATGACGACTCACGCAAGGGGAACGAGTGGGAATGGTGTATGATTTGAGACTAGAGAGAAGAAACGAGACGGAAGAGAAGAAGAAGGATCTAATCTACGCTCGACTGTTTTAAATAGGAGCCCTTCCAAACAGAGCCAAATACGTATGTGAGGCGCCAGCCTTACACCTGGGCTCGGGAGGGGTGGCTAGGGGTATAACGATGTACGTTTCTCTTTCTCTTTTTCTCTTAGAGTTGTGCTCATAAAAGTGACAGGATATCATAAACGTGTGAGGCCTCTGATGCATGGCCTTTGACCGTGTCTCCAAATCCCGCTTCGACGCCGCCGCTGACAAGGCGCTCACCACCGGCGTGCGCGGCGCGCTCGTCGAGAGGGCAGCCAGTTCCCGAATCTGTTCGACGCGAGCGTGAGCGAGAATATAAGATATGGGAGTGGGAGCGTGTCGGAGAGCGATGTGCGTGTGGCAGCGAAAGCAGCTAAAGCTCACGAGTTCGTGATGGAGTTGCTGGAGGGGTACGACACCCCGCTCAGCTAAAACGCCTCCCTCATCTCCGGCGGCCAATCCCAGCGCCTGCAAATTGCGCGCGCCCTCGCGCGTCCTTCCCCCATCCTCATCCTCGACGAGTGCACCTCCGCGTTGGACGGGGAGAATGCGGCGGGGGTGTTGGAGACGGTGTGGGGGGCGAAGGGTGGACGGACGACGGTGATGGTGACACATAAGATGGAGGTTATGTGGGGGTGCGATCGGCTTGTGGTGCTTGATGGTGGGGTGGTGGTTGACAGTGGGACGTGGGGGGAGGGGGGAGTTGATGGAGAGGAAGGGGGTGTTTGCGACGCTTGCGAGAGGGGGAGTAATTGGGGGGCATTGATTGCACCTCGATTCACTTTCGTTTCCGTGTTCTGTTTTCTTTTTCTGCTTTCAACTTTCAACCCATATCATCGCTTGCGACACACCTCACTTTCCTTCACCCAGCACTGCGACACCCAACTTTCCTTCAACCACTGCGCTACCCCTCCTCACTTTTTATTCCTTTTTATCTTTTCTTTCTCTTCTTCTCTGTTCTGTTCTCTTCCTTGCTTTCTCTCTCTCGGACTTCTTCGTTCATCTGTCATTGATGCTGGTATCACGTTGTCTCCCTTACGATCTCAACACGCTCCATCATACATATAACGTGCCGCATCTCACACATATATATATATCGAATAGCATTTGTACTGTACGCATTGGATACACATAGTAGCGAGTTGTATACATAGACTGGAAATAAATGAATAGAATCCAGATTTATGAATTGTTTTGTGTAAGAAGGTTGAGATTCTTGATGAACTTGAGAAATTGCGAGAAACACTTGAGTTTGCGACTTATCTTTGGTCTCGTGCAATGAAACAGACGAAGGGTCACCCAGGCCATTTGCGTTATGCGAGAAACACTTTTTTGCTTTCATTCTGATCCATATTGTTGCTCTCTCTTATATCCTTGGACTCACGTTGTGAAACTTTGGGTGACGGGTTATCCATATAACCGTTGCGTGTCATGTGATACACACTTCATTCCCATTCTCAGCAAAACCACCATCATCAAACATGTCTCACATATCAAAAGTCCCCAGGACGATGATTGAGCATTATTGGTTAGTCAAAATGGTCCAGTCTTCTAGACTAGAGATGGCCTGGCGGTGCATCAACACTTAATGAGGTAGAAAAGACTGTTGCGGCGTTGCAAAAGGTGGATGCACAATGTGCGAGTTGGATGACTCGGGTCTGGGCTTGCTCAGCCCCTTTCTCCACACTCTGTCCCCTCACGCTTATGCACGGTATCACCCATTTTCGCCGCACCCACCCACTCGCCGCCCCTTGCCGGCGATGAACAATGCATCATGATGTCTTTACGACTGCTGACGTACTGCATGGGGATCGATATTGCGAGTTGGAATGTTCTGGGCGCAGCCACTGCCCCCTTCCCTCCCTACATCCTCAATCAACGTAACGCACTGTCGGACACATGTTTGCTGCCTCTGAGGAACCCAGGACACGTAGGGTCTCATGCGTAACCACGTACATCGACTACATGAAGTGATAGCACGGTTTGCTGCCTCTGAGGAACCCGGGACACATAGAGTCTCATGCGTAATTATGTCATCGACTACATGAAGTGATATCACATACTTTCCTCGTTGCGTTCGCTATTTCACGCTGCTGTGGCTGGCCGGTGCCTGACAACATCCAAGTTGCCCTCCGCATTGTCTCATCCATGTCCCCTACCACAACCCGCTGAAGTGGCCATAAACAGCCTGCCCTACAGCGTGAGATCCTTCGCGCCGTCGACTGCTAAAAGCTCCTCAAATGAGGCTCAGCCCTCCTATGCGGATGTCATCGGAGGGGTTGCCTCCGGGCACTGACGTAGCCGCTGATCTCAAGAAATGGCTGAGGGAAAGCGAAGCACATACTGTTTCAACAATATAGGCCCTACGACCCGGTACAGGTGCAGACCCATTGGTCGAGGACATGCCATAAGGACATCTTGATGTTGAAAGTTGACTTGAATGCTACTGTGAAGAGCAGGACACAGCCCTGGTGCTGCTCGTTGTGGATTGGGCCGGCGGTCATGGAGCAGCATGATTTGTCCAACCGCTGCTATTGGAATTGGCAACCGCGAAATGTCAGGATGAATTTCTCAAAGGCACTGGATGCAATCCTACCACAGGTAGAGGCATTGGTGCAAGGTCTTATCATGGTCAAGTACTATGGCGTATTGCTGGCACTGACACGGCATTCCAACCCCCATGTACTTCGTGAAATTGCGAGCTGCTGCCACAATTATATCGCACCACCCCCAGAGGCCGTGTGATTATTGTAAATGGTGTATACCATGAAAACATTTATGCATCTTCCTACGTCACGTTACGTGGCTAAATGAATTATCGTGCAATGCTACTTAATCCGCGAGACGGTCTGCCTGCCTCAGAATCCCTGGACACAAGGGAGTGTTGTCTCGAGGAGGAATAATGTTATGTAATGATTATTCCGGAAGAGGGGACTCCCTCGGGACCCCTGTCAGTCGCAAAAAACATAATAAGGGCGACAGGTTTTACCTTGCTGCTCCCGCATGCATCTCTCATTGAATGTAAGCCAGGGGATATCGAAGTAGAGTACGATAATCACAACGGTACGGTAGTATTTGTGCCCGTAGCATACATCGTGATTACTGCGTGTATGTAGTACGAACCCCAGTTGTTCCGCTGGGACCGCAATACTGGTTCACTCACTCACTCAGGCTTTCATCTTGTTGCACATCACAACGACTTGTCTTTGGAATTGCGCTATGAGATTCCAGGTGATGGGTGATCCATATGACAGTTGCGTGCCATGCGAGAAACACTTATGGCTGTTATATCGTTGCTACTTATGTCTTTGGGTCGTGCAGTGAAACTCCTAGACGAGTTATTCATATGACCATTGTGTGTCAAAACATCTGGCCGTGATCATCTTTACCTGGGACTCTTTTGACACAAGTTCGGCTGTTCGTGATGATGATGAGCTTTGCCGTCTATCCCCTCTGTCCAAGACATCGATGTAAAGGTTTCTCCGTGGAGGAGAAGTGCCTGATTTCCTGCTTATCCACGAACGCGGATAGACGTAGTACTCAAAAGGTGAACATCCACGCTTCATGGGTATACATGAACCAGAACAACATTTTCACCCACACAACAGGAACGTGGCCTCCTCCATAAGGCGCAATTCCCATGCGCCATGTTTTCGTCCCAGATTCGCGTCAACTTGCTGTCACGGGCCGGTGGCCATTCTACGCCTCGTGAACCCATCTCTGCGCTCTTGGGCGGGAGGCGAGCGCGGGTCCCGGATTGCGTCGTAATATGTAGGGCAGAGGGGTTGTGAGATCTTATCATCTTGCTGAACCCCGCGGCAATACCAGCTGATGCTGAAGGGCTGTATGCCATCTTCCGTCTCCTTGGCTGAATAATTCAAAACAAAGCACAATGTTCCGCATGAAGTCGGCGGAATACATTCACCTAAACGACAACTCAAAGTTCCTCCAGCAGCTGTTGACTAGATCTGATCAAAACAAAGGCCTGACTTGACAGTGTGGTGCGACGAGAGCTCCCTATGATACGATGCCAATGAGTTCAGAGAATTCTCCGAGCGAGAATCTGATGGAATGTAGACAAAAGCCATCGAAACAGCATTACACACAATCAACTGAGAATACATCTCGACATATCAAGTCCATGTAGCGAGGCCCCCATGTGTCCCCAATCGCTCTTGTCCTTCATAGTTGAGCAAGCAAGTGTCGCCGACGTTAACGGTTAGTAACCCCAACATTCAAGTTCAGTCATTCGCAATGGCTTCGATCATGTGCCCTGGCACCGGGTAAGCACAACATAGGTTTGGTGTGTTAGTCCGCTTTTGACGTAATGACAACCGCCCAGTTATGCTCGAACACTCCATGGGCTGATTGTGCAAGATTTCACTCTTCTATACAGAAAACTATATAAATTATACTTGAGAATGCAGTGCGAATGACAGGATGATGAACTTGTAATAAGCATATTAATTTGATTTTGATATATTACGAGGGTCAGAGTATCATGGGCCTGCGATGGATGGGACGGCAGTGGCGGCATCTGATCAATTAGGTGGACCGCCAGTAAAAAGGGTGGCGTCCGAGGCTCTAACATAATGACAATGAGGCTGGTCTGCACGCAAGGCACATACTATCTCTTGCATCCAGGAAGCCTTAGGACTTCGGGAGATTCAAAAATAGGAGACATCTAGGATTCACGAACAGTGGCATCAAGCAACCTATATGGACAAAAGTAAGCCCGACATAGTTCAAGGAAATTTTAGCTGATGGACCCACACTCAGGACGTCGCCCTTTGACACAGAAACCTCCAAGCCCGCAACTGTAGCGGATCTTATTGGAGTTTCTTCTCCTACGATCATGGACCCCCACTGACCCCACCAATCGTCTACTTTTTCTGTGGCATCGTGGGCATACAGAATGAGTTCATTACCCCACACAGCCCTGAATGTTGCTTCATCCATATGATCCCAATCACCATACGCCATCGTCTGACGTAGAAGGGCGTCTCTACCCTCTTGTGGAGGGCCAACTGGAACTTTCATGGTCTCGTGGTGGTGGAAATCGTATTCTTGTGTCCAAGTACAGCGCGGATGTCGGATCTCTTCGTATGCGGTGAGTAGTTGAGATATTTGTTCTCTATGTTCTATTCGAGAGAAGAGACTGCCAAGTGTTTGGGCGTCCTCGATTACGAGAGCCGTTCCATGGTTACTTCCCGGCTAGAGTTGAATCTTACTGTAAACAAGGCGTCACCTGAGAAGAACGGAAGGACAGTACCAGGATAGGATGCGCAGCTTCCCCCACTAAAACCATCCTACTGCTATTACTAACCAAGTCTTCTGGAGCTGATCTTGTCACGAATGTCCGAGATGATATTGACTTGGCGAGTTTCAAAAGTTTTCGTATTCTGTTAACTCAAACGTTCATTATATACTCCTAAACGCAAATGTCAGGAAAAAGGTGATCATACCTTGGTTCAAAATTCTTCAAATCAAGGCCATATGACTCCAATGTACGGTTTTCACACCATTCATCGGCGGCTTGCCAGGCTGGATGGTTGTAATTATGCGTTATTGTTGTTTGGAAGCGGTCACCGCCGTTCTAGACAACGTCAGGTACGAGGCACAATCTGAAGCCGCCAATTACTTACAAGGATGTTCGCGTTTATGATATAGCCATCGCCCATCCAAACTACCCACTACATGTACATAAGTAAGGTTGCCCATCAATATCGAGCGAACGAAGAAAATGACTCACATCTTGCGGATTCAACATGTCTTTCAGGTCCTCGTGTTCGTCCAAGACGCTCGTATCCATAGTGAATGTGATGATAAGATGTCGGTCCTGTGTATCTGATGTATCTGCGCTTGTCTCGCCTGTCACAATGGGTCGCAGACAGCTGTCATACCCATCAGCCCCCACAATAACATCGGCTGAAAGAATTTCCCCAGAAGCGAGTGTCACAGAGACGGATCCGGGGTCTGCAGTTACGACGGTCGTTTTATATCGGAATTGGACTCCTTCTTGAACAGCTAATTCCAAGAGAATATTATGAAGGTCTCCATGCTGAAGTTAGGTTTACGAAAATAATTTAAGCGAAAATTCCCAGCCAATCAAAGCCACCTTACCTGCACAAATAGGAAATCGTCAATGAGATCCTTGAGGAAATCTTCGTCCATGATCATCGACCCCACCCATTCGCCCGAGTTGCCTGATGGGAAGAATCAGTACTTTGATTATAAATGCGTGATTTGGAGGCGCCAACCATTATTGAAGACAAATCTATCGCACTTGTGTGCCTTTTGTCGTAAAGCAGGTCCAAGCCCCCATCTATAGAGCAGTTTCGTCATGTTGGGCGGCGATCTACATACATAGCGCATTTTCAGATCTGGAGATATGAAGGGTCATGCGGCAAGGACTCACTGGAGCCCGCCTTTACTCTAATCACCCGTTTACGTTAGTCTCAAATACATGTGAGGTATTATGCGACGAACTCTAATAGTTCCATCCCCTCTCTCAAGTATTAGGACCTCGTGTCCCGCGCGTCTGAGTGCATAGCCAGTCGCAAGCCCTAGGAATTGGTTTCTGAGTCCAGAAGAACAAGCCACACCGGAGATTTAAGCGCACCAGTGATTCCACCACCCACAATGATGAACTTCAACGGGATTGCCGCTCGTTGTTGAACCCTGGAAGTGTCTCCAGGCATGCGTGTACTAGGATTGCAGGGCAGGAGGAGGACGTGTGCAGTTGGTCGGAGGGACTGTGAAAAGGGCTGTGTCTCGAAGACATCGGCGTTTGCTTTCTTTATATTTAAACCTTGATGAAGTGTCGGCGACGGCCATCACTGGACGGAGTGGGTTCTTCCTTGGGTTCTGGGAGCAGCTGGCATGTGATGTGAGCGAAAGATTAGCATTTCTGAGGGTTAAAAATGGCCCTTTGTACATACGGAGTATCTGTAATGGTCCGTGAGAACCGCTACTGGCAGTCGAGCCTACTTACAGTAAACTGTCTCCAAGACTTGTGCACTCTCCTTACAGCCGATTTGCCTCCGTTGCTCACTACCTGCGAAGTTATCAAGCAGGATTGCTATATGGGTTCATAGTCCGTCCAGTTGTATTCGACGGATGATCTTAGTAAGTAAGTCGTGAGGAGGTTTGAAGCGCTGATGATGGGAAAATCGGCCTTGTTTTCGCCTGAGAATTGATCTCGCATCAAAATGTGGCTATATATAGCACAAAACCTTACACTTTGCGCTAGAACTCAATCTCATAGCTCAAGAAAAAGGGCGAAGAGAAATATACCCTACAGACACTGAAAGCGGACTGACAGCCGCTCAATTAAAACGGTCTAGAATCTTCTCAGTGGGTCCTCCTGTTATTGTACATACTAGCACAAAACTCCTTATTGTCCACAAGCACAGACAACTGGGTCAACCTGCCATCGACAAAGAGTGGAGAATCAAAAGGAATTGTTATTTAGACAGCGCGAGTCGTAGTCAAGTGAGAACTTAGAGGGAAGAGTCCCAGGCCCAGGCTGAAGGACGACCAATGGTAAAAAGACTACGTTGAAGAATAGATATTTATGTCGTGATTGTCTCCAAGCGCTTTCACCCGGCTCTGTCACGCTGCATCAACGCCTCTGCACTACGGAGTGAGCATATGACTTGTAATGAAGGCACCGCTCGACGATTGCAGAGCTCACCAACATGATATAGCCTTGTTCGGGACAAAGAATTATTATACAAAGCGTCAACGACCACAACCCGCAGTCGACATCATCGGCGCTGTTGTGGTGAAGTATAGTTATCAATCACAAGCAGCTTTGATCACAGTTCTGTTGATGTGTGAATCAAACTTTGAAAGTACTTAATAATAAGTTGTAGCCCTGAAGCCCGTCGCTGTTATGCCGCCGGCTAGATATTTAACCACGATTGAAACGTGTTGGACCCGCGCAACCTGCGGTGATGTACTTGCAAAAATACAGTCACCTCTCGGTTTCTTTTCCCCGCACTTTATTAATGGCTGAGCCTGTCAGCCGACTCGTACTTACATCAATGCATAATCCAGCCAATGACAATGCACTTACGATCAATGCATAGGATTCTAAGTTACACAAGCATCCATCATCTTTAATTGTACGGCTGATCAGATGCAGGGCGCCAATTCTCGTAAACCATCAATCAATACGGCAAGGTTTGCCTGAAGAGAGAATTTGGTAACCGGAAGATCGAAGCTGCCGTAGCAGCTCTGAGAGCCACTTATGACTCCCAGGAGCGGCGTTATCTGGTTTCCACAAACTACCGTTAACTGAGCTGACGACTCCGGGGGCGGCGTTACGACCAAGGGGAGTCCGTTGAATTGAATTCGCAGACAAGTTTCAAGGACCATCATGATTATGCAATTTGCTTTAGCGAGGAAGGACTCAAAGACCGATGGACTGTCCCAGCGCTCTCAGGTTATGCCAGATATGGAACTATTAGCGGCGTGCAGAGACGTGAGTATAAAGTTTGAAGCAAGTTATGATGGAAGTCGTAGACACTTAATACGAAAAGAAAAGGAACCGCTGTAAAGAGTCTCCCAGAATTTTGGATACATAGTACTGCTCTCTTCATCACAACATTTGACTAGTACTTAGATGGAAGAGGATTTGCGGGCTTCCGAACAGCTTGTCATATTTCGGTGTTGGTTCGCTACAAGTTCGCTGACTTCCAATCTCGCCAAATAGGGACACACAAGTAAACCCTTCACCGCGCCCACTTTCTGACAACTCATCATCATGCCCACAATTTTTTGACTAGACCACTTCTCTTTATTTCTTATTCCTATATGCTTCCCGCTTTGCTTTGCTTTTAGACCTCGTTATACCAAATTCTTGTAAGTACCGGTCAAGTTATCGCTCGATTATCAGTAATATTGAACGTGAATCGTTAGGTACTCTGGAAAACCCAATTTCCTATACTGTAACCTTCGCCAACGAAAAATCGTGAGTTGCGGCCCATTTCGAAGACGAAGCAGATTTACCAATGTGATTTTTTGTACAGGCTGTCACACTCTTTTAGACCGTCCCCATGCCTCTCATCCTCGAAGAAGAGCACGACTCAGCATGGAAAGCCCGCATGCGCGACGACATTATGAGGAACCTCGAAGTTATGCTCCAGGGTGCCTACATAGCGTATCAACATAAACTCGATCAAACACCCCCAGCGGCGCACAGTGATCGATATCAGCTTCAGATCGAATATACTCAAGATGTGAAGAACCTTCGACAATTTGCCGAAGAAGAGTTAAAAGCCGAAATTGCACGAGAAGAACAACAGAGAAAATGGAGCGCCCGGCTTCACGTGGCCGAGGACTCGGAATGGAGTCGGACACTCGTCCATGAGCAGGTGGCGATCTTGAACACCATTAGAAAGCAAGCGCATAGTCCGGAAGAATATCACGGCGATTCGTTCCATCAAGGCACTTCCACCAAGCCTTTGCAGTCCCCCGTGCGGGACCGCCCAACCAGCAACGCGATGAATTCATGGGATTCGCGACCCATTCAGACGGTCGCAATTGAAACTACAGCCGATAGGGAGGCTCGTCTTCAACTCGAACAGCGGGAAAAGCAACAGGAAGAGTTCCGCAGGCGGGCGGAAGCTATCCAGCAACGCAAGAAGCTGGAGAAAGGGTGGAATAACTGGGCGGAAACTATGAGCTCTTCTTCCTCGACCACATCTTCCTCTGATCAAGAATCGGTGGTGGGTGGTGATGGCAACTCAAGGTCGGACCGTGTCTCTCCCATGAATGAAGAGGACGTCGTCAACCTAGTCATTTTCCATGACTCGCAGTGGACCTGGATTTCGACCCTTCCCCATATTCAATGGTCGGATTTCCCTTGGCCCGTCTTGAGTTTCGCCGGCCCTAAACACAAGGAAGAGTTAACTCTGGAGGCTGTAGCAGAGTATATCTTTGCTCCGCTTAGCGTCCACCAAGACCCCGCGATGTCGAAGGACAGGTTGATGGAACATATTCGGAAGTGGCACCCTGACCGATTTGAGGTCAAGTACCTGGCCCGTGTAGCCGATTTACACGAGAGAGAGATGGTGAGGGAAGGTGCGGGAATGGTGGCGCGTATCTTGAATGATCTTCTTGGAAGATGGAACGACTTCTGAATTCCGGTTTTGACATGGTCCAGGCGGTCAGCGCCTTTCCTTTGCATTATATATAGATGAGCTTCAACTCGCCATAAAAGTAAAATTGTTGTTTGATCTGCTGATTATCTTATTGCTATCTATCTTGTTCTGTAGTTGCTTTGTATCGTACTTTCTCCACCCTTTTTATAGATCATAATATTTGTTATCGTTGCCTTCCTAATCGAAATACCAGAATTATTTGAACTTTCTACAACTTAGATCCATACAGGTGTCTCCCACTGTTCTCCGTCATGGCTACTTGTTGCCCGCCGGCAATTGGTGGTGCTTAGGTATTTTGCCATACCCCATCCTTGGGTCATGCCGCCCTTCCAAAATTCTCTCAAACCCATCCGAAATGGCTTGTGCGCCTGGGGACAGCTTGACTTTTTCGTGGGGGGTTTCTGCCGGAGGTAAGCATGAAATTGTTCAGTCATTGACTGATTTTCTGGAGTCCGCACGTCAAAACCATCACCTGTGTCCGGTGAGGGCCGCTTCTCAGGTGGTGAACTTTCAGCGATCTGAAGCGAGATCGAACCCAACACTTTGATAGCTGAAATCTGTGTTGTACTCAATTCCTTCAATTCTGGTTAGATTGGGCTTATCCTGTCAAGAAACGAAACTCAAGGCAGGAGTACCTTGGCTGTTGTAATCGCCGTTTTCTCGGCGTTTCCTGCTGATAACAACGACTTGACAAGTGGATCGAAGTCCTTGTTGATCGTTTCAGCGAATACTAGGATAGCATCTCCTGTATCACTGAGCTGATCCTGTGTTGCAGGAAGTGGTCAATAACCATCTAAATGACACGCAAGTGAGGATGGCGCGTGATCTTACTGCAAAGAATGAGACGTCTGATGCCACCTGGGTGTGCGGGTGGTCTTCATTGACCGCCAGTTCAAGCGATCTAGTGAATCTGGGGATATTTATCCTACATAAATTGATGGAAATGGAGTTGACAGGATCGTTAGAACAGACCGATCAAGGGCTAGTTGCAGCTCTTTAGCGTGACGAACAACGGCTTCGAGTTCATTGAGTATCTCAGAGGCAGATCCAGATTCCTTGGCACTCATAGCAGCGAATGTGGAAGTGGAAGTTGGTCAATGGGCTCTTCAACTATGTTTTCAATAAGCGATGCTGTCAATATGGGAGTCACTATTTTTGGCAATCAGGAACGAATGGATGAGCCAAAAGAGGGACTGTACTTTTCTATCAGTTACGGCAACTCTTCAACCTGAATTCACTAACAGAAAAAAGGGCTTTATCCCTTGCTTCAGCCGCTTACATACCAGATGTTAATCTGGATCGCTCGATTGCAAAGTATATTGAATTGAGTAGCTAACGTTCTAGGAAACAACTAGAAATAACGCCGGAACCGCTGAATATTGGTTAAGTACTTGACGGCAGTGGGTTCATAACCTAATGTTCGGCTCGACATATTTTAGTAACATTATAATTCGGGGTTGAATGCCTTCTTCAATGCAGCGGCAGCATCGGCGACTAGCTTCCTTCCAATCTGGAGGGCACTACATCAAAGGAAATGGTGAGATTGTTTCAAAACGGAGCAGATGCAGCTTACCCTATTGCGCGATAAGCCATATAATTCAAAATGAGTTAGAGCAGCCTAATCCGTCATTACAGATCAGCTTACCGTCCATTGCCATGATAGGATGCGGTGCCCCCTTGTACACTTCGACCTGGGTATCAACTCCCGCTTTTCTCAACTTTTCACCATATTGAACGCCTTCGTCTCGCAATATATCAAGCTCGGCAACTGCTATCCAAGCTCTAGGTGTTTGTCGCAACAACTCGTCAGGTGCGAAAATCGGCGAGGCATCCCAGCGGGTCCAATCTGCCTGATTTGGAAGATAGTTGTGGCGGAACCAGAGCATTCTTTCAGGGGAGAGCCAGGGCGTCAGCTGGTTTTCCTTCCATGCATCGTTAACGGACGCTGTGTTATCAGTCACTGGGACGACGAGGAGCTGGAATAATAACGGAATGGGAGGCTGTGACTCTGCAGCCTTTAGAGCGAGAATTGTTGCCAGGTTTCCACCACTTTCCATTCAAAATCAAAGCTTTCAATTGATGAGTGTACGCCGTTTGAGGAGATACTTACCTTGATGAGCCCCCGACAGCAATTCGGCTGCTGTCGATCCCAAGTTCTGTATGGCCATTTTTGATCACCCAATCTAGAGAATCCACAGCGTCTTCGACTGCAGCTGGGTACGGGTTTTCAGGTGCTAGGCGGTAGTCAACGGACATTACTACACAGCTTGCATCTAAGTCGTTCAAGGATTAATTTACCACCTTTACAGGACAACTTGATCGGAGTGACTTACGAACACACATATTGGTGGAAAATGTGGTTTCGCTGCCTATGTTCCCCAAAGTCCACCCTCCTGTGTTAGATTATTATCAGCATATTCTTATCGACGATCAACTGGTTTCTACCTCCATGAAAGAATATGAAGACGGGCCATCCCTTTGGAGGTGGCGTGCCTTCAGGTGTAAACGCTCTGAACTTCGTCTTCGGGAGGTCGTAGTCTTGAGTCTTCCCAACAGGGAGAGGATCAGACGCTCCTGGTACTGCAGGTGCATTGCGAAGGGAAGGGTCCCATGGTAAAGTATGAGGTGGGGTTAGGTACAGCAAGTTGTTGTTATGAAACTGGAGGTATTCAGGATCCAACCTTGGGATGATGGATGGGTGAATCGGTTGCTTTGCGATTTGCTCAGTGGTGGAAGTCATGCTGCGAGGCTCAATTTCATCGACGACTCTGTTGTATCATATATTGATGATATAGCAATGAGATATAGGGTTAAACCCATCAGAACGTCACTTGATCGTGGAAGTTGAATCGCGCCAAATAATCATGGCGCACATCGGTTGCTAGCGGGCCGAGTACAGTGTGGAACGTTGTCAGCAGATTATACATACTTGTTCTACGCTGAATGAAAGAAAACACTAGTATGTAACATCGAGTTCTCCACTTCTTCATATATATGGTGGTATCTTCAAATCCTGACGAGTTAACAGATACCTCACAGAGAATCTTGAAGTGCGCGATTGTTGCATCAGTGACTTTTACTTCCTAGTCATCTGAAGGGTGAGCTCTCTAGGGCATTGTTTACACTTGGTAAGCATTGATTGCGCATGAATGCACGAAAATGTCAAAGCCTTGTCTCTTAAAACCAAGTTTTATAAGATATCGCCAAAATAAGCGCCCTTAGCCGTAGTTAGTAATTGTGTATCATGTCATGTCGCAGAGTACATATCTCAATACCCGCTAGAGATTTTCAGTCATCCTAGCACTAAGATAAGAGATAAAGCATCAAAAGGTCACTTCCTGCCTACTTTGAGTACACCAGGTAGAAGAAATACAACTTTCTGTGTGGTTCTTCTTCCTGATGTGCAAAGAGTTCCATTTCCCTCCCTGCTTCAAAAGGGGCAGGTGCACGCCCCGCCTTCAGCCTAGCATTACACGCCTCCTTGCTGTCAACTTGAATAAACATCACGTAGTTTAGGGAATTACAGGGCTGATTTCTGCACACGGTCCAGGCCTTAATCCGTTCGAAGGACCACAATCTGTAGCCCCTCACAAGTATCTCTCCCGGTGGACCCAAAATAACGGGTCGCACTGATCAGCAACTAGGAAGTCTGAAAGACCGAGGCGTTGTGGGACGGAGCGCTATAATTAGCTTTTGTGGCCTCGTCGTCTCTTCTCCAGAGCGGGGTTGTCGTATTTGTCCGATCAGGGAATGGTCGATCAGGAACAGCTGGGGCAACACAATTCCCGAAGTGGATTGGGCGTCCATAAAATCCAAAGTTGAGTTGCAAATCATGGAATACTGTGGGATGTGACACGTACACGAAGATATGCACTTTTGAGATGAAATACGAGGTTTCAATGTCATTGGGTTCGTCATCGCCGCCCCTATGATAAAATCTTTCCAGAGAGATGGCAAATACTATAAACGTAATCTAGGAAGTTATGTCATGCGTAGATGCTTTCTTTCTAGCCAGACTTCATACCCTTAATCGACGAAGCTTTTGACTTCAGAGGTGAGATCTGCAACCGCGCGAACGGTGCTCAGGGGCTCTGCTTCGATAGCTGGTAACCGTGTAATGAGCTTCTACCTCGAGTATGCATCATTTTGACAAGATAAGGCTCACAACGGATTTTGCACGTCATGTTCCCATCGCCACGATAATGTGAGTCCAGGCTTTTCATTTCTCACATCAGACTTAGAAGGGTAGTTTTTGGCGAGAGAGAGGGAGAGAGAATCTATGAAATGGGATGCAAGCACGTCCTGGTCTGATATGATACCTCTGTACGATGAGCTGTGAAACTCGCAACACATTAGATCCTTTAGATCCATTTGTTCTATGTAACAGCCATCTACAAAATTTGCTTTCCATTGATGTATCAATGCCAGGTTCCAATGAACCCAAAGACGCAATCCATATGAACGTCCATTTCGATGGGGAGCTTAATATTCCAAGTTCTAGACCCATTCACAAATGGAACATTCTTCATGATCTTCCCCTCGCCAGGACGAGATAATATGAGTTCTGGATGCACGGTGAGGCTTCTTTCGCTGGACACTCCGTGTTACATCATAAAATGAAACCCATTCTTCGTGCTGTGAGCTCCCAAAAGGAAAAGAAATCGAGCACGCATGGACTGACATGCGTTACGGATGACCATAACCTCCCCCTGTCAGAACCAGAACGCATCACTCGTGGCTTGACGATGAGTGGTTTAAGACGCGACTCGCAATGCGTCTGCCTTTCTTGACGAAAGAATTATAATGCACCCATGGCGTTGATCATCTGGAAGAACAATGACACGATGGGCATGAATTAAAGGCGACAAGAGCGAGATGCTCACTGGATTCTCGACGCTGAACCAGCAATTTGATATCCCTTTCTTCCCAGTCTAGATTGTTGAAATGTCTATAAAAGTCCCAGGTCCAGAGGTGAGCCAAATTGTCTTTCATTCGGAAGCCTTTCTGACGAGCATATCAAGAGCATATTCAATGTCTACACTTGGTGTAAGCTCTCGCCTTAACCATGATGAATCGCCCTCGCTGACGTAGACCTCTCACTTGTGTGTCGCTGATAGATCCGACCCTTGCGCGACGGTCCATATTTTATCTCGAGCCGTGTTGCTCAGGCCGGCCGTACTGTTTTCCTCCACGTGCACGCGTCAGGATTGATCCATGGCCCGGGCGTCGACGTCAGTGGTGAGAGGCGGACGGTATGGTTCCTCAACTTCAATGCAAGCAATGGGACCTACACCATATGGGAGCATGGCACCAACAACGTCCTGGACAGGGGCAGAGAAGGCCTTACAACCTTCCGTCGTCACGGTGGAAGTAACCAGCAGTGGGCGTTGAGACTGCACTCTGGGTTAGTTGGCTTTGGAAATCCAACCTTCTTGTAGACTTACAACGCTTCACAGCTCTGGCTTAACCATGACCCCACTCTCCGATCCCCATGCCGCGATAACTGTGAATGGATTGCAGGTTCGCATTGAGAGCGTCACCTCACCTGCTCGAGCAGCGCAGTTGTGGACCTTTGGATCAGTCAACAATTTTCACCGCACATTGGCTGCAGGAGAAGAGGAAATGTTCCCATACATGGCAGCAAAGGAGGAGGAGAATGACGGATGCTCTACCCCGGAGTATGACGAGGAAGCTCAGGCACAGATCGCGCAAGGCGAGAAACAGTTTGCAGAGAAGGCTGAGAAAGCGAAGGGTATCTGATGAGAAACTATAAGCCCATGAACTGATTTTTGAACTTGAGCACGGCAGACTAGGCAATATGAGGTGTTAGGTATCTGTACTATACCTATGCTTCATCGCTACCTGTACTTGTTGGCCTGCTTGGACATTTGTTACAAATTTGAAATATTCACTAGTTGAAGAACGTACTTGATATCTGTCCCTAAATGGTTCAGCGAATGCCACCTCCAGAGATCGGGTGTACTTCCTCGATTCTTAGAAATTAGCGGGTCATTGTAATAGCACCGCTACGGCTTGCTAGTAGTGCTGCTATGAGTTTCAATCAACTTGTTGCCCAGCGTCGCATAGGCATATCACGAGGCTTTCTGATGATTGCTCAATCGAGCGCATACCGTGGCCGTGGTGTACGCTGCGTATGCACTGAAGCGATGGATTCAGATCAAGAGGTTCAGGCGCATCGTACAACGTGTCTATATATAAGACGAAAACAAAAAAGATGTGCAACAAGCAAGAAGTGATATCAAGAAATAATGGACGTGCCAGGATATAACGTTTATATTACAGCTCGGATGCCTGAGTCCTCTGGGTAATTGGCACCGATTGTACAGAATGAGAGACTTCTTCAACGCTTTCAACAACTTGCGAGCACAGACACAACCTCCAGTCACCATCATGAGGCGGATCATTTTGGGGGAGGCGTGGATGGTCCTGGATGTGTTTGAGAACATGTTGAGATCAAGAGAAAAGACAGGCTTACCAAAGAGGCCACCTCGAGGAGGGGGAGTGGGCGACATTGCTGAAGGTGGTGCGAGTGGCGTAGGAGCGAGCAATGGATTTGCTAAGTAAAGGGTCAGCCTTAATCGAGTCGTGGCGATGGAAGAAACCCGTACGTCTCCATTGAGCCCAGGCGGGGGCTTCAGGCCTTGGTGCCTCTGGGAGCGCCGGGGTGGGAGGCGCTGGGGGGCCAGTTATCTTCGGCACCGTTCTCGCTTTCCTTTCGGTCCGCTTATGAATTACACGCCAGCCAGGTTTAGCTGCAGGAACATCTTCGATAGCAGGAGGGGGAAGTTCGGGAGGCGCCTCGATCGCCTGATCAGACGATCAGTCAACATTTCAATCCCTTCCAAGTTCAAACATTACGCACAGGAGGCCTCCACTCAGGTTGAAATTCACCGTTGGCGCTGAACTTGGACCTAACAGCCATCAATTCTGCGATCTCACTTGTGACATCTGTATCAGTAGCTGCGGACGAGAGCGATTGCAATGTTTAGACGCACAACTGCAGCTGCCGTCGTTCATCCCTGAGCTTTCCTATGTCCGACAGTAGCTGTCGCACTTCTTGTGCTATTCCCTTGCTAAAATCGTTCATCGAATTGCCCCTGCTGTTGTGAAAGGTCAATGATTGCGCAGTACGACGAAGAACCTGGGACTCGCCTATATCCACCACCACCCCCAGGTCCTCCAGGGGAGTAGTGTCCTTGTGGCTGGGTTTGAGGGGCCATCGATGTAACAGTATGAGAAAGGCCTATCTAGTAAGTGCTCAATGGATAAGTTGTGGTCGTCGTTCGTATTCCTGAAGTAAAGCCACGAGGCGGTGGCAGCGTTTCGGCAATGATAATCCTTTTAGGAATTTCTCACCTTGGCCAACTGCTGAAGTTTGTTCTTGCCACAAACCTGCTCAACCTCCTTCTGATACAGCACTCTCTCGACTCCACGATTAACTATCGTGAATGGTACACCTCTTGTGTATGCCCATGGACTCTTGCACTCAATACAGTGGCTTAAGGTGACAATGCGCGCTGCGCTGGAGCAGCAACACACCTTTGACATGGTCCCATTCCCGTGTAGATGTCAGTCATTCCCCGTCCTAGCCACGTTGTGTTTACACAAAATGGAAGCTTTCAAGCAGCCTGTATGGTAATCTCTTTGTGCTATGCGATTAGGATGCCAACAGTTTCATCCGCGGGACGTCCCCATCCTTTTTCTAAATTTGTGATTCGTACGTGTCGCCTGGTTGAGTCGATATACCCCAATGCTACACGCTCTTGTGTCTTTAGGTATTCCAAGCATTCGGACAGGATGGACTTTGACTTCACTATCTCCTGTTACACCACACGTTCACACCCAGCCCGATGTGCGCGATATTCATCTAAAGCTGTGCGCTATGACCCCGACGATAATTTTGACTGCGATCTCTATAGCTAACGGCTTGGTAGCCAAGTACTCATATCAGCACATACGACCCGGATACCCAACGTTGCCCAAGGACTATCAGCTTCTCCGCAACCTCGACGGTATGTGGTTGCCATCATGGCTGACTCTTTGGACTCTTTTCACTGTACAGTTGCCCGGAACCTGCCCGAATTAGGGCGAGGCAAAGTCTGGTCAACCCTCGTAAAATCCCCCGACTCCTGATGCATTTGACAGTTCATGCAGGACACTACGGTCCGAGTCAAAGAAATAGAGCTTCGCAGTCCTCAAGATACTTCATCATTACCTTCGCTGCGTCCGACACACTGGGCTGGCTTTCGAATGTCAAGGCGACTCAGTAAGAAATAGTTGCAACACCTACTCTTGTCTGTTTCCACCCACATACACGTGGCCTTCGAGTCGGGAATAGCACCTGCCATGTGCGTCAACCGGTTTCTGTTATCCGTTGATGAGGTTGGTGGCAAGCTCCGCTCTTCGGTGGTGCTGCGTCTGCATTCACGGAAGGACCTCCCTGCGCACTGAAAGGCTTTCCTCTCCTAGAGGAACCAAACGATCGTCCTTTTTGATCAAACCGACAACTTCGGTACATTCGCCTCGTTTTTGTCCTCGTGCTTCTCTTCCATTCATGGGATAATTGCATGTCATGACTTTTGAGATGGCAAGAAATTTGTCCCAAGGCTTATTGTACAACGATGATGTCAAGCACAGAGCTACCTCATGATCAGTGCGAAACAATGGAGACTTTCTTGAATCTAATTGAAGACCAGGATGTACCTCAAAATAAGCGTATGCTTAACTATCTTTATCTTTGATGTACCCGCCTTGGCGCAGTTTTGCAGTCAGTAGTACATTATTATCGTACTCTGATGCTTGCTAAATCCATTTGTCAAATTGGCAGATATGTTCCAATTTTAAATGCGCATCACCCCCGATTCATGAGTGTTCTGTTGGGCAAAGTCCAAGCCAAAGAGTGACAGCATCTCACACGAAGCGGACAGTGTGTGAAAGTCCTATCCGCTGGCTTGCGGGTTCCTTTGCTTCGTAGTTCCTTTCTGCTGTGTGTCGAATGGTGGTGAGTCTTCAAACACCTTAGAGGATATAGCAATTGCCGTCCTAACACACTCGTCAAACTTCGGCGGACACGATTGCACAATTCACGCAACAAAAATTAGTCCATGGTGGGTATGAAATTGTGATCTGCGCCATCGGGTTTCCTGTTCTAACAGTGCAATCCCGCAAAAGAGATGGTGCGCGTCAGAAAAGTGGCACAGACTGAGGTATAGCATGCGAGGTTGTTCCGGTCGTGCAAAATCAACAACAGCGTTCTCTGTCTCGTTGATGTGGGTCAAAACTGTTTCTCGTAAGAAGACCAAAATCCTTCACTTGGTTTGTCTCGACTCAGGGACGTTGGCCATCCATTTAGTCCAGAAGCCTCCTTGAAAATGAGAGCCAGGTTCTCCAATTCAAACGGGAAAATGTCGCATTGAGTTCTGGAGTGCTTCCGTGTCGGAGGGTTGTCTTTTGATCGGTTTCACGCGTCATGTTACACATATCTGAAATTCGTTCGCTTCCTCGACGACAGCTCATCCAACGTTTCCGTTGGTAGGAGGATCCTCAGCACCAGCACCCCTTACGTCAATTCTCAAGTTGCTTTCCGACATGCGCACAGCCCGTTTCTGGAACACAATACTTTACATGATAAGTAGCTTCTTGATCTCCGACACAACGCCGCGAGTTGTCCACCTCCAACATCCTTTCTCCGATTCGATAACCTATGATCATCATGCGTTGAGCAATTTGATCAGGTCCACGAGTTCTCCGTTACTATTCAGGGCAGCCTGGATGAACGCGACATCTCCCAGCGCAGCAAGCGGGTCTCCTAAAGCCAAACCGTCGTCCTTTCCTGTGATCGCATCGAAGAAGCTTTCCAACTCAGCCACGACTCCCTTCATTGGCACTTCTATAACTTCTTCTTTCTCCTCTTCTTGGCCACCCTCCAGTTTAACGATAGACTTGATGAGAATGCGCAGGACAGGCGCGGTGGATCCCGGTTTGTTGACTTGATTGACAGAAAGCCAGCCGTCGGTCCCGGTGATAACGATCCCGTCTGCTTCTGGACGAGTCTTGGTTGGGAATGCCCATGTCAGCTCTGCTGTTCCGTGGAAGTGGTCACCCGCTTTGACAACGGCATTGATGGTGTCATGAGGTTTGAGGTAATCCTTGTTCAAAGACGCGAATCCAGACAAATGCGTCAAGGCGTGGGGAAGCATGACGCGAAGTGCCGCAATGGTATGCTGAAGCAGAGTTCAATCTACGCCGACCACCGCAGAGATTGACTTACCACACCACCATCTAGCTAGAGGTTTGGCAATCAGTATCTCAATGATTTATTCCCAAAAGAGACATGGTTAGATCCGCTTACTAGAAAACCACCTTGGTACTGCATAGGCTCATCAGAAAGCTCAGAAGAAGAAAAATCTGACGAACTCACGTCAGGAACAGTGCGCCAAGGTGTCTTATACCACTTCGACTCCTTGTCGATATAATTCACTACGACTGTCTTGAAGAATATGACATTGCCTATTTTTCCGGCTTGAATGGCAGCACCTGCGGCTCTGTAGCCGGGCTCTGCTTCAAAGTTTTCTGCGATCCTCCAGATAAGACCTTTGTTCTTATAAACTCGGTTGTATTCGCTGATGAGCTCGAGTCCCTGTTTGACATCCGGCGCAACAGGCTTCTCGCTCAATACATGTTTACCTGCGGCAAGAGCTTTCAAGATAATGGATGGCTGTAAAGTAATCGGAAGAACGACGATGACTGCCGTTATATCCGATCTTGCAAGGAGCGCGTCGAGATTGGTAGATGCATCCCCATCATGATAGATGGATGGCACTGTGGTCAACTTCAGGGCAACAGCAGCCGCATCAGCCAGATCATGGGCACTCTTTTCGGAGCGTGAGTAGACAGCTCTCAGGGAAGGTGCTGCATCTCCCAAGACGGAGAGCGCTGGTAAGTGCGCTGTGCATGCGGGGTAAAGGTGAATATTCGGATATAATATGTAGCAGGTTTAACAAGCATCGAAATGGGTGATGTTCTAGGTAAACGACGAACCTTCTTGGGCAAAAATTCCGGCGCCTAGGATTGCGATACCTGAGGAAGAAGACATTGGATCTAAGGAGCGATAATCGAGACCAGAACTTCTGAAGGGCCTGAAGTAGAAAACCGGAAATGTAGACTGATGGGGTTAAATAGAGTGTTCCCGGACAAGCCAACTGAACGGAGAAGGTCACGTGCGGAGGACCGACGATTCTCCGTGGCAGAGAGCGACCGCTTTCTGTTGAACTGCTCCTCATGGAAGAACAAATTTAGCCACAGTTCCTGTCGCCAGAAACCAAGGAAATGTTTGGTATATTCACCCTTTTGTCCACGCACGGAGAAATCTTGGGGCCCTTCTTTGGTAATCTGGATTCACGATGCTTCCCTCATGTCATATCAAGTCTTCGAAACGCTCACTGTAGGCTCATACACCCGGCGGACAATTCTCGGGGAGGGCAGAATTGAAATCCCCAGGAACTCAGTGATATCGGAGGATTGTCTTTAGTTTAAGAGCATGACTGAACGGTCATGTCCTTCTTGCTATCCTTTGCACCTTTTTGTCCAGACTCCGCAGTGCAATGGCAGCTCCTTCGACTCGTAAATTGCCTAAAGACTTTCTGTGGGGCTTCGCTACTGGTATGTCCTCTTTTCTCCGGTCGTTTGTGATGTACGGGGAAATGGTGGTGGTGGCGGGGTTGTGGGGTTGTGTTCGGCTACCCCGACTTCCGTGTTTTTTGTTGCAGGGAGGCTGACGAAACCACCCTGTTCATAGCGAGCTTTCAAATCGAAGGGTCTGAAGATGCTGATGGACGTGGAAAGTCAATATGGGACGACTTTGCCAAAACTCCTGGAAAGACGGCGGATGGGAAGGATGGATCCGTAGCGACGGACTCGTATCGTTTGTGGAAGCACGATGTGGCAATGTTGGCGGAATACGGTGTGAAATCATACCGGTTCTCAATCTCATGGTCGCGTATCATCCCGCTGGGAGGTCGTAACGATCCCGTCAACCCGGCAGGTATCGCATTCTACTCGAGACTTATCGACGAATTACTCGCGAACGGTATCACGCCCTTTGTGGTGCGTCTCTTCAACAATCTGGTCGTTGGATCCGAATCTAATTATACTTCTATCGAAAAGACTTTGTATCATTGGGATCTTCCTCAAGGACTCCACGACAGATACAATGGATGGCTGAACAAGGACGAGATCGTGAAGGATTACACAAACTACGCACGGGTTAGTGCTTATTCATTTATCTGTAGACGTGTTTTTATTCCCAGCAATTGACTCACGACGTACATTTTTGCCGTTTTTAGATCTGTTTTGAAGCGTTCGGTGATCGCGTCAAACACTGGTACTTCGACTTCTGTATGGCTGCCCAACCGTTTATCCGCTGATCACATGTTTTGGCAACGCACAACAGGTTGACTATCAACGAGCCCTGGTGTGTCGCAATTCTAGGATACGGTCGTGGTGTCTTTGCGCCTGGAAGATCAAGCGACCGCGAGCGTTCAGCAGAGGGAGATTCCTCAACCGAGCCTTGGATGTAAGTCAAATTCGCAACTGGGACGAAGTTGATCCGCTTTTCTGCTCCACCTCTGACTCTAATACTGTTTCATTTCAACCCTACTGACTGGATTCTACCTTCTTTCAGTGTCGGACACAGTATCATCCTGGCCCACGCACATGCTGTGAAAGTCTATCGTGAACAATTCGCACCGACGCAAAATGGTCAAATTGGTATCACATTGAACGGTGACTGGGCGATGCCCTATGACGACAACCCCGAAAGTACGTCTTCCTTCATGGTTGCTCGGTCACCAAAGAGATATTAATAATTGCTCGCTTCTTCGAATTCCACAGATGTCGAAGCCGCTCAGCACGCCCTTGACTTCGCAATCGGTAAGTCGGACCCAGTCTCCCTATCGTGTTATTACGTGCTGACAGGTGCTCCTCTTTTTTCCCGATAATTTTGCTGCTTTCCTGCATCAGGCTGGTACGCGGTAAGCATCTCATCTGCAATCTCATCTGATAGTCCAGAAACTGACGTGATTCCTGCTTCGACTTGCTTCGTGTTTGTTTTTTCAGGATCCCGTGCACCTTGGTTACTATCCGCCCTACATGCGAGAAGTGCTTGGAAACCGCATGCCTGATTTCACTCAGGAGGAATGGGCCATTGTCAAGGGCTCCTCGGATTTCTACGGAATGAACACATACACGACCAACCTCTGCAGTCAGTTTGCCCTTTTCTCACAGCACAAGAGCCCTTTTTGCTTATCTGGTTAAAATCACTTCAGGAGCTGGAGGCGATGACGAATTCCAGGGAAACGTCGACTACACCTTCGTGCGCCCAGACGGGACAGAACTTGGACCTCAGGGTAAGCCTAACGAAAGGTTTTCACGCCGTCGGAAATACTGGTTCCTGACCATCTTTTTTATAGCTGAAAGCGCTTGGTTGCAGGATTGTGAGGCGTTATCTGGTTCCATAAATGGTTCTTGACTGATCGTTTGTCTGTTCCATGTGATCAGATCCTGACGGCTTCCGTGCTGTGGGTACCTTTTCGACCTCTTCGAGCATGTGCAGAAATTAACAATTTCGTCAGCTGTTAAACTATCTGTGGAAGGTACGCACAGCCTCAAACGCTAACACACCTTCTTTGCTAATTGAATGGATTATAGCGGTACAAACTGCCAATATTGTGCGTTGAACCGCGGTAACAGCTATTTCTCAGTCACTGATGAGATCATTTTCCAGCGTCACAGAAAACGGTTTCTCCGTCAAAGGAGAGAATGACATGCCAATCGAAGAAGCTATCAAGGACAAAGACCGTGTCCATTATTTCCAGGGAACGACGGCTGCGCTTGTTAACGCCATCCACGAGGACAATATCGATGTGCGGGCATATTTCCCATGGAGTAGGTTCTACCTGTGTTCATTCCATAGTGACCTCGCTTAACGACTGGTGAATAGGCTTCTTGGACAACTTCGAATGGGCAGACGGTTACCTGACGCGCTTCGGTGTTACGTATGTCAACTACGAAACGCAAAAACGATACCCGAAGGATTCTGCCAAGTTCCTTGTCAAAGTATGCTGCTTCCTTACTCCCGGTCACCGTCCCCCATAGAGCTAACGGGATGAACCATATAGTGGTTCGATGAGCACCTGACACCGAGTGAGAAGGTGACGAACGGAAAACCCGCTGCTGCGATTGAGCGACCCAAACTCGCTGACAAGACGAACCTGAGTGTCATCAGCACCACGACAACCGTAAAAGGCAGTTCACCGAGTTCGCCCACGACTCCGAAGATCAAGTCGCGAGGTTTCAAAGCATGCGTAACTCGCTATGTCACGTCCATCCTCGCTTTGCTCAAGTAAACTCCAAAAACGAACACTTTTTCTCCTGCAACTGCACGAACTAAACGAAGGATAGATGTACAGTACGCTACAGCCTGAGCGTGAGTTACCGTCAGAGTTACATATGTATCGCGTTGCTGCCTTCTTTTGCTTTGCCGGCCTCATCGACTCGACACTTGTTGCACTTCCATAATTTTCGCCCACACATACTAGTTACACTTTGTACTCAGTTTTGTATCGCCTTTACGGGTCTGCGCTCGTTGTACATAAATTATGGGATGGTCTCTCTTGGTCTTTCCCGTCTTGGCACTTGCTTCATCCCCATGGGTATCATGATGAAAGTACAAAGTCTAGCTGGTTATCGGCTGTGAATTCTTCTTATTCCTTCTCATGAAACTGCTCGAAACACAATCATTCTGGCAGATGCGCTGATTCTGGCCGCCGTTGTCTTTTGGGAAAAGGAAAGGATGGCCAAGGTTTTCGGGGTCCGCTTGGGAAATCACAACTGCCTGATTTGTCAATTGCGGCTTTCGATTTATTTCTCAAGCTTTGATTCTTCTCCATGCACGAGCTTTTTATGTTTTTGCGTCTTTCTTGACATTATTATCTATTCTATTTCGTCCATTTGGTTCGATGTCGACTTTCACGACGTATACCGACTCGGCTCAGGCGCAAAGCTCGTCGTCTGGCATGGCCTCGACCTCCCAATCACATCACTCGAGCGCCGCAGAAGGTCCGCCGGCAATGACTGGGCAGTCGTCCTCGACTGCAGATGATGAAGGGGGAAAGAAGAAAAAGGCGGCCAAAAGGCGAAAGGTTAACCATGCTTGCCTGTACTGCCGTCGCAGTCATATGACTTGCGACGAAGGCAGACCGTGTCAGCGATGGTGAGTTTTCGTTTCGAGCTTTTTTTTCGAGAGGATAGGATGTTCATAAACTGTGGAATCAGTATCAAGCGAGAGATTGGACATCTGTGTCATGACGAACGACGACCAAAGGTCGGAGATAAGCAGCCCGTCGCTCCTGCGGGGACGGTAGACCTCAGTCGGACATACGCGCCTGGTACGTGGCCTGAAATTGCGCTAGTACTTGTTGTTCACCGATGGACCTTCAGTAACGGTATATCAAAGCGCCCCTCCGCAAACGAACCCTTCGTGGCCAATGTCTTTGCCGGCATACCTATACCAACCAGAAACGTTTGGGAACGAATTTTCGGTCCTGACGTACGTTCGTCATCATCGATGTAGGTCGGTATACTCATTTTTATATCATCTCCAGCGACTTCCTGGAAACTTTAGATGACGGCACATTCTTTACTCCGCCCACAACAGTCTCTCCCTCCCTCGTCTCCTCTACCTCCTTCCAAACCAACGGCACGAATATGACGACCCAGATGCGAATGAACAACAACAGTAACACCAACAACAGCACCGTTCAAGAATCCAACAACTCTCGCGTGGAATCAATACCCATTACCAGTGCACACGAAACCACTTCCCTCGAGATATCAGCTACCATTCTGCCGGCAGCAACGAAAACGGAAAAATTCCTACTCACCGCTGCAGACCAAGAATCCGGCTCGAGAGATGAGCGATTGAATAGGGTTATCAGGAGCAAATACGAGGCGGGACTGTTAAAGCCGTATAACTATGTCAAGGGTTATGCGAGGCTGTCGAGATGGATGGACAGGAAGTATGACTTTCTTCCTGGATAACGTTGGTCGTTTCTGACCGACTCTTCCCTTCTGTCTTTGCTCTCTTCGCGATCGTTTCCGCCACCTGCAGCGTCTCTCAGGAATCAAAACAGCAGATCCTACAGCCTTTGTCCGTTCTAAGGCCGAAATTCAGGGTAAGCCTATAAGTTCCCCATCCACGCGATCAAACTGATTTGCTTGTTCAAAATTGTAGGCTGTAGCACAATCACTTCGCGACCTGGTACGATCCCTGCTGGCCGACTTTCTTGCTCTAGATCGTCTTCTGACCGATGATTTTGTTTTCTCTCTCTTTCGTATATAGGACCTGGTCTTCATCGAAGAAGCCTTTGAGCGCATGTTGCTCGACTACGATCGTGTTTTCTCGGCCATGGGTGTCCCGGCGTGTTTGTGGCGACGCACAGGGGAGATCTATAAAGGCAATAGAGAGTTTACAGAGTTGGTCGGGGTGGATGGGTATATGATGCGGGATGTAAGCACGTTCTTTCTGTTGGATTAGCTGTGCTTGTTGCTGAACTCCTCTAGGGCCGGCTTTGTATTTACGAGCTAATGGCTGAAGAGTCTGCAGTGAATTATTGGGAGGTGAGGGATCGTGCTCTGCTAATCGTTTGGACGAGTCTGATCGTTCTTCTCTCATTACTTACTTTCTTGCTCCCCAACAGAAATACGGCCACGTCGCATTCGACTCGAGCCAAAAGGCTGTGCTCACATCCTGCGTCCTTCGCTACAAACCCGCCCTCAACGCCGGCGCCGCCAGCCCAGTATTCACCAAAGCCTCTGCTGGAGGCATCGGCGCCAGCTCCAGCTCCAGCGGCAGCGCGGGGGCATTGGTGAAGAGTGACGGGGAGCACCCGAATGAGGAGGGATTCACGAACTGCTGCTTTTCGTTCACGATAAGGAGGGATAAATGGGGGATACCGAGTATGATTGTCGGGAATTTCATCAAGTGCTAGTATGGTCAGGGGAAGAAAGGAATTTGTATCATTACGGGACTTGGTCGGGATGGATGACTTGGACTTCTTGTGTACTAGATGTATACTGGTAGCTCGTAATCATTTCTGCATTCTTCTGGATATTCGATGTGTGGTTATGTCTGTTGATTTATTCTGGGCCATTTTGCATGCATTGGTTTTAGGAGCGCCTTAGGAGGTCAATGCCGCGCGGTGGATCGAAAAGCAATATAACATCCACTCCTTCGGTTCTCGTTCCAAGCTTAGGAGAGCTTAGGCAATGGCAATCTGGCAAATCCTCGTCCTTAAACACATGCCAATTACCACCATAAATCTCTTGGAACCGACAATGTGCCAAAGTTTCGACTTCGGTGCCTCGACTATCCGGAACAGGCATACCACTCTTACTTTCCTCCCGCACGATGGGTGCACAGAGATAAAATGGAATCCAACAAACTTCTGAGATTAGATATTCTGAGTCTACATCTCGATGGCAGATCCAGACAGAGCACATGGTTATGATAGGTACCGACAGCCCTGCCCAACCCGGAGCGCGAGCAAGAGCGCAACTCTGGGCCTGAATTCACGACACGATTGTGGAGAGGTGGGTGGGAGGAGTGTCATCGGAACCGCTCCTCGAATTTTGCGAATGCGATGGCGGAGAGACATGAAACTTCTCGTGCTGCCAGTATATTCTGTGAATAGGAAACCTTTTAGCAAGCGAACCTAGAAAGTAAGCAAATTTTGAAAAGACACTGACATCGACAAGCTCATTCGGTAGCCCCGCCAGAGCCAACTCGCTCCACCTCGTCAACCCAGGCAACAGCCCCGCCAAACGTATCCTTACCTCCTCGCCCACAATTCCTTCGTCCGGAGTCGCAGTGTCGACAAACACGTTCTTCTCCAATCCCAAGAAGAGGACCTCCGTAGCGCGGTCGAGGGCCACCTCAAGTACACGTGCGAAGTCGGCCGAGGCGAGGATGCTTCGCGTCTCTGACAGGAGGGCATTGAATTGCGGGTCTTGTTGGTGATCCGGTGGGGGTGGCGGGAGTAAATATGTGGGCAGGGGCGGTGGTGAGGACGGGTGATGATGATGATGAGGCTGGGAACGATGGGGGTGCATATTTGACAAGCCGAGCGCGGGCGAGTCGCCGAACACATGTGAGATTTGGGAAGATGACAGAGATGTGCTAGATCCTTGTCTTGGGTCGAAGGAAGCGGGGTATGGGTGCGTTGAGGCGAACCCGCCTTGTGTGAGGACGTGGTGGATCGTTTCGGGTGTCGGTGGGAGTAGGGAGGAGAGGAAGGTTGTTTTGCGCTGGGTGCCTTCGAAGGTGATTTCATGCTCGACGCGGCGCCGCACGTCGCATACGAGCCGGTGTAGGTCGACAGGGGCCAGTTTGGTCTTTAGAGAGACGCCATCGAAGACTTCTTCGACACCCCTCCTCACTCGTTCACCAACATCCTTCCAGCCAACGTGTAGCAACCACCAGCTCAGTGTCAGGTACTTGTTCTCCGCTACCTCATCAATCCCCAGATCCTCGTCCTCGTCCATGCCGAGCAGGGAGGACATATCACCCCCTGCGAGGAGCTCCTCGAGACCCTTCCCACGTCCGAGCAGCAGGTTGCTCATTGAGAACTGGTCCTCGAACCGCTCCCTCATCCGCTCCTCGCGCTCCAGCTGTAGCACTGCCGACACGTATTTTGACCGGGCGAGGAGTGTCAGTTGTAGCGTTGTAAGGAGGCAAAGCAGGGTCGTCGAGTAAAGCGTGGTTAGAGTTCGCGTGAATGCTGTGACGGACCATCGTTGATGACCGAGTTTGGACAGGCAGGAGAAGAGGCTTACTGAGGATTTTGACTTCGTTCCATAGTTCGGCTTTTGTGCGCGAGTCAGTCGTGTCAGAGACGGCAGAGGTGCTGATCATGCTTTCGGACTAGATGGAGTCTTGTTAGTTGCGTATTTCTTTATAGAGAGTTCCGACGCACCAAACCAGAACCGTCAATCGAGGCACTTTCTCCGTTCGCACTTGAATCTGTCGTTGTTGTGATCATTGATTCGGACAATAACTGTCCTTCTCCGTTCAACGATTCAGCAGAGGACGCTGCAAGAGAGCGTGCGGGGGAATGCGACCCAGCAGACGAGGTCGACTCGACCCAGCTCTGCAGTCCCGAAGTCTCCAAAGGCCGTACTAGCGCCGAGTCTACGTCGGACCGTGTGTCTTGCTCTTGCACCAAGTCGATGCTTGATGCGAGACTTGACGGTGGTCGTTGGAACTGCAATTGTTGTGGATGCGGTGAAATTTGTTGTCTGCGCGCTCTTGAACGGGTTTGGAGTTCTTGAGTTAGAGCTTCCACGTCCATCTGCTCGAGTATTTGTTCAGAAAGCGTCGGCAGCAGTGCTAGAATGGTGTAGGAGACATCTTCTTGAGTTTGCAGGAACCGTCTCCGCAGACTGCATGATAGATATGTCCATCTTGTTCTTCTCGCTTTCGAATAAGTGGATTGTGTACACACCTGTCGCGCGCAGCGCTCTCCTGCTCTAGTTTATCCTTGACCTCCTCTAGCCGCTCATTAAGATACCGTTTCGCCAGGTAAAAGGCGCCAGCGAAGCCTACAACTTTCGAGATACCCTGGCGTCGGTGATACACGAGCCCTTTCACTGATTCTAGCATGGAGGTAGGATGAGAACGAGTGGCCAGTACCGGTATTCACAATCCACAAATTCCTTGCCAATTGCCACCCGGAATGGGACCAGGGAAACACATGTTCGACAGCAGGTAATATTTAATTAATTAATTATCTATAGCCCTAACCCTAAGCCGTTAACCGCCAACCCGCGTTCATTTCGTACTCTCTCATCATCTACATTATCAAAAATATGGTCAGTGTGCGTTCATTTGTGCTATATGTGTATCTGACGTGCCTCATAGGGAGGAGGAGGAAGATATCCGTACCCGAAATACGTCTGGTCACCAGCAGGTTCACTCCTTTTCATTCATCACGGATTTTACGCACGAAAACTGAGCTTGGTTCTCATCTAGGTGGATGGTGGGTGAGGCCGTCAAACTGGGTGTCTAACACGGCTGTCGCTTCTGTCGGTGTTTTGGCCGCTACATATGCAGTTTGGAGTCTGAGTGCGTCGCTTGAGGTATGTGTGCTGATCGTTGGACGCGGAGAGGGTGTTACCTGATGATTGATTCAACCTGTAGAGGCGTACGGTGCAACCTGATCGTTTCATTCCTTCAATGCTGGTGCGCTTTGACCTTGTCGCTAATCTGTTTCTGTACTAATTCGTCTTTTGGACCAGTGGGCAAAGGAATACACGGAGCCTGAAAAGAAATAGACACCCGTTACATGTCCTTCAACGTATCAATAGAATCGGTTTTAGGAAATTGAAGCATGCTTCAACCCAAGATGCTCAACATGAATGCAACTCTGCAACAAATATCTTAGGGTTTCGACATTTGCTGCTGCTTTCAACCAATCACATATTCAACTCTCCGACACATATCAAGCACCTCGTGCATTTCATTCCTTGAAAACTTTCAAATGTCCTAGAAACTAAACTCAAAAAGTCGTCAGATTCTTATCACCTTGTTTTCGTCAAGACCGACTCTAAGACAAAAGGAGAATTTGTTAGATCAGGCTGTCTGTCACTCAACGGTGACGGATAGACGACTCAGGAGTCGTTCCAGTCATGTAGAGCTAATCATTCGTGATCCACATGTATAGTTGTTCTTCGTGCTCATCGTCACTCTCGACGAACATTTTGACCAGGGTAAGCCGCGATATTCGCTATAATTATCCGCATTCTCATCGACGTCAACAGCCATATGGGGAGTCTTCTTACATCGGCTATTATTAAAGCACACGCTCGTTTTCCCTCAAAACCTTGGTGAAGTACTCGCCATGTGTATCACGCTCCTCCCCATGTTCCTGCGCAACCTAACTTTGGTGCTGCTCCTGCCTCTCCTTGTTATCGCTCAGAATGCTCCAGTAAAGGTTGCGTGCCCGAGGAATTTGGTCCGATCCGCTGGTCCAGCTTTCCGCCAATCACTCTCTGCAGAAGAAACGGCCTATGTATCAACTAGGACGGAAAAGGTTCTACCAGGTGCATGGAAGGACTACCTAGGGAGTGTAACTGCTGCGTTACCCCACGGCGCATCCCTACCTGCATATGTTTCGGATATTCTGGCACCTCGGCGATCTCGATCCATACAGAAACCAGAATTACCGAAGTTGGGAATTGCATTGTCGGGTGGTGGGCTTCGTGCTGCATATTTCGCAGCGGGTGTCCTCACCTCCCTCGACGGTCGCAACAAAACGCATCCGACAGGTACCAATGGCGTTCTGCAGGCCGCCACGTACCTTGCCGGGCTATCCGGAGGTGGATGGTTCACGACCGCGTTGATCCAAGCCAACTTCCCAACAATCCCGGAACTTGTCTTCCCCACTGCCGACCCTAGTTTGCCCGCTTCCAATTCACGATTTGGAGGCTTCTTGAATGGAGTAGATCTGGTTTTGCCTGCAGGACCTACTGGGAATAATACCGGCTACTTCGAAGCCGTCGTAGCCGAGCTCAGCGGAAAGCACGCTGCAGGATTTCCTGTCACTATAACTGATGCATGGAGTCGCGAGATTGCACGTCATTTCGTTAATGGAACTACTGCGTCGGACATCTTGGAGGAAGGGACGCATGGTAGTGGGATATTGTTTTCGGGGATCCAGAATGTGTAAGATGTCGGCGTTTACTCTCTTCGACGCGTGTCTGATGATATCCAGGCCAACGATCAAGTCACATTCACAACCATTCCCAATCATTCTTCTCAATGCCATCCCTCCTGCTCTGACCGCGAATCCAAACAATTCCAAAGAACTCGCAGACATTATACCTGGAAACGACGTGCCCGTCGGCAGCGAAGTTTGGGAGGTTAACCTCTGTGAGTCTCTTCCTCTATACTACGGCGGCCTGTTGTCGATTCTAACTTTCGGGTCAGTTGAGACAGGGTCGTGGGATCCGTCTTTGGGCTCATTCATCCCCACTCGTTTGCTCGGATCAACGCCTGCTTCGGGGAAGAAAGCAGCACAATGTGTTGTTGGGTTCGACCAAGCTTCGTATATTGCGGGAATATCTAGTAACGTTTGGAACGGACAGAATTGTGAGAATTTAATTCGGAGTCTTGGATTCCTCAACCCAATGTGTCCACAGTGACCACGAATTCACTCGGTCGTGGGCCCGAAGGCCCGGTCCTTCAACTCATTCAAGCCGAATTCCCTGGCCAAGCTCCAGTGAGGATGGATGCTGCTGCTGTTCCGAACCCGTTCAAAGGAATCAATCCGGTTAGCTTTGATTCGTCTACATGCGCAGAGTCAGGTTGATATTGAATCGCGCTTGTTATAGGGGGCCTTCAGCTCTTCAAGCGAATCCTTTGTCGCTCTGGTTGATGGTGGATCCAATGGTGAAGTCTGCCCATTGCAGCCTCTAATCGTTCGAGCTCGAGGTGTGGATACCATTATAGCGATTGACGCTGTGAGTGCTGCAACTCCCGCTTCATCCACATTAAACTCATGCAAATGATTTTGGGGCTACTAGCCTGCTGACCGCCCGGATAGCTTTAGCAATGGGAGTGATTTAATTGTAAGGAAACCCGCCTCATTTCATTCCCCGCTCAAGCTGATTACGATGCTGTAGAACACGGCCAGCCGCGCCGCGCGTTTTGGAAGCCTTTACCCATTCCCTAAAGTTCCCTCGTCGCCCGACACATTCGTTAACCAAGGCTTAACCTCCAGGCCTACTTTCTTCGGATGCGACGAGCCGAATGTGCCACTCGTGATATATATCGCGAATGGAGCCCCTTCAGCACAGCGTCGCGCGCTTGGGTTACCTGGTATCACCAACGTCCCTACAGGCATAACCGCGTACAGCCCTGAACTGGTGAGCGTTCTGTGTAATCTCTGAGTGGAACCACTGACGCATGTTGTCGAAAGGCACAATCCTTCATGGACGAGGCGTTCGCGATCGCCACTCAAGGATTAGGAAATAATGTTACTGTTCCGGGAGCGCAGTGGAGTACTTGCTTGGCATGTGCTTTGGTCGATCGTTCTCGTGATCGCCGACGAATTGCTAGAGAGGGTCTCTGTTCGACTTGCTTCGCAAATTTCTGTTGGGATGGGAAGGAGTAAGGTTATCGAGGATGAGTACGTTGATGTTCAGTTGATATTACCGACATTTGTAGGTCCAAGTGTACGTAGACCTTGCCTTCAAATGGTACAGGAATGTATGAACTCTTGCTGCACGCCTATATTTCAAATCAACGCTTAACAGCGCTCAAGTGACCGACCGACAGTATTCCAGTAAACCAGGGCCAAACATCCTTGACGGTTGCTTACCTCCGTGTTTCTCCGTTGGTTTTTCGGTCTACATAGGTGACTATTCCAATTCAGGCATCAACATTCAGTCCCAATCGCTGCTCCTACCCATCCATCAATGCACCACTCGACCTGGCAATGTTTCAAGCACCTACCGTATCCACTCTCTTTGACATAGGCAAGCCTCGTGCATTTCCTGGCAGCATTCATCTTAAAATCTTCTCCAGTCTAAGCGACGTAGCGATGCCGACTTCCTGTCTTGAATTCAATGACAGCCTCCGTTCTTTCCGTCATTGCGAAGACAGCCTCTTCAACACGAGTTTGGAACACGAGGCATGTCGTTTTTCCTCTTCATATGTCGCGCGAAGCTAATAATATCCATCTCATTGACAGGCAGACGCAATCATGCATACCTATGTCGGATTTGCGCCCTTGATGTTGGAGCATAGCATGAACACCCCAACGTGCCTTTCATCTAAAATGACATTTGCGATCTACCTACGCTACAAGCTGTGCAATTTGGCTCGCCTAATTCATAAACATTACCAACGTCATGCGCGGTTGCAGCCTTTCAAGTTCCTTGACTGCATGAGTGCTCGAAGGCTTTAAAGACTGTCGGTCTCGTTTATCATTGTTCCTTATTTCGCCTTCTCCTCTCCTCCTTCATTTTTCTGCTTCAACTCAAGCCAAATATAGCCTGGGCAATCTTATTGCACAAAAATGGCCTCTACTTCCGCCGCCGATTCAATTACAACAGCAGCACCGAGGGTTAATATGCCTGAACTCAGCATGACGGCGCTTGCAAAAACCACACGCAAGACTGTTGAGCGCATGGCTCCTTTTTCTCTTATGACAACGTAACCTGATCTACCTCTTCCTCATCTTCTCATCCCCTCAATCCTCATCTATTTAGGTCCGACCCCACAAAACCCTTACCCCTACTCGCGAAGATTGTCGGCAAGGTCAATGCCTACATCAGACTCATCGATGCCAGCATGCTGTCCGCACAGATTGCGTGGAAGGTGGCAGGAGATGCTATGGTCTTGTGCGATCCGGAACTGAGGTCCGTGTATGGTCGAGAAAGCGAAAAGGAAGGCCCAGGGACGGGGGAGGACGGAGAGTGGGACCCGGCGAGCGTTACCTGGGAAAGCCTCGCGGATCTAGCGCAGAAAGGCGCAGAGCAGGCAGCGAAGGTTGAGGATGGGTTTGTTGGGGTGAGACAAGAGGTTTATAAGGTTGGTGAATGCGCTCTCCATTTTACAGGATGTGAATTTGATGAATGGATATGGAAATAGATCGCTGCGTCCACCAAGGATAACATGCTCGTTGTGCTTGTGCCTCCTGACCCGTCACATTGTGAACTACTCTCTCTCTCTTCGTTCCAAAAGTCTTCTTTACTCACTCAAACCTCTCATTGACAGCTGAGACCCTACGCATCCACCTCAAGGAAATCGGCACCAATCTTGTTGCCAATCTCTCTCTCCTCGCTCAGTTCTCCAAAGCTGTCTCAGAAATGGCAGATTGGTGGGATTGGGTCAAGAGTGATTTGGCTGCTGCGTCTACTGCAGGAGCATCCTCGTCAAATCTTCCGTCGCAGAAGGAGAGATTCGAGCGCTGGTCAATGGCAAAAGAGGGTTGGCAGGAGTATTACAACGTGGTTTGTGTTGGCTCTTCTATTTCTCTCTAAGCTGCGGCTGATCAATGAACATTACGCAGATCAACTCCGTGCACGACCGATTTCCTGCCCTCCTTGCTGAGTCCAGCGCGGCTTGGCAATCTGTGGCTATTGTTGGTGGGTCTGGAAGTGTCAGCCGGGGACCAAGTTCGGAGGCACATTCGGGTTGGAAGATGGCCAAAAAGGACAAAGATCATGAGAGGAGGAGTCTGGCGAGCAGGATCGTGCATACATTTCGGTTCAAGACGCCAAGGGCTGACAAGGTGAAAGAAGATAGAAAGAAGGAGACCTCACAATGGTCGGAAAAAGAAGAAACTCGCAAAGTCAAGCACGAAGATAAAGACAAACTGAAACCGACAGACTCGAGAAAGCACGACATACCGCGACATCGGTTGCACACCTCGGGAAGCAGCAACTCATCTTCCTTCTCCAGGGTTTCGAATCCTAGTCAGTCTAAAAGGTCGACTGGTTTCTTTTCGTGCTGTTCGGGCAAATTATTCGAAGATGGTGTTTGGAGTCTGGGGTGTCATGGGCTTATGATGCGATGAGGTCTACGTGACACGTTTTTTTGCGAATTCAACGCAAATTTAACGTGGCCCGAAGGAAGCAGTAGAGACATAGATTCTGCTCCGATGTTGTATTTTTGGTATAATTATTACTAGAGTGCCTCCCTTAGATAAATTTATTACTTTTATTACAAATAGCAGAAAACCTAATTGAACTTCATTAGTGGGGGCGAGTCGCGCTAAATCAGTACTCGGTCCTGTACTTTTGCCAACGTTCCAAGCAAGTTCCAAGTTACCACTCTTCAGCCGGCTACTCAGCCGGCCAATCAACTATTTCAGAACATTAGGCACGTGACCTCACTGCGAATTTTCCGAATCGATCTTGTAGGGTTTTTGTAGATTTATTCATTAGCTCTCCTCCCAAAACTCTACTGTACTTGCACTGAGAGCTTCTCATAACGAAAATGGCCTCAAGCTCGTCTAATATGGCGTCCCAGCCAGTTGTTTTTACCACGCAGACCCAGTATCCTTTACCCACTCAGAAGTACATGATCCCTACCCTGTGGAAGAGATATCAGCTATCTCAACTAGTAAACAAAGCCTTGTCGCTCGACAAACCAGTGCCTTTTGATTTTCTGGTCCGAGGGGAGCTGTTGAGGAACAGCCTGAGCGAATGGTGTGCCGAACATGGCGTCGGAGAGGTGCGCTACTCAACTTTTCTCTTTTCATTACGATTTTGAATGGAGGGATGATTTTCTTCCATAGGAAGAAACTCTCGAGATCGAGTATATCGAGTCGGTCATGCCGCCTCAGAAAATGTCGGATTTTCCGCACGAAGAATGGGTTTCTTCTGTTTCGTGCCAACTGCAGGGGTATGTGTTCTTCATCCTTCAATATTTCTAGCATTTTTCTAGATATGGTTCAATGCTCTGATAAGATTAAATGGTTCTACTCGTCGATGTCTGCGCGATGCATATTCAATCTACCTTCTGGACAATTATAGGCATTGAAAACAGAACTTAACGTGAACTCTTACCCTAGATATTTCCTAACAGCATCGTACGACGGGCAGGTCCGCGCCTTTGACTACTCTAAAAATCTCGTATCAAGTACGGCCGCGCACGCAGCAGCCATAACCTCGCTCTGTGTCGTCCCATCTACCACCAACGAGGACTCGACACACACAATAGCTACCTCTTCCCATGACCTCACAGCCCAACTCACACAAATCACCTTCCAAAATTCTAACATTTCATCAACGCAGACGCCCTCATCCTCCAAAATTCTTGCATCTCTGCACCTACACACCTCCCCTGTCTCCAGTATATCTTCCAACTCGAAAGGATCACACCTCCTCACCTCTTCTTGGGACGGCCTGATTGGGCTCTGGGACACCTCCATACCCTCCACCGACGAAGTGCCCGAACCTGTTCTGAATGAACGTGACCGTAAGAAACGCAGACGAGTCGAAGATGCTGCGAGACCTCGTCGAAAAGCTCCGCTGTTGGTCCTGAAATCCCACATAGCGAGAGTGTCTAAAGTGGCTTTCGGTGATGCGGAAGAGAACAAGGCGTACAGTTGCGGCTTCGATTCTACCGTGAGGGTCTGGGATACGGAGTATGGCGTATGTCAGCAAACCATCGTCAGTCCTACCCCACCCCTCAGAAATAAATAAAAATTACTAACATGACTTCTGCTATCAGAACGCATCCGAAAAGCCGTTCTTGGATCTAGCTCTAACACCGTCATCCCAAACTCTCCTTGCAACCTCTACAGACCGCACGTTGACTCTCTACGACTTACGCTCCTCTTCGCTTTCCTCATCCTCAGCCTCCTTCATGCATCCTGCAACGCCGTCATGTGTCGCGATCCCTTCTGTGGGCACCGGGCAGGGTAACCAGGTAGTGACTGGTGCATACGACGGCATCGTCAGGGTGTGGGATCTGCGTAGCACCAAGGGCGCGATGGCAACTTTCAAAGCTTGGGATGGGGCCAAGAAAGTGTTGAGTGTCGATTGGGAAAGGGGGGTCGTGGGTGTTGGGGGTGAGGGGGGGTTAGAGGTATGGAAAGTTGGCGAGGAGAAGGTGTAGAAGTCGCACAGGTTTAAGTTCCGCCCTTCATATGTGTAGATTCTGTGGGATCAACTATGACCATTTCTGCGTCACCATCCCAGCATAATTTCGTTCACCCCAATCAACATGGGACCAAACTTGACTGACACGAATAGGCAAAAAGCCTCCCACCGAGCAAGTGGTTGCCTATATCTCATCTGCTCGAGAGCGAGACAACACAGTCGACGGCCTCACATATCGATTATTACAACCACACCGATAAGACCATGGAAGACGAAGCGTTTATTTACTTTTATAGAGTAATCGGGCAAGAATATCCGTCCATACGGGAAAGCCTAGGAAAAGAAAGAGACAAAGACAAACAATGGCACGGTAATATAACCTTTCCAATCGCATTCGAGGATCAGAAATACCACTTTTCTAACGAAGATTCGGTTGTCAAGCGTAACTCTATAGTCATAGAGCAGACACTTACTGATATATAATCTTCTATGGCAGAGATTGCCTGAGAATGCTCTGGGGACGGCAATGTCAGGTCAGACATATGTGTGCTCCCTAGCATACCGCTACGAAGGGAAACAGCGAGGTCTTTCGAAGGCGGAACATGCGAGACGAGGAATCCTAACGCCTCTATGACGCGCTGGAAAGATTCTTTGTGAGTTTGATGACTGTACATGCAATGAAACCGGGTCAGTCGATATACCCAGAAGTTTGGAAGACAGTGCACCTCCTGAGAGTCGTAGGGGAAACGCAGGTAAGATACTCCGTCAATTTCTTTGCAAGCAGGATATTTTTCTTGTCGTCAACGAGAAATTCTCCAGCACGGGCAGGGTCTTTGAGGAATTGAATTATCAAAGACTGATATGGCCCATAGAAGTTCCTGCATGCTTCGGTCAAAAAGGTTTCGGAAAAGAAAGTCGCAAGACTAGAGTGAAATTTGGCCAGGTTTTTCTTGTTGTGCTGAGGGATCTGTGATCTGTAGTCCAGCGCATGTGTGCCAGGCGGTTCTGAGGTGACACTGAAGAGGGGAGTCATGGAATGAGGGGGAACTGGAAGCATCAGAAATGGCATGAAGTGTTCAGACTTTGAGTAAGGCTGTAGAATGTCTTTCAAGTGACGATCCCAGGACGAGAGGTTTCTTGAATATAGACTCTTCGATAACTGAGGAGAGGTCTTCCGGGCAATCAAGGCACCCATATCAGATATGTATTGCACATTACGGGGAAATAAATCACCTGTGCTTGACACCACTTGAAAAATGCGGGCATATCTGAATATATGCTCTCTCTCGTAGCCGCACCTTGAATCCAAACATGATCGAGAAATGCGAAAACGTCGAAAGCTTCGAGGTCTTGGAGAAGTTCGGGAGTTACTTGGGCTTTCACACACAACGCCATGAGATTCTGGCCCAAAACTTGTATGCGTGGATTTTGTATACTCCGCCTCCTAACTCCCATGCACCGTGTGTGTTTGAGGAAACACCTCGTGAGTTTTGTACAGGCCTTTTCCGGATTGATGCTGAAAAACCCAGAGCGCGATTCGTTGAATAGGAAGTCGCTAAGAGAAGCATGAAGGATGCGAATTTCACGCCCACCATCGATGCCATCCGGGGGTGTCGGAACGTCCAGGATCGAGTGTAAGTCACACAATTCCATAGCTACGTCCCCATGTTGCAGAAACAGGAGGTCTTCCACTAAGCGGGGTGTCCTCTTAACCTTGCCCTTGACAGTGAATAAGATGACACTTAGAATGTCTAGAGCAGTTTCCAGGTTCTCAACACAAGAGAATATGAAGTGGTAGAGGGCATCAAGTTCCGCAAACGGGGTGTCGTTCTTAGGGGGAGGCTTGATTCCGAGTATGATTTTTAACCGATCAGTAGGCCGATGGCGAGGAGAAGCCACATATTTTATGATTGTAGATGCATATATAAACTGCCCTGATGATTTCTGAACTAGGGATGCAATGTCAGACGTGGATGGCCAGGAGGGAAGGAGATGTGCATGAGTGGGATGAGTTTGTCTTATCGCTTTGAACTTTTCCCCCAGGAAGAATCTAATGTCTTTGCCCGGGAGGTAAGTGTCGTCTAAAGCAAGGCGCTCCGTTGTCTCACTTAGAGGTGGGGTGTCGAAGGCTTGTCGGATCTGCTGTTCAGGACGACTAGCTATAAGGAAGAAAAGTGGGATGGGAAGCTCGGCGACAGTTGTCGCAAGGACTTCTAGAAGTTTGCCTTGAACACTTTGATCGCCGCATTCGTCGAGGCCGTCTATGATGATGAACCGTGGACTGAATCGTGGTGTCATGGTGTGTAAAAGTGGATCAATGATCAAGGCTTGGAATTGAGCATCCACAGAACGAGAAAGCACCATGGGGTCGCGATCGATTATCTCTTCTACTCGGCTTCGTATTTCAGGTATCGATAAGCAGAGCTGATAAACTAGGGTAGGAACAAGGCATTTTGTGTCGTTGCGCCCTGCGGCTGTCCGAGAAAAGAAAAAGCTGGCAGCGAGAAGGTTGGCGGTGAAACATAATTCAGCGATCGACTGCGCGATGGCTGATTTTCCAGCGCCGGCAGGCCCTTGTAGCCACAGGAAGCTGCAGGTCTTCTCAAACTTTTCGACCCAGCTCATGATTTCTTTGAGGATGGCCACACGCGTTTCTGGGTGGCATTTGGGAGGATCAAAGCGTTCGCCGGAATTGTGAAAGCCACCAGGAGCTATTGATTTGGTGAGCAAGTCCATACCTAGTGGGCTCATGAAGTCAATCATATATCATCAATAAGTATGTACGCCATGCTCACCCTGCGACTTCCTGGCATTTCCTGGGCCATTATTGGTGAAGTTCCCACCGGTAATCATCACATTCGAAGCTCCAGATATTATTGATTGCATTGTTGGAGGAAGTGGCAAAACCCAAACAAAACCGCGATAGTGAATGTGTCCCGGAAAATGAGACGGCTATTGGAGACGGCTATTCAGGAAGTATACTTTGCACCTTGCAAATCTAGAAGGATTTCTTGGGGGAAGAGTGCAGGCTTCTGGATAGGAAGTAGAGAACGGCCTAAAGCATAGGTCGAATTGAATCATGCACTGTGACGGATGCTTGCGCGTTCAGCGCAGTAGGTGCAGAGTCTTGGGTGGGCCAACCAAGGTGAGGCAGTGGGCTGGCAGTGGGCAGATGCCGTGTGGTCTAGTTGTTCGGTTCCTTTCTGACACTCGTAATGTTCGAATCGATGCCGTGAAGGCGATATCTTGTCTCTCGCTGGAAATAAATATCAAATGAAAAAGTACTGCCCATTGAGAGATTGCTATCTGTTATGAATTTAAGTTTCCTTGTGCTATGCTGGATACTGATCAGCAGAAAGACCAAAGAGTCGAAGACGACTTCGTCTTTGGCCTTTTTGCCACACACGTGAGCTCACCAGGTCAACGTAAAATTAGGGCAGGCGGCATCGTCAGAATGAAACCTCTCAGCATATTTTGCTTCCTCATATATTTTATGTGGGCGACTGGAGTCGCGTTGGCGTTGCCTTTGACGATTTTTATCACCATAACCCCCATTCCTCCTCGAAACAGACACCCTTGCGTCTAGGGCCGTTCCACGGATTCAGTAGAATTGTCGATTCACCCAAGATCATGTTGTGGGGGGCCCATGCACCACCATGCACTTCCTTGCTCCTGCGCTCTCCACCACGTCTCGGCCCATCGGTGCTATGTGGGATCTTGTCTCAAAAACCTTAGTCTGCAGAAATCAAACCTACTTGCACATCTATGTGTTTTGGAGTGCTCTCAATTTCTGCAGGTCATTGTTGCCTTCTAAAGGCATTTGCAAGCTCCATCCAGGCCAATCACGAGTTGCCGGCGACAGACATTACTTCTTGGCGCATCTGCGAGTCTATACTAGTTCGAGTCGTATACACCCTATCTGCCTTTCTGGACGGGCACGTGCAGATTAACCTGCTACATAATAGCGTTCGTTCACAACAGATGGACCTGACATTGGTGTCTAAAGACATGGGACCATCCGATTGTCTCTTCGATCTCGGCGATTTCTGGTTGCCGCCGCGACTTCTCTGAAAGAATATCTGGCTGTTTGTGGGGCTCATTTAGGCCGTCGCTATCTGTACGTCACCTTATCCTCAAGCCATCCAATACATGATGCAAGAATGATGCAAGACCAATCAACAGAGGAGAATGAGCGCCAGAAGCCCTGAGTTTGCAATCCACCCTCAAGTTGATGCTGTCGTGCATTTCTGTCAACGTGGGCGAACATAGTTGACTGAACGCCCTGCCGCCAAGACCTGTCTTATGCTGAACATCGGGAAGTAATTTATCTGGGATCTGTACCTTGAAAGTTGAAGCCGCTTTAAGTCAACCAACTGTGTTCGCCAAGGCTGCTCCGATTTCTTGACGACCGAGAGACCAAGATTCTACTATGTTTTCTGGCAATGTGTTTCGTCGAAACGAAAAGACATACAGGCGACTCTGAATCTCCGTTGGGAACCTGTAACGACACTCTGACAATCACACAGCGCTCAAATCGAAGAGGCTTTCAATACAACTGTCGTCTTCTACTACTTGAACCCTTTTCTCCTCCAGCGCAGCGCCCTTCCTGACGTATTTGAGGTCCATTTTGCCTGCTTGTAGCCACTTGTTCCTTGCTTGTTCCACTATGGAACGTCTACCGAAGAACGCTCCCTGATTCATGTCAGGAACTTTCGGTCTGCGTACAAGCCAATTGGATTCCCAGCGAAGGTACCTGGTGCCTTGGCGCTCGACATTCAATTAGGAGTTCGAATTTAGGACGCTTCATATCCGCTCAAACTTATCCTTTCACAAGATTGTATAAAGACAACTTGGTGTAGCATCTCAAACTCAAGCCTCAAACTGAGCCTGTATCCTCGTCTACTTCACTACTACCAAGATGACTAGCGTTCCTCATACTGTCACTGCGCAAGACGGCGAGTTCGAAGAATGGCACACCCGCGGCTGCGCGTCTTTCGACAAGAGGACAGGCGGTGCTCAAAAGAGTCGCCTCGGTGCTCTTCGCGCTATTCTAACGAACGCGGACCGTATGTGGGATAATGGCAAGGTACAATGTCGTCAATCCTTCTGACGACTTGCGGTTATTGACAGCCTTATCTCTGTAGACGATCACCTATTGCTTCGTCAAACCCCTCGGAACAAGAATCCAGCAACAGAAGGTCAAAGACATAGTTCAAGAATGGCAGACCTACGTCAATATCAAGTTCAAATTTGTCTCTGGAAGGAATGCGACGATTCGTATTGCCTTTGACGAAGACGAGGGGTCTTGGTCTTATATCGCGAAAGACATTGAGACCATCCCTCCTCGTCAACCGACGATGAACTACGGATGGGTCTCCAGTGACCCAGCTGTCAGTGATGAGGATCGCGGCGTCATCTTGCATGAGTTCGGCCATACCCTTGGATACTTGCATGAGCATCAATCGTCGCGCCGTAGCGAGAAGATCACTTTGGACGAGGAAGGTCAAGAACCGCTTTCTACAGTCTAAATTGTTATGGTTGTTGATATCATAGCCCTTTCCTATTCAGCTGTTCTCGAGTTCTACATGAGAACTCAAGGTTGGACCGCAGAGGACGTTCGTCAACAGATCTTGAATGTTTACAACGACAACGAAGTCAGCAGCTTCTCCTCTATTGACTTGACTTCCATCATGATGTACGTTTCTCTGCTTCTTTACAACAAAAAGATTAGTATTCTAAGCCTAACTCACCAGGTACTTTATGCCCGCCGAAATGAACATCGAGAAAATTGCCGTCCCGCCCAACAACGCACTCTCCCAGCTTGACAAAGCCTACGGCTTCATCAACTACCCCTTCATGGGAAAGGCCAAATCTATCGACCCTACTTGGACCTTCGACCACGCTTTGGACGTCGCCGGCGTCAAGGGAGATTATCGCGGTCGCATTCTGGTCGAGTACAATCAGGGTGATTGGAAGGGTGTGAGGACAGAGTTTGCGTTGTGGTCCTTGAATGAGAAGGCCATTGCCATTGTTGCGAAGCTTCAGGATAAGAAAAAGAAGGAGGGCGAGCCGGTCCTCCCTAACATCCAGAATTCTCCTCCTGCCCTGCCAGTTGTGGGTGGTACGGCTTGATGGATAGACGAAATCAATGATTAGTAAATGGTAGATCTAAGTGTCCGAGAGTGTAACTGTATTGTGTATTCCTGTCCAATTTCTGAATGTACCTAGCTTTTGGTTTGACATCAACACTCACGGGCCTAGTTCTGTCGCCCGGCGACGACGCGTCGCGAAACGCGTCCTTAATCAGTCACATGATGCTAAGTCATATCGATGGGCTTGGATTGCTCCGCTCATGCTTTGTGGAGATTGTATTCAGATTTCAGGGGGCCTCGCCCGCAGACAACATGTCGTTCTAATCTTGGAACCTTGCGTTTAAGCACAATCGGCATCAAATTTGATTTCGCCCCATACACTCTAGTAAGCTTTCCATTCCTTACTTACATCTGCTACAGATGCCTTCTCAGCACGGTGCTAAACTCTGGGCTCAGAAGGAAAGCAAAAGGCTCGCTAGAATGTCTGCTGAGATTGTGAAAGGCGCGATACCCATGTTGCAGTCTTCGAGCAGGCCGCAAAGTCCGGGTCCAAGTGCGGGAAAGGCAGCTTCGCCTGTCACGGATACGATGGTCCCGCCAGCTTTACAAGAGGGCATGACGATGACGAAGATATCAGAGAAGGACCAGAAGCGCGTTGTATTTCGAATCGATCCTGATGAGGGACGTATCCTATATAAATCTAGCAAAAGTGGAATCGGTACGTCGTGTTGCCGTATGGCCATCTTTATTCAACTGATCTTTCCATGCAGTACCTATCGAGACGATCAAAGAACTACGAACCGGAACCGATGCACGATACTATCGCCTACAATTCAAGCAACCCGAAGAGATGGAATCCCGTTGGATCACCATTATCTACATCCTGGACGGCACGTACAAAACTCTGCACATCGTCGCTGACACTCGGGATGTTTTCCACCTCTGGGATACCTCCCTCCGTAAGTTGTATGCCATTCGACAGGGCTTGATGACGGGTTTGGGAAATGTGGATCTGAGGCAATCGGTCTGGGAGAAGCAGTACTGGAAGGGTGCGGATGAGGAGGGAGATCAGGTTTTGGATTTTGACGACGTAGAGAGACTATGCAAACGACTCAACGTGAATCAGACGAGTGCGGAACTGGAGAGATTATTCAAGGTCTTGTTTTTAGATGTGAACCCGGCACGAACTATCTGACGTCATTACCAGGAAGCGGATTCGCAGAAACGGGGACATCTTGATTTTTCGGAGTTCCAGAAATTCGCGAGGGTCCTGAAGCGACGTCCTGAGCTCGAGGGAATCTACGGAAATCTTTGTTCTTCGAATGGCGGTAAGTTCGATCTGGCGGCATTCGTCAAGTTCATGAAAGAATACCAGAAGGTCGGTAATCTATTGTCGACTACTGGACGCGATATTGATTTATGTTTGAAAGTCTTCCTTGACCGAGGACGAATTAAAAGCAGTGTTCAGCAAATATGCCGCGATATCCTCTGCGACTTCGCCAAACGAACCCTCCGGTCTTATGACTCTGGATGGATTCTCCACCTTTCTTGTCTCGCCCGAGAATGCAGCTTTCACTGAACAGAATCGTCCGGTCTGGCAATCCATGACCTCCCCGATCTCGGACTACTATATCTCTTCGTCTCATAACACCTACCTCGTTGGGCACCAATTGGTCGGCGTGAGTACTATTGAGGGTTATATTCGAGCCCTTCTCCATAGCTGTCGCAGTGTCGAACGTAAGCCTCCCAGCTTTATCCCGACAGACTGCTAAATTGTTTGAGAAGTCGATATATACGATGGCGACGACGAGCCCATGATCTACCACGGAAAGACATTCACGTCCAAAGTTTCTTTACGAGATATCTGCCAAGCTATCGCTAAATATGCGTTCATGACGTCACCCTATCCCCTGCTGATCTCAGCCGAAGTGCACTGCGGCATTGAGCAGCAGGATAAGATCGTGGACATCATGAATGAGGTATTTGGCGATTCACTAATCCAAGCGCCCGTCGAGGGCCGTCCGAAAATTGAGGTTCTACCGAGCCCCGAGGAGCTCAAGCATAAATTCTTATTGAAAGTGAGAGAGATCAAATTTGCTTGTTGTATGCCAGCATACTGACGCAATCTCGCAGGCCAAAAACCTCTACGTGGTAGACCAACTTGCTGCCGTTCAAGCGGCGCGCATGGTAGATAAAGAAATCGCGAAGAAATCCGCTGCCTTAGAAGCGGAAACCCCTTCCTCCGAGTCCACCGATAATGAAGCAGAGGCCGTCCTCAAAGAAGGTCTTTCAGATCTCAAAAACAAGTGGAAGAAAATTCGAGGTAAGAAAGAAAGCGTACCAGAGAAGCACAAAGCAAAGATGTCTTTTCGACTCGCTTCGCTTCTCGTATACACCGTGGGTGTCAAATGCCATGGGATTGAGGACTTCACATACGCGCCCGAGCATATTTTCTCCCTGTCGGAAAATACCGCCAATCGACTCCTAAAAGCGAGTATGACTGAACTGGTCAAGCATAATCACACCCACCTTGTTAGGATTTATCCAAAAGGGACCCGAGTCAACTCGACTAACTTTGAGCCTCATCGCTATTGGGCGGCTGGCGCGCAGGTAGTGGCGATTAATTGGCAGACATTTGGTAAGGCTTGTCATCCGATTCAGACCCATTTCGATTGCATCCTTATGTTCTACGGCTGTCTAGACCTTGGTTACATGATTAACCAGGCAATGTTCCAACGAAACGGCCGCGCAGGATATGTCCTGAAGCCCGAGGCATTAAGAAATCCTGAACGGGATCTCCTCTCACAGCGGACTCAGCACTTCTTCGATGTTACAGTGGGATAAACACTTTCGTCATCTTATTGCTGGCCGTTGAAGATCCCTTTTAGATTATATCTGCGCAACAGCTGCCTCGCCTGCGTGACTCACTGGGGCGGGAAATTATCGAGAAATCGGTCGTTGACCCATTCATAGAGGTCTCCTTGCACATCCCGGACTGGTCCCATTCGCCATTCCTCCCAGAGTCCGCCACGGCGGCTGGTGCCAAATATTCACCCTCGTCCGACGCCACTACTACGAGCGTCTCATCCGCCAGGACTGTGTCATTCCGAACGAAGGTCATCAAGAATAATGGCTTCAATCCGGTGTGGCAGGAGGAATTATGTCTTCCATTTGATTGCGTTGGCGATATGCAGGATTTGATTTTCGTTGAGTTCGCAGTGAGGCAGGAGGGAAAGGATGACGACGACGACGAGCCTCTGGGCGTTTACTGTGTGCCTTTAGGGTGTTTGGAGCGAGGCACGTCACTTTCTTCAAGGCCATATTCATACTACCCGTTGACTTTACCTCCCCTCCAGGTTTCCGACATCTTCCTTTGCATGACGCTCAACTCTCGCAACACCTGTTCTCCACTCTCTTCGTCCAAATCAGTGTCCGTGACATCAACTAGGAGAACCTGGATGTACAATATATCAATATATGTCCCTTCAGCTTAGCCTCATTTCTCGTATCAAGTATATGAATTGTATTGCATGTTCGGTAAGCGGTCGGTATAGCACTAAGTTTCTCCAAATGGAAGCTAGCCCTTGTCCCGAATGGTTGGTACGCACTCAAATTGTGTAGATAATCTCGGGCACCGGTGTTCAGCAATGGACCGTACCGGTTGACCCTCACCTCACCTCGGTGGAGTATACATATCTCAACGCCTGTAGTGCAACTGTAGTGCCCACGGGATCAAATCGTTGCTGGGAGCTTCAAGCTTTCCGCACTCAAATGGGATTCACCTCTGACCACGCCCATTCAAGTTGTTCCTCTTCCAATAACGTCGAGCTTGCATGCTACGCTACTGACAATAGGCGAACTGGTGGAATATATCGCAATATATACACAAACCGGGATCTTCCCCGACCTCCGACATTCTTCGACCCTTCTCAGGGATTATCATGCACGCAGAAAACTACATAGCGTCCGCCACACATCCTGAGGGGCTCTTAAGTCCCAAGACCTATTCAGGTGACGGATTATATTTTAAGAATCCTGCTCCCAATCCACAAGCCTTATTTAATCCAGGGCAATGAATTATGGGAGAATGTTCCCTAATAATCCCCATCTCAACGCCCTCGCCAAGCTTCTTCTGCTCAGGGGAGGACGTCACGCGATGCCGACATGGGGCAAAAAGGCTTTTAGATACGATCAAGCTTCGATCCTGCCATACTGGATGGCCTACTTGAAGCTAATCGGAACGACGTTATCACATACGAAATACAATTCTTCGAAACCTGTACGCTTCCATGTTTTTGCAGCATACTCCAGTATATTCCTCCAAATTATTCTTGGTTGAGGTTCGATTCAATAAGCAACGGAGGTATTTCGACGTTCGCGGACATCGAAATTTTGATATATTCGATTGTTTGCGATCATAGAATATTGACAGGTGTGTGCCCGAAAGGGCCAAAACACTAAGTCATAAATGGACTGTTATGGGCTAGCAAACGTACTAAGGGTTCGTGCTGTATTGGCCTCCCTGACTGTAGGCTGGTTGCCCCTCAGCTTGTTTTATACCCCGCGATTCAACATCCTCCTTCAATCGCCTTCCGCCAACATCATATCTTGCAATTAGTGGCTCGGAGGCTCGCAGCTGTTTCGCTGGGTTTCATTGAGGTTCTTAAACCAACTCCGCGCTCCTGGTCTCGCCCAATATTGTCATCAGTTTCTGCGCAACAGGGGGTGAGCGCCTACCTGGCAGTCTATCTATTATATCACTTCCACCAACCTGCATCCAATGGCGGCGTATCCGTATGTGGTGCAACACGATGCCAGTGATCACGATGGTTTCGGCCCACAATCAACCAATACCATGCACGAGACGCCTCAATACATGGTATATCCATATGGAACGGAGGAATCTGTTCTGGGCACCTCGTCTGCCTCTGGTACCCAGTATAAGCATGAGGTATGTATCCCTACCACCAGCCTTTCGTCCGTTTTGAACATGGGTTTCAAAGCACATAGGCGGACCGCTTGGAAATGACCTGTATAACTATACACCAGGCCTCGGTCACTGCCCTCCTACGTGCGACGATGATCGATGTGGACAGCACCCGAGCGACTTGGTATACCCTCCAATGTCGCCGTCCTCGGGAAGCCCCTCATCTTCCTGTTCTTCGGTTGATGACTACCAGGAACGTTTTGGATACTCGCCGCAGCCAGCTTACTTCGGGGACGGTCGCGAGTGTGTCGACCAAGCTGCAATATCGCCGACAGATGTTAATCCTCTAGGGGCCTCTCATGGAATTGTTAGTACTGCCGTATTCTTCACGTTCCTCGCCTGGATTAACGTACATTAGATGGCTCATGGGCTTGATTGTCAAGGGCCCAACGTTGCTGGCAGGCAACCCTCCTGGGATCGACAAGTGTCCGATGCCGCTATGATGACACGGTCCACAGCGCCCGCCTTGTTGACGCCGACTTCCGGTCTGAACGAAGTCATGCAGCCCAGCTGGCAAGAGCCTCATCATGAGGCTGTAAGTAAGCCACATTGCAATTGTCGTTATGACCCTGACCCTACTCGGTCTAGCATCAAGCCATCCCACCCGAGAAACGCTCATCATACTCGGAGCTTACTGCAAACGTGGAGTTTCTGGCAAAGCTCAAGGAACAAAGTTGCAGCCTTGCAAGGCCTCCCCAGCCTTCCCATTCGCCTCAGCAAGTATTCAGGAAACGTGTGCACATCCGACGCCTTCTGCCAGCTCTTAGATCTTCCTCAAGGTCCGAGCCCAAGTCGTCGCCGATGACCCTCATACCAATGGATGCAGCTAATAATCCTCATGTTCATCCGTCTCATACTTTACCCGCGCCGCCATCCCTCACACCGAGTCCATCGTCACCAAAGGTCTCATTCCAAAGCCCTGCCGACTCGTCGGCGAGCGGGCATCAGATTGGAGCCAGGAATGTCAAAGAGCCGCGTCGGCCAAGTTTGGCTTGCACATTCTGCCGTGAACGCAAGATCGCTTGTGGACGTCCTCCAGAAGGTAGCTCGGATCTCACTTGCAAGTATGTTACCTTTGTTCAACGTTACAAACATGATTTAATTCTCGTGACTCGTAGTCAATGCGCACGTCGTTCATTCCGATGTGAGTACGTCAACGAATATCGCCTGGGCCGCCCCAGACTCAGACAGTCGACCAGGCGGAGATAATCATCTCGACTATGTTCGATTGGAACGTGGCAGACAAGAAACTTCGAACGGTTCCTCTGCTTCACCCTCATGTTGCCCTCCCAGCACTAATTTTTTGTTTTGTTGTACATATCACCTATTGCGTACAAGCTTCTGTCACCCTACACCAACACCACACCAACTTGTAGTTGTCGTTCTAGCTTTGCTGTTTCCGTCCATTGCTTTCTTATCTGTTATCCTCATGTCATGCCTTTTTCTTGCACTGCTTCAATTACCGACAAGAGCCGATTTATTTCTCTCAACCATATATACCATAATCTGACCATAGTAATTCAATGCGAAATTTTGACCTCCCCTGCCACGGCAGGGTCGATCCCATTCTACGACAACGGAGATATGTTTCTTGAGAAAGCCTTGTCTAGTCGTGGGTCATAATTTACCAGTGGCAACAGGTGTTTGCGAACAGAAAATGCAGAGTAGCTGTGTACGTTGTCTGTACGCAATATTTACTTCGAGGACCCTTTTTTGCACTGGTGAGAGCGCTGACGGTCCGGCGTTTATAACTTGAAAGATGCAGTGGACAGCAGTGCCACCCAGGGATAACATATCAGAAACTCGGAGTAATTGCTACTTGTTGATTGAACGGTTTCATAAATTTGCACTTGATTTGCACTTGATCTACGCCTCCGAGCTCAATATAACGCCCTGACCTTACTCAATTCTCTCGTCACATAACAGCCTCTTTCGGTAAGCACACCATCTGACTCATTAGGATTGCTGTGAATACCTTAACAGAACGGCAACGCACGGCACCGCCCATTAACCGCCAATGATGCGATGATCATAGAGTTGCGATGAGACGTGAGTCACCATGTTTGCATCACGTCAGGAACTTTACAGATTGCTAAGGCTCATGTTGACTCACCTCTCGATATCCAGGTTGCATAAATATGCTGGAAAGGACTTGCTCATCCTTCAGAGCTTTGTGCACCCCCGCAACAAAACACCAACTCGACACTAAACTTTTTACTCCACCTTTACCACTACCCCAACTACTATGACGCGATCTACTCAGAGGGGCATGTCCAGGCGTGAAATATTCACCAAAGTACTTCAATTGACCACTTATTTGCTACATACTGCTTACACAATAACCCAGTCCATCCGACAGAAAGCTCACCGAGAAGGGATCCTTTTTCGAGATGCGTTGAACAAGGCCAACGTCGAGGAAAAGTTGAAGGTAAATTAGTCACTCTCCAGTTGATGACTGCTATTACAATTTGATTGTATTGAACCATATCCCCATAGACTCAACGTGTATCCGAAGAATTAGTGCGGCACCACCCAGGCCATGGAGATTCAAAGGCATACATCGGCGCCGCGAGAGTCGACGACGGCGAACTTTACCTTCATAACGAAGATGTGTACGACTTTGAGGTCGACTTTGTCGACACATATGAACCTATCCATCACACGGAAAGGACAATCTCTCTGCTCGATATTGCACGACCCGCCAAGCGTAAAGGTAACGGCGTCTCTTTCTGTAATGCGTCATCGGTCAACTCAACGTCTGTTCGATTTAGGCGTCGCAAAAGACTTCGAAATTTTGCAGAATGTCCGGCACGTAATTGTCCTGGAAGACGGAGACTTCCAGGACGTATTTGAGCACTGGGAGGATGATGGCTGGGAGCAGGTGTACGACGAGGAACATGTGGACCAGTTCAAGTCTTATTCTTCCGTACTGAGGGGCAACGAAAGGTGAACGACGCGGCACACACTTGATATCGTCCTCAGTCGGGTTCAAGCCGTCCATCGAGGAGGAGACAGTTCGATTTGAACTTTGCAAGTTCAGCATTCGCCGGGCTCGACGTCAAACATGTGGTCCAGGTCGTTTCTTGATTGGCATTTGTGGTCATTACCACAGTTGACCACAAGTATTGAAGTACAGCATATCTACCTAGAAATAGTGCATATCGTTGTATACTTGCCTGCGATGCAATCATATCACATCATCTACGAACACCGTTACCAGTATTCATGATTTGTTCCAGCTTCAATTGTATCCTCCCGTCGATAACGATGGCGGGAGTGCGTCTTTTCCACTCCCACATCCGACCGTAATATCGTCTGTCAACGTAAGCTCAACCAATGATCCGCTCACGAAAACCTCCCAGTCGAGGTAACAATTTGATTTGTAGGGCTTTCCATTCACCGCAACGCTCTGTCATGGTGATATTACTTCATCGTGTCATATACATAGAGAACTTTAGATTATTACGTACCTTGACAAACACATTGCCACCAGTGCCATCCGGGGGATTCCCAGAGAAGTTCTTTGATACTATCGTGGTAGTCGTGTTGAATACCGGGTTGAAAAATGAGATTTGAGGGAAGTAGGGAGAAGAGAGCAGGATTTGCTGGGTTGCTGGTAGGGGGTAAAGGCCTGCAAGGTAGAACGCCGCGTAGCTTCCCATTGCGCCTATAGAAAGCCAGTGTCGTTCAGGAACAATCAGAAACCAATGCAAGCTCAAGGTCTTCACCTGAATCTGTGATCGGCAGGTCATGATCAGACAAGGTGACAGGTGAAGAACTTAGAAGGCTTGCCATCGTTCCCAGGTAGCCCATTTGTCGATGTATTGAAGAATTGCGCAATGACCTGCCTCGACCGTTGAGTACTGAGGCCTGGGCGGTTCGCGTAATGGTACATGAAAGGCATTTGCTGAGAAGGCTCGTCGGTGGATTCAAAATATTCCTGACACACGTTGTTAATGAGTTGCAGAGCAAGAATTCAATCAGTGAACTCTTGCCTGATCAAAAATGAAGTCAAGACGGGTAATGAAGTTCGCGACTCCTCCTTGTAGCTCGATTAACTTGGCGTTATCCTGCGGAACATACTGGATATCTTCATGAGCAAGGGACTCTCGGGATTAAAACGCTTAAACAATCACTTGAGAATACTAAACAAAACGTAAGTTAGGTGCTTTTCATGAGTATCAGAATTGTGGCTCTCACTATGATGGGAGAACCTGAAAGTATCAGAAAAGCGAGTGTTGTTGGTCATTGTATGTCCGACAAGCATTGTTCACCGACCTTCGTAGAAGCCATCACGATTCGCTGCATTTAAGAAACATGTAGCCTTAGCTGGGTCATGAATACTGCAATGTCTAGGATCCGTGAAGTTGAAAGTCCCATCAGCAAAACGGGGCTGTAAAATAGCAAAGACCAGTAATGTTGGCATACGAGTTTCCTGAATGAAGGAGTGTTACTTGCCTGCATCATGCCAGCTACGTTCGGGCTATCCGGAACGGTGACATTGGGGTTCCAAACGTTGATAAAGTTCCCAGCACGTTTCAGGTACTAACAATGGATCTGCAATAAGTTGGTCTGCGGTGTATAGGAGGCGAGAGCAGACCTTCTGTGTATCCGCAGATTTACCGAGGGCTTTCGCGACTTGCGAGATGGCAAAATCGTTGAAGGCGTGCTGTTGTCATATCAGTCTTTGACCAGAAGAAACTGATGGAAAGACTACTTCAAGGGTACGAGAGACCTGCTTAGTATTTGCACCTCCAGCATCAAACATGTCTTGGGGTATATACCCTACGCAGGTCTTTCAACTGCTTGATCTCCTTACCAATATGACCTTGCTTACCGAGTTGTTTCCAAAGGTTCGCCTGCCTACCCTGTAAGTTCCAGTTTGGTGACTGTATCTCAGCATCTGCGAGAAGCGCGTTATATAAGTCGGTTGGGGATACGTGGAGAGCGGCCGCCTGTTTAGTGAATCTTATTTGAGTGTAGGATAAGCAAGGCTCTGAACAAAGATCAAAAGTATAAACCTACTTGACAAAGAATTCTCCCAAAATTGGATCGGCATCTGGCAATATCAGCGTTGTAGTATCAAATGAATGAAGAGTAAGAGTAAACACGCACTGCTTCCACCTTGGATAAAATGCATAGCCGTTGCTCCACGACATTCAGGTAGCCAGCCTAGATTCCCGATCTTAATGCAATAAACACCGCAATCAAAACGTGCGAACCTTCATGTTTCTGGATATCAATCATTCCTCTCACAATTCTAGAGAATGTGACAGGATCGTGGAGCGACATTAGCGGATAGAGGGTGCGATATGTATCCCACTATGTACAGTTAAATCATATTTAAAAACGGAAGTGGAAATGCATACGTTACAGTAGAATGAATCGTAATACGGCTCGGTTGAATTCCATTTTGGATTTTCGCCGCTATCTGCAGTCGGTAAGAAATCAGCAAAAGTCACTTCTATCGCAACATCACGTACAATCAGCCGGGGATATATGGGTTCGGTAGAGCTTGAGGTCTTTCAGTACAAAAAGTCTTATCCACGGATACAATGTAACTCGACGCACCGACGAATAGAATAGCTGCACAGTTTCCAATGGTACGCCAGTGGTATCAACCTGCACTCTTCCGAGCAGATCATTCCATTGTGCTCTGTTGCTCGAGTGAACTTCATCGAAGTCGAAGTCCGGAATCTCCTCTGCAGCATTTGCGCAGGCCTGAGCACTGGATATAAACGACACTCCTACGCGAGCGAGAATACTGGTTGTTTTTCCGCCAGGTGCCGGTTGAAAGGTGAACAATGCGCCCATTTCCGAGACGAAGCCTGTCAGGTGAACAAGCTTGATTCGGGGCAAGATCGGAATCTAAGATGTGGGGGCTCACCATAGTAAGTCTGGAGAAGGTTTGTAGTACCCCGAACTGGGAAGTTCGACAACCAGACGCCATACTCGGTTGGCTTGCCCAACGTGTACCCCTCGCCCTTGAAGCTCACACAGGTGAAAGCTTTATATCGTCCTTTAGTATGAATGATAGTCTATCTGTGAGTGCCCTTCTTATCCCACGAACATGCTCCTCTCACCTGGACCAAAAGATGCCGAAAATGAGGCACCTCCTTCAACCACGGCCGTGTCAGGATCTAGGGTCATTACTGCGTCCGTACTGCTCTTCTGACCGTCATTCGTGATGTCGACAAGGATTCGGGGATTGGTCGTCCCCGCTGGGAAGGTATATCGGTGGAGAGCGGTCCGTCGGGTAGAAGTCAGTTCTACACGTATGGAGTTCGTCTGAAGTGGGTATTTAACTCCGTAAAATGGGCATGACCAATGTCACTCACGAGATTGGTAGAGAAATATCCGGGAGATGCAAAATCATCCGGAGATCCTGAGATATATTGATCTTAAGGGCTGCTGTTTAACGATGAAAGGATATGGACGAACCGTCGGGCAAAATTTTCCGAAGCACCTTTCGGCTGGCCATCGATGTCGGGCATTTCTCAAATGTCGAGCATTGGGCGAATGGAAAGAGCTTGAAGTTCGACAAAGGCACGGCCTGAACCGAAGTATTTCACGATAAGTTCTGGGAAATGATGAAAAAACTGGTGAATGGCTTACGCCTCCTGTGCCGCTATCATGTAGCTGTGAGAAACCAGTAACGTTGAATTGAGGATCTCCGTCATATCCAGCATGCTTGCGAGAGGCGCAATGTAATTAGCTATTGTCTTGGGTCAGCTACAAAGGACTTACATTTCCTGGTGAATCGGTATCCATGCCCGCTTTGATCATTCCATGAGGAAGAGTCGCGCCTATGGGTCCGAAATTAACATTTGTCGTCGAAACAAATTGCCAAGTGCATACCAGGGAAGACATGCCCTCCATTCGTAGTACCAATGAAAGGAAGGACAAAGCTGGCAGGATCAGAATTTTTAGGGATTGGCGGTCGTGCAGCTGCGCTTGAAGTGACCACACTAGCACTATTTCTAAAGAGGATTTGAATATCCTTATGAATTGCCTTATCGTTGACATGGACGTACATTGCACTTTGGGCATTCACCAAAACGCAAGCTCGGAGGATGAAAAGGACTTCAGTTATCACCTTCACAGACGACCACCTCATCTTGCTGGGCCAATTGATTCGTTTACCATCATTTCCACGGCGTCGCTCTTATAAGTCCGGTTTACGATCGAAGAACGGCATCGTTGAGCATATGGCAGTTCTTGCGGTACGAGGGAGGGTCAGCTGGACCACGAGCATGCTTTGTCGAAGTCGAGTTACAAAAGAAACTACAGCTTTGAACGCATGGACGAGTCTTCTATGGACTTTGGAAAACCAAATATAGAATTCGCTAGATGACAACCGTGTCAGTCGAGTGGATATTTTGTGGAAGTCCTAATGGATGTGCAGCTGGAATGTCCACGTGAGCGCGAAAAGTTTCCCATCTGTAAGCTTCTGTAAGGACAATATATATTGTGAAAAGACCTTCTGTGTCGTATGGTACATATCTATGGGAATGAATCAATATCAGCGAATTAATAGAAGACAAGAAGCCATTAGCGCACTTATTTCATGAGTAGGGCTCCCGATGCCACGTCATTCTTTGAGGTCAACGACAATTGCCTGGAACCCCGGCCCACCAAAATCAGACTTCACCCCATCTCGGAATATTTGAGAACCCGATGGCCAATTTGCAGCGTTCACAAAGACTGTACGTTCCAAGCTCAGTTCCGTCTCCCGCTCCTGGTTTGATGTTGTGGCGCTTGTGTGGTCTCTGGTGAGCTCCTCGTCATCGAATTGTACTGAAGGTGGTGTCAAATCGGTCGTTGGGTCCCAAGCATGAATATGTGCGCCATGAGCTTCATGGATGTGACCCACGACATGCAGACGTGGTCGTAGTTCTGGCAGTCGAGCTCGGAGAGCTTCACAGCCAGCATCCACTCCGCGATTGGTTCGATCGAAGATTTTGTGAGCTGGTCCATGTGTCAATCTAACATTTGTGTGTGTAAGTCTAGCCAGCATACATGACACGAGCTGCGGCTCACAGAATATCAGTCTTCGGAAATTTTGAAATGAGCTCTAAAGTAGTTAGAGCAGGAGTAAGCATAGTGGTACCATGAGTGGGACTCAACACACCTTCGGCATCTTCTCGCTCATAGTTGAAGGCCCAATTGTTGAATTCCGGGGACCACTGCGTTGTTTGATCAACCTCCATGTATATTGCGAAGCAGGAGAAACAAACCGGCGAACCATAGACACTCCAGAGTTTACCATCCTTCTTTGTTTGGAATCTGTACTCCTCGTCTTGAAGATAGACGATTCCAGCCTTTAGGGCTCGTGGACCTTTGAGCATCTCCATGATGGGTTTCACGTTCTGCAAAGTGTTCAGCACACATACTCAAACTGAGTAAGGAATTGGGGTGGCGCACCTGCTTCCCATGAAGAAAATGAAATCGCTGGAAATTCGTTTCGTACCATTCAGAATGTAGTGTGAGGTCATGATTGCCTCCGATGACTCTGACTCAAAATCAAGAACGCTTTCAGACACAGACATATAAGAAAGCTGAGAGAAGAGACAGGCAACTCACATCTTGATCTTGTGTGGCAGAGAATACAGCCATTCCATCGTCTTCTTGAAGTCGCCGACAGTGCCTGTGGTCGTCAAATCGCCACTATGCAGCAGGACATCCCCGTCTGGGACATGGAAAGCCCTCGAATGAGTGTCGCTAATGCACACGAAACGCGTCCATTCGTCCGACAGTGGCGGCGCAAGCTGAGATGGTGGATATTCTAGGTAAACAATTTCTTTGGGAGAAGTAAGCACGACGTTTCCATAGCGAGTCTCGTCATTCAAGACGTCCGTCCTCGACGTCGTGGCAGCTGGAGCGCTTGGCGATATGATGGGAATGTTCGCGAGAAACTTTTTCATGGCATGTATGAAGACAGTGGTGGTTCGCGTCAAGCAACAAGTCTTGATAATCAATCAATCACAATCGGACGGGCAGCTACGGGCAGCCAGAGCTTGTCTCGTGCTTGAATTTTCAAGATAGCTACATCCATTGGGACAACATATTTAATTACGGTATAAGTTACAGCAACTTGGTGGTGGTGTAGTATAAATATACAACAAGAACATTATAATTGTACAAAGGGGGTATTCCGGGTCAGCGGGTCCTACTGGTAAGTGAGACAGGTGCAAGAGCAAATGTTGACGGTGAGGTCTGATGGTGCATGGCCGAGTGAAGATAAAAGAGAGACGGCGCAGATCCAATGGTAGAGGGGTATCAAGAGACTGCAACGGGGGTAATGTTGATTCGGACGAATAGCGTAGAGAAAAGATATTGCGAGAGCTGCGAGTCATGCAGAGGAAGATGCCGATATCCTAAAACACATCCACGTCAATCATCCGCTCAAAGAAAGAGAGGTCCGAACACACCATGCTGCAAACTTCCCAGAGAAGCACAATACACCGCCAACGGCTCCTCCGTGTCCCTATCCTCCTGCTTCACCACAAACCTCACGAAAATGAGGTCCATCATATCCCCCACACAATCGAACGGGATCCGCAGTTTCTCCTCCCAGACAGGGTTGAACCCATTCTTCTTCACCACACTCGTCCGGCAAGACACCGCGCGGCCAGGTGTGGACGAAGGGGCAGGAGCGGTCGTTAGAGGTGTGCTGCTGCCACCATTGACATGGGTCACGACCTCCTTCGCCTTCTCCTTCAGCTTCGACTCTGGGTAAGCCGGCCAATCGGGGATGTAGAGCGTCACTTCCACGTATGGGTCGACGATGGCCTTGTCGGCTACCTCAAGGCCCGAAGCATCTCGAGGTTTTGGGAGTTGCTGTGCGGAGATGATGGTGACGTCGAATGTCTGGGCTGTGCGCTTTGCGAGGAGGTCCTTTTGCGCGAGACGAATGGCAGGAGGTTTGAGGACGTATCCCGAACGTCCATTCCGCTGGAACATCGCATGGTTGATCATATATCCCAGATCTAACACCAAGAAAAATGAGTCATGGCAAAGCGAAAGAAGGTTCCAGCACATACCAAAGGTTTGCCAATTGATAGCCACTAACTGAGACCCAGCAGCCCAGAACCGATGAGGCTCGTAATTGGTCGAGTTGAGGCGCAGACCCTTCGGGTATATCCTCACCACATGGGTCTTCGTGTGCTTGATCAAGTCCCACATCCCGAACCTCAACATCTTGTTTGCGACGTTCTCGGACAAGGAAAAGATGTGTTCGGGTGCGTATTCTTCCTTCTTGTTTATACCGCGGCACTTGACACCAACTGTGTAAACGAGAAGAGAGATGAGGGCCGCTGACATCCTGGGTTTGGGACGTTCGGCGTCGGAAGATCGATGGGGGGTAGGAGCTGACGGTTTGTAGCCGGTGGTAGTGGTTGGCGACATGATGCTGATTGAGGGTGGGGATTGTGAGAGAACGACTGGAGGGCTGAGTAATGGTGGTGGTGCAGACGAGGATGACTTTCCGACACTCCGGACTCGTTGGAGCATCGTCGTTCGTGCTTTCATGATTTGCTCTTCGGGAAAGCGTGAATCAGATGAAACTTGACTTTCAAAGAAGAATATGCACCTTTGACAGTTGTATCAGACTGACTCCGCTTAGCCTTCTTCTTCCCTGTCGAAGGCTCCTGCATCATCTCAAAGAAAGCATCCGAATCTGACGCAGATGACGATGGCTCCGTATAGTATCCTGATCCTTCACCATCCATCGACTTAACCCGTAGAAGCAGTAGATTCTTCGCCTGTGAAAAGAAACCATGTCAAACCTTCTCCTGCGCTCCGAGACATACTGGCATACCTTTAGCAATATCTTCCTCTTCAACTCTTCTGGGCTGGGTAGGACGTCGATCTTTGCCATGCCATCAGCTGGCATACGCACAAGACTGTCCCCGAAGACAGCAGTCATAATCTCCGCGATCATATCTTGTTGAGGGAGTGAACAGTGGACCTCTGCCGATATGATGATGGGGTACGGAGATGCAACGAAACCGTATTTGATGATAGCTTGACAGACCTCGCGGAGAGATACCTTGGAAGTGAAGGTTTTGCCGTGAAAAATCATCGGTTCCTGGTCGCCATCGTAGATGTCCACTGACTCCGGATGTCAGTGTGTGCACGAGCAAATGCCCGGAGAATTGACCTACATTCGACGCTGCGGCAGCTATGAAGCAATGCACGGATGTATCCTTCAATTGTGCTAACCCCAACGAGTTGATGTCCGACCAGGTAGGTGTTGTGGGACGACGAAATGAAGTACTCCGACAAAGGACGAGACATATCTTGCCAGGTACTGCTGCTGTGCTGGTCTGAGAACGCGCAATTATCGGGTGAGAGGAGGAACAAGGTGAAAGCATCGACTGTCATGACTGGAACGCATTCGATAGTAGCGTCTGGTTGAGCACAATTCGGCTGACTTTCATTACGTGTCGTGTATTTGACGAAAATAGCAAGCAATTCGATCTGGCTGAGAGTGGACTGTGGACCTGTCAGCTGGCGTGTCTTGCGTCAGCAAGGATGAACAACGCACCTTCTGCTTGTCTCTCATAAACTTTTCGAATACCCCGAAGTCGAAGATTCCATCGTTTCCAGACTGAAGTTTCTTATACAATCGATGGATCTCCGGTCTTCCTTTCAAGAGCTTCACAAACCGACGAAAATCGTCAAATTCGAGAAAGTTTCGCTTCTGCGAATCTGCTTGCTACTATGAGATGAGCAATAGAAATACGACATGGGGTGAAACAAAGCAGACCTGGAACAACCTGAACAGATCTTCGCGGTTCGAGTTGATGTTCAGCCTTCTGCACAGCTTCTCGATTTCATCGAAGGTCAACTTCTGGTCGCGTTCCTCGTCTGCGCCTTTCCAGTAGTGTTTTTCCCAAAGCGCCTGGCGCATCTCGCCGTTACCCAATCCCCTCATCAGCTCCTGTCGGACGGCGTGTAGCTCTCGAAGCGTCTTATCCCACATCCGAAACACGTCTTTGGTGGCAGCTATGAGGTGATGGGTCTTGTAGTTCCCGTCGAGGAGGTAGATGATCGTGAGCCAACGGTCTTGGTAGTCTTGTGACAACTGAAACTGCTCGCGATAATACCGCGCATCCTCGCCAGATCGGATCTCCTTGATGTTCTCGATGGGAACTAGACACGAAACGTCAGAAAAACGTAGTAGAAATAGACCATAGGCTTACTAATTTTATGCCGATGCGACTCCCAAACTATCTGACCCAAATCAGCGTCGAGACGGTACACAAACTTCTTATGTTTCTTCATCGAGACCTTGGTCATGGGCGTTCCTTGTTGGAGCAGCTGGGGCACTCGAATGTCGCCGACTGCGGGTGATGAAGATGACTCTTCCGCAGTTTCCTGCACAGGCGATGATACATGGTCGACCGGGACACCTTCCGAGACGCTTGAAAGCATGCGAGGTTGGGCGGAGTGTCGCTTCGTTTTCGTGACGGGCGCGCTGACCGAGTGTGGTGGAATAGTTGGCCGAACAACGATTACATCCGTGAGCGATCGAGAGAGACCCTTCCGTTGTCCAATCGCGTCGGCATCGTCAATTTGGTCTAAAGCAGATGAGGCTGCCCCATTCAACGAGCGAGAACGAACGATTTGCCTCGAGCGGTCCTTGAAACCCTGCAGTTTACGCATAATGGATGCTCCGAGGCTTGTTTTCGTTATGGGCGGGAGTGAGCTTGACGGATCGCCACCATTGTCCACTTGAAGCTCCTTGACCACCTGGCCATTACTGCTAAGGAGATTTCCTGCTCGGCGGAGAATTCTGGATGGGTTGGAGGGCAATGGTGGGTCTGACATGGGGGCCAGAAAGGAGGAATTCAGAGGAACATCAGCGCTAGCCTTATCATGGTATTTTTGGGCAGAGAGTGTGCAGGGTTGTGTTGCGGCTTGATTTGTCCATTTTATTGCTCGGTCCCGCTTCACACCTGATCTCTACACCAGTGCGCAGCTAAGGACAGCTAAGCGCGGTCCAGGCGCCTTGGGCACGGCGTCAAACCACACCAGCTGCTTGTCTATGCTTCTCTTTGCTCCAGTAACCCTGCTTAACCCTGCTTAACCTTACCAAAGACCATGGTCAAGGATTGCTCGAGCGCTCAAATCTGGACTTGATGTGGACTTGATTTGGCAACGTTCCCATGTTGTTCCCGTGCTTACTCCGGTTGCGAGGTCAGTAAATCGCAGCATGCTGTGCAAGAACAATGAAGAGTTGTTCTGAAGACGCCTCCTTGAATTCAGGCTGCTCACTAATGCACAGCCTTCCGCCAACGGGAAGAAAATTTGGGATGGTTTCTGTATATGTAGTGGGTATATGCCGCATACAGTATGCTCCAAATATGCTCCTACAATTTCGGGCTCATGATAGACTTGATATTCGTAGTCTAGTCTATCATGCTTGGTTATGCTCTTGAAGGTCAATAAAGCTTGGCATAACATGGCCGTGTGGCAAAATGGCATCGCGTCTGACTACGACTCAGTCTTGGTATTTGCGTTCATTTATTTTTCTTCCGAGCAGAGTTGAAATGGGAAGCAAATTTTATCTTTGGCATCATCAGCTCTACTTGATGTCAAAGGTTCCTTGATAAATATAAGTACACCCGAGGACGGTCAAATAGCCTTGGTGTGGTATGACTGATGGTATAATCTCAATCCAGATAGTCGTATACCTTACTGTAAATACCTCTACGCTGTCTGCATCGGTAAGGAAGGATCAGGGCGAGGATAGGCTCATTGTTGCAAGAGTCTTTGAAATGCGTCGAAATCTACATTCCCTCCGAGAGTTTCGAGCAAAAATGGGTCGAGGATGGCCTGCGAGTGATCCACTGATGTAGTCTTGGGATCGTTTTCCATAGATGGCGACAAAAGACAACGAAGCTGAGCATCATAACCATCATGGAACATCATAAACATTTTCATCAATAAGGGACGCATGCTTTTAAAGGCGGATGTAAACGGCGGTGGAACTTGTTGGAAGAACGCCAGCTTCACTTGTCGCAGCGACTCCGGCGGTAGCTCGAACCAATCTTGAAGGGGTGGGTTTTTAATTGGTTCGCCCCCATCGTATCGAGTCACAAGAACAAAAATGACATAGTAAAGCGACTCAAGGTCGTGACGGTATAAATGTTTCGTGGGGGTAGGCAGGAGGAGTTCGATGGCCATGTACGGCCTTGTTCCCGTTCGCTGTTTCGAGCTTGGCCCTGGCTTCGGTTTACGGAAGAAAAGCGACAAGTCGTAATCGCTAAGCACGCCGCATATTCTGCCATCTACCTCCCTGTACATTAGGTTGTTCAGGCTGATGTCTCGATGGATTAACTCCGCGTGTTCATAGAGCCATCGATAGCCTGAGAAAGAAGGAAAAAGGAAACCATTCAAATGTGCAACCAAAAGAAATGCTATCGCAAACTCACATTTGAAGATATCTTTGATGACGGGAACGAGTTCATCTGAAGTTTTCAACTTCGTGATGGAGAACAGCTCCGTCATGACCAAGATCTGCAGCACCCTGTCTTCGTATATCTCTTTGCTCTCGAGGTGTTTGGATAGTCGAGACTGAACGTCGTCATCCGTGAGTTCCAAGGCTTCGTAATGAAGAACATCGGGAAGGTGATCAATCACCCATGCGTGATTGGGCTTTTCATGGTCCTTCATGGTATCAGTATCATCCATGATATCGCCGTTCGCTGTGGTATCGCCGGCCTTCATTTTAGAATGGCCGTTTGCAATGCTGAGGATCTCGGCCAGTATGTTTCCCTCGGGAACCCTGGTCTTAGGAGTGAAGCTGAATTTAACAACGATTGACTTGTCCTTCCAGTCTTCAAGAGAGTTGCCGAAGACCTTTGCGCGAACCACGCATGTACCACGGCCAATCAGTGCATGTTGAACAAATACGAGCTCGGTAAGAAGGAGCTTTGTGCCGTTGTTCAAGGTCAAGATGGCTCCGCGAAGAGGATGAGGTTTCAACTTTTGTGTTTCATCTGGCTCGGCCTGGGAAGCGCTGAGAAGGGGGGGAGAGCTGACAGCGAGAACCTTATGGGTATCAGGAGTAGAGAGAGGATCAAGGCCTAGGGTTATGTTGCTCACTCGTCCCCATTGACTGGGGGTCGCATGATGCAAGCAGTAGATAAAGGCAACAAGGCTAGCTGGTTCTTTGAAGAAATCGACATGTTTTGACTCGACAGGCAGAGATCGATCATAGAAGAGTAGCACTAGTTCTGTATCGGTGACCAGCGCACTGATAACGTGAGTGCGAAGGCCGCCGTGCGACAGCATTTCGAGTGCATAGCTCGCGCACTGGACTCGCACAGCCTTCGGCGGTGATTTGTCTCCTTTCCTTCGCTTCTTCGGAGTCTCCGGGACATCTTCTCTTGGCCGCTTTTGGGAAGATCCACTGTTTCCGCTGGTAGAGAATCGAGGTGGCTGGTTGACAGTAAGGGAAGTGCTAGAAGAGGTGCTTGCAATGGCGCTAGACGTGGAAACAACAGCTGGTGCTACGCCGCTCGATGTCAGCTCAGCTATGAACACACAAATATGTTGGGTGAGTGAAGCTGTATTTAAAATAGAAATGAATAAACATACAAGCAGACAGGGCATCGCTCTGCTTGGATTCACTTGCAGACGATTTGGCGGCCTTCTTTGCTGTCATTTTGAACTCTACGAAGGCAAGGAGGTCCGACCAAAAGAAAGGTTTGTCTGTGGGACCATTCAGCATGCTCTTCCAGCCTTTCCTGCCGTCTTCCGACGCCTTCTTGGAGACGACGACGCAATCCGGGCTTCGGGCGGCGAACGAGCCCTTAACTTTCACGTTGTCATTACGACAGAAAACAATCGTTTCTTGTTCGGGTGGAAGTGTGAATTTCTGACCGAGTTTGTTGATGATATGGTTAGCGAGTTCGTTGAATGGGAGATATCGGTCTTCCTCTTGAGCAGTTTCTTTCTCAAAGTTTGTCAGAAGCTGCTGAAACTCAACAGATGAGGCGATGGCATTGAATTTATCATTCACTTCCTGGGTCGGTTGGAATGCGAAAGCAATTTCAAGGAATTTATCAAATTCAATGATGCAGTTAGCTTGAAGGTCGGCTTCAAGGTACCCTTTGTAGTCGTCCCGTGTATGGACAGTTTTATAACCAGAGTTGGACCCAGAACCAATGGATCCAGGTGTGATAGAGCTTGATACAAGTTGAGTCTTCCTAGAAGGTGTCTTAGGAATCGGAAGCGTCGAAGACATCGCGGTGTGTGGACAAGGGGAATCGATGATTGTTCAAACTTCCCACAGTGACATTGAACATTCCCACAAACATGAGTCGCGTGGCTTGGTAATCGCTCGAATCTTAGTCTTAGAATCAATATACAGATATAGAAAAGTACACAAAACTTGTCTTCACTTTGTTTTATGTTTTGGGGGAAAATGTTACTCGATCTTGATTCGGCTCTCGTTCCCAATTCGGAATAGCCGAATGCGGACTTTTTGAATGAGTCTATCGAGTAAACATTTTGAGCGCAAGCCTCAAGTTAGCTCCACTGCCTTACGCAGAAATTCAGAAGTCAAGCTAACCCAAGCCATAGGCTTACACTAGAAAAAAGGGATGGTGGGTGGGGCAGAAATTTTCTATGAGGTACTAGTGATAGTACGAGAAGAAAAACTCAAGCTCCCCTCACGTGCTCGATTCACCTTTATCATCGAGCCGTCGAGTCGCTTGATTTTTCTGACTAATCAAGCTTACTAAGCCCTAGTTCTATTCCATGCTTACTCATAAACTCGCCAGCTATCTAGAACTGCAAATTAGACTTGAAGTCACGTTACCCCGCTGGGGGTCGAGGGCCCAGGGCCCAGGCGCAGCAGGTCACAGAGCCGGCTCAGGCCTCCCCCTCAACTTGTTCTGCCCAGGTTCTGTCACTATCAAATAACTAACGACGTTGATATAAGGACACGGCTAATAGAGCAATTATCTGGGGATTATCGCTGACCAACCTGACTGCCATGGTATACTTATGTAATGAATAGTGATTCATAAGTCCCGGCCTCTTGAGCCGGGGCCAGCCCAGCCCGCAAAGGCCAAGCCCAGCCGGGACTTTTATCAAAGCACAAAAGGGCCGGGCCGGGCTTGGGGCTTGGGCTGCCAAAGCCTTGGGCCCCGGCCTGAGCCCCGGCTTTTTGTTGTTCAAACAAGGAGTGTTAAATCAATGTAAAATGGCCCGTCTGCCAATCATTACTAATGATGGTGGTGGGCAATGCCTGTTACGGGTTTGTCAGCATTACGTGACGTCACACAACCAAATGCGTGACAAAAGGTGAGACACATGAAACATTGCTGGCTCACTCAGATCTGCTTTGTTTTGGGTGTTTTTTTTTGTAGTGGGCATGTATTGTATCATCACAGGAACATGTAGACAAAATTTTACATACAAAAAATGACCTCTTCATGATAAAAACAGCTATGTTCCGTTGAAGTTGAACCATTTGGGGGTGGCTGTGCTGTCTCCCTTGGTGCACTGAAACTTCTAATTTATAGAACTCTTCAAAATCTCACTTCTGAAACTCGCTTTGGTGAAGAGAAATGTCCTACCTATTATCCTTAACATTTCTCAGAGATTAGAATTTTAAAATCCTGAACTTGGAGCTTTAGAAATTAGTGATCTCCTGCAAACTCTTCCCCTTACTGCGATTTTTGAGACTTCTAACCTATAGAACTCTTCATAATCTTACTTCTGAAACTCGCTTTAGTGGGAATAAATGTCCTACCTATTATCCTTAACATTTCTCAGAGATTAAAATCTTAAATCCTGCACTTGGAGCTTTAAAAATGAGTGATCTCCTGCTAATTCTTCCCTTGCTGCGGATTTTAGGGCTTCTGACCTATAGAACTCTTTAAAATCTCACTTCTGAGGCTCGCTTTGGTGACACAAAATGTTCTACCCATCATTCTAAACATTTCTCAGAGATTAAAATTTTAATCCTGCACATTAAGCACAGTAAATGTGCGATATCCAGCCAAATCCCTGCCAAATTGATGGCTGAAACTCCAAAGGTATAGAACTCTTCAACAACCTATTTCTGCGACTTGCTTTGGTGAGAGAATATGCTACATTTTTGATCCTGAACATTTCCCAGGGATTAGAATTTTTTATTTCACGCTCTAAGTATGAGATATTGAGGTCTGCCTCTCAATATCTCATACTTAGAGAGTGAAATAAAAGATTCTAATTCCTGGGAAATGTTCAGAATAGAAAATATAGCATATTCTCTCACCAAAGCAAGTCGCAGAAATGGGTTGTTGAAGAGTTCTATACCTTTGGAGTTTCAGCCATCAATTTGGCAGGGATTTGGCTGGATATCACACATTTACTGTGCTTAATGGGCAGGATTACAATTCTAATCTCTGAGAAATATTTAGAATGATGGGTAGAGCATTTTGTATCACCAAGCAAGTCTCAGAAGTGAGATTTTAAAGAGTTCTATAGGTCAGAAGCCCCAAAAACCGCAGCAAGGAAAGAATTAGCAGGAGATCACTCATTTTTAAAGCTCCAAGTGCAGGATTTAAAATTCTAATCTCTGATAAATGTTAAGGATAATAGGTAGGACATTTTTCTTCACCAAAGCGAGTTTCAGAAGTAAGATCTTCTATAGGTTAGAAGTCTCAAAATTTGCAGTAAGGGGAAGAGTTTGCAGGAGATCACTCATTTAAAGTGCAGGATTTAAAATTCTAATCTCTGAGAAATGCTAAGAATAATAGTTAGAACATTTCTCTTCACTAAAGCGAGTTTCAGAAGTAAGGTTTTGAAGAGTTCTATAGGTTAGAAGTCTCAAAGTTTGCAGTAAGGGAAAGAATTAGCAGGAGATCACTCATTTTCAAAGCTTCAAGTGGACAATTTAGAGATCTAATCTCTGAGAGATGTTCAGAAGAATAAGTAGAATATTTTGCGTCACCGAAGCGAGTTCCAGAAATGTGTTTTTGAAGAGTTCTATAAATTAGAAGTTTCAGTGCACCAAGGGAGACAGCACAGCCACCCCCAAATGGTTCAACTTCAACGGAACATAGCTGTTTTTATCATGAAGAGGTCATTTTTTATATGTAAAATTTTCTCTACATGTTCCTGTGATGATACAATACATGCCCACTACAAAAGAAAACATCCAAAACAAAGCAGAACTGAGTGAGCAAGCAATGTTTCATGTGTCTCACCTTTTGTAACGCATTTGGTTGTGTGACGTCACGTAACACTGACAAACCCGTAACAGGCATTGCCCACCACCACTTGCTGGTGGCTGAACGCAGCAAATGGAAAGGCGAGGTCAGTTTGAAACCGCTTATCGTGATACATGAGCAGGTACTTTTTATGCATCGCGTCTGAAAGGTGAGTTGAGCCGACGCCGCCAGTGCCGTATGGAAACAGCCAAGGGAACATTTGCGGATACAAGTCTGGGTTATCGTAGATCGACTGCATGTTACTAGAGTCACCATTTTGCACACAAAGGACTTTCCCTCGCGAATTCCAGTGCTTCATCGCAATACCTTTTAGGGCATCCACTGACACTGCGCCAAGTTGTTCGCCAGTCAGACCATGCACTACAAAAGGACAATCACCAACGTGGACGCCTTCCTCTTCGCCATCGTCGTGAACGCTGGTGGCCTCAGCAATCTTGTTGGTAAGGCTATTGCGGTACACAACTGACACCACGGGCTGATCTTCAGGAAACGACGCCAGGTTTGTTTCGGATATTCCTACATCCTCATAATCTGGATGATTCAGTCGAAGCCATTCCAGAGCAGCACGGACAGCCTTTCGTCTCACAAGTGCATGAGTACGTCTCATATCCTCTTCGTTAGGCTTGCACGGACCTGTGAACAAAATGGCAAGCACATCGTCTAAATCTTCAACAGGCGGAGGCAGCATGTCGTATATTTTTGGCACAGGTGGTTCAAACGCAACCATGTGGGCCACCATCTTATGACACCCAGGAGATGCAACACGGACATAGCAGCAGGTATGTCGTATACGTGAAATTAGGAGTTTTTCCATGAAATTCAAAGATGAAAGCACTTCAGGGACTTTACCGAGCCAGAGACCTTTCGCCAATGCAAAACGGGGAACTTTACCGCCCCTGATAGCCCCCCTACAGTCGTTGCAAGCGCGGTTGCATGAATAGTCCAACACAGGGCCCTTGTAATCACGTATTGGCTGGGACATTTTAGTCCGTTCCATCCTTGTGATGCCTGGCGCTTCTAAAATGTGAAGTAATCATTTGATATGTCTGAGCGCGCTCAATTGCGTCACAGGAACTAGCGTCCCGCACACAGCACAACCTGCTTCCTGAAGGACATTGGTATCGGACGCGGCACAAAAATCCTTGATGATCCTATGAGAAAGTTTGGGAGTCAAGGGAGGCGGGGGAAATGGAGTGGGGTCATTACCATCATCCGAAAGTGAGACGGCGACCCTAGGCTCCTTGAGCAAGGCATACTTTTCTTTTTGAGACTTGTTACTCTTTGATCCTTTCGAAGCAGTAACAGTGAAAACTGTCTTATAGAGTGTACAAGAAACACAGTCGTGACCGGTAAACAAGGAAAGAAGGTCTTCATGATAAGGCCTCTTGGCAACAGGAAGGCCATGTACACGAGCAATCTTTATCATGTTGGTCATAGAAACATGTGGCACAAAGGATCGCAGTGGCATATTGGCGTGTGCATAGCCGTCAGCTATGGGGTAGTTAAGAAGTCCACAGCTATCCACGTGGTCAACATATCTCAACGTATAATGCTTTGCAGGGCCAGGTAGGTCGGAGAGCATGAAAGGATCTACCTCTTCGGCCGTGAATGAGTAAATTTGGTCCTTCCTCCTCCAACGGGATAGGAACGTGTGGAGGGCGCTGAGGGCTGAGGGATAAAATGGGTAGGTACAGAGCGAGTGGAAGACATGGATAGAAGTAAATCAAAAGACGAAAGGTATCGGCAAATATAAAGAACCATGGGATATCAACGTGAGCAGCCGTGCTTTTATTGTAAGCCGTCGAGGATCTGGTAGAGCGTGGACAATGGAACAAATCACCACAAGCGGCGAGTTGTTTCCCAAGGGCTGCAATAAAATCATATTTAGACATCGAGCCGCAATGCAACAATAAACAAATTATGTGGGAAGTCACTCCTGCATCTCTTCGTGGTATCGCATGTGCATAGATGCACCAGTTGAGAAAATTTCGATAAAGCTGCGTAAGGGCGCTAGTGATATAACCTCAAGATATACCTCTCAACGTGTTGCAAAGAAGTTGAAGAAGGTTACGCAAAGAACTGACAATCTCACAGTCGCGCACGTGACGCAAAAAGGAAACACAGGAAACGGAAAGCTTAGGGGGGTTAGGAAACGTGAGAGACGTAGGCACAACCAGCGTGGAGAACATATAATCCTGACAATTGACAACATTTTGAGAAGCCTTCGCAGTAGAAAATTCAGCGGAGAAGAAAGGAGTACATTCGTGTCACGTGAAATGACAGCATGTTTAGGCAATGCTTTACGAAAATATAAGATGTTTGAACGTGTAGGGTATCCAGAATGGGCGCGCAGGCTAGGCTGAGTAAGCCCGGCGTGCATGACATGGTAGCCCGAAGGCAGGTAGGCAGCAGAGTGACCAGGGTGATACCCATGAAGGGCTGGAAAAACGTGAACCGTCAAACGAGTAATATTGCAAGGGCAGTGAACGTTATGCACGGAGGTGAACTTCGAAGCCTGAGCAGATAAATTAGGGGGAGGTAATTGCAGAGAGCAGTAAACTCACGTTCACGAGCGGCAACGCCAATGACAAGCAACGGAACCCCAACATGTCAGGTATTCTGTGCGTACAAGAGTTAGGGTTAGAAATGATGAGACTATTGGCAAGGAAGAAGACGTAGTTCGCCAGGTATCAAAGATGATACACAGAGGATTAGGCATAAGAGAGCCCATGATTCTACAAGAAATAGCGGAGAGGTCAGCTTGCACGAAGGCATGACAAGAGATGGGATGGGTTGAGGGCACGAGAGAGACGTCAAATTCAACGAAACATCTAGCTTTTTGTCTTCTACTTGAATATAAAATCATTTGCAGAAAGGAACATCTACAGACTACAGCGGAGCATTCCCGGTCGTAAAAAGTGGACCATATCAGGAGATTGAAAGCCTCGTCACAGAAAGTCACAGCAAGATTTTCATATTCCGCACTCCGGCACTGTGGGCGGCCACAATGGTCATGCAGGGAGGATTTTGCAACGTGCTGGCGTCACTGCCGCCGTTGTTTTGCCTTTGGTGCAGAGCTCCAAAATTATCACGTCTGTCACTCTTCGTAAACACAAAATGAACTTTTTTCAATTTAACATTTGAATGAACACATCCTTGAGTCCAAGGTTTTGCATAGCGAATGGCTTTGTATTTAGGAATGTTGTCCAAAAATCCCGAGGGTGAATGAGCAGCCCGATCCACATAGATCTGGGACGACATTCGGTTACATGCCACTCTGAGACCAATGAAAATGCCTTTTCTTGGTCCATTGCTTGTTGCACTTGGAATCCTCTCAATATTTTTTGATATCCATTGATGTATAGTATGTATGTGTTACGATCTCTCTTCATCTTTTTTACTTTTCACCTTAGTCATCATTCCTATTCATTCTATTACATTCCATCCATGATGACGCGTACACCTCATGGACGCTGACGCGTCCATTCCACCATCTTCCGGTAGATTCTATTTCTCACCTTAGCCTCATGTACACTGCCTTGCGCAGCTCTACACTGCCTCTCTGACTTGTTATATAAACCTACCTGTATCTCATGTAAACCTTAGCTAGTTCTTTATAGAACCCAGTTGAACATAACCTTGAAACTCTAAGACTCTGACAGTCTACCCAGACTGCTATTCTTTGAGAACTTCGAACCTCCGAACTTAGACGCCTGTAGAACGTTTAAGCCTAGCTTGAACCTCAAGGCGTAACAAAAGAACTAGCTACCACCAAATCAGTCTACTTGCACGCTTGCGAGTAGACCACCTTGCACCACGGCTCTACGACGATCCCCCGAACCCATTATTGCCTCTGCAGAAACCACTCCCCCCAGTAGCTCTGAACCATCACCCCTAACTCCCATAATCACCTCCGTACCAATGGCCACCACCACTAAACCCAACAAACTACGAATCAACACCCCAACCGCCTTTGATGGCAATCGAAACAAACTTCGGTCCTTCATGATGGACTGCACCGTGTATCTCCACATTAACCAGGAAATCTACAACACCGACGACAAGAAAATCGCTTTTATCTTGTCATACATGACCGACAAGGAAGCGCTCCAATGGAAGGAGCAATTCGTCGCCTCTTGCTTTGACCCCGTCACCCAGACCATTGACTTCGGAACTTACGCCACCTTTAACAAAGCACTCACCGACTCCTTCAAAGCGGTGAATCAGGTGGCTGATGCCATCTACAAGATCCAGGGGCTGAAACAAGGCTCCAAAACCGCAGAAGAACTCGTCACTGAGTTCAAACTCCTCGTCGGCCAAGCTGGCCTCTCCGAGACCACCACCTCGGACAATATCAACTTGATTGAATACTTCCGGAACACCCTCAACCTGGCCCTGGTCCAGCGAATCCTCACCCTTGAACAGGTCCCCACAACAATAAATGGATGGTACGAAAAGGCCATCCAACTCGACACAAACTACCGACAAATGAAGTCGGTAATGGAACGCCTCGCCCCTCGGGCCAAGAAACCCGAAACCAAGAAAGAAAGTCCTCCAAAGAGGTACTGGAACTTTAACCGCCCCGCTCAAAGAGACCCAAACGCCATGGACATCGACTCCATGTCCCAATCTCCCTCCTCGACCAACTCGGTCAAACTCAACGCCCTCACCACTGAGGAAAGGGCCGACCTCATGAAACGCGGAGCCTGCTTTCGCTGCCGAAAAGACGGACACCTAGCCTCTGAATGTCCCGTATACAGCAAACAACGAACCCCCGCCCCCGCCACCAATCAGAGCCCCCCTAAGAAAACAAACGCCCGAGACACCTATGCCCACCTCCGTCTCATGATGCAAGACTGGAATGACGCAGAAAGGAACGAGTTCATGGAACTCGGAGAAAAAGAGGGTTTTTAAAACGGAGAGCTGAGTCAACTACAGACTCTCCGCGTACTCTAGTTCGTTCAGTATTTCTAGCACAGACAACAAATAAATCTATGCTCTTGCCCATCGCTCTACCGAACCACCCAAATGTCGAAACAACCGCTTTACTTGATTCTGGCGCCGGAGGAAACTTCATCGACCAAAACTTTGTTAAGAAACTTGGAATCCCTACCGCTCAACTCATTTTCCCTATCACCGTCTACAATGTCGACGACACAGAAAACAAACGAGGAAAAATCACCCACTACATCCATCTTGACCTGAAAATTGGGGGAAAAATTAAAAACACGAAACTACTGGTCTCTGGCTTAGGACAACAGAAAATCATCCTGGGCTTTCCCTGGCTTCAAGAAAACAACCCAGAAATCGATTGGCAAACCGGACTTATCAACTCGCGAAAATTATCCTGGGACAAACGGTTTTTAACGGTACTGACTAAACCCAAGAAAATTTTCAAAACCCAACTTGAAGAAATTCTTGACGAACAATCCACTTCTAACCGGACCCTGAACATTTTGGAGGACCAAACCCACGTTATCTCATTCATTCACGGACAACCTATCGATCACCTGGACATCAACGCAAAAATGACTGCTTCACAGTCGTTTTCTTTACAATATGATGAAAAACAGACCAAACAAACTGTAGAAGAAATGATACCCCCGGAATTCCACGAATACCTGGATGTGTTCAAAGAAGAAACCGCTAATCGTTTCCCGGAATCCAAACCTTGGGACCACGCCATTGACATGAAACCGGATTTCAAAGAAAAGTCTTTCAAAACCTATAACCTTACCCCTACCGAGACCATCGAAATGGAGAAGTTTGTTGACGAAAACCTCAAGAAAGGCTACATCCGAGAATCCAAATCCCCTATGGCTTCACCCTTTTTCTTTGCTTCAAAAAAGGATGGAAAACTCAGACCCTGTCAGGATTACCGTTATCTTAACACTTGGACCGTCAAAAACGCTTACCCACTCCCACTCATTTCGGAACTAATGGACAAACTTCACGGCGCAAAACATTTCACCAAACTAGACGTTTGCTGGGGATATAACAACATCCGAATCAAAGAAGGCGATCAATGGAAAGCGGCATTCAAGACTAGCCGAGGACTTTTTGAGCCTACCGTCATGTTCTTTGGAATGTGTAACTCCCCCGCCACCTTCCAACATATGATGGACAAAATCTTTGTTGTTGAACTAGAAGAAGGATGGGTAATCATTTACATTGATGACATTCTTATCTTCGCCAAGGACAGGAAAACCCTAGAATTACAAAAAAAACGAATCTTACAACGCCTAAAGGACAATGACCTTTATCTCAAACCCGAAAAGTGTTCATTCAGAAAAGAAAAAGTCGACTATCTAGGCCTCATTGTTCAAGAAGGAATTGTTTCCATGGATCCCGCTAAACTCTCAGGAATCCGAGACTGGCCCACTCCCAAAACCCTAAAACAGACTCAATCTTTCCTTGGCTTTGGAAACTTCTACCAACGATTCATCCGACACTTCTTCAACCTGGCTCAACCGCTTAATAAACTGCTCAAGAAAGACCAACCATTTGTTTGGGACGACGCTGCACAAATTGCTTTCGACACCCTGAAGAAACGATTCACCGAAGAACCAGTCCTGATTATGCCCAATCAGACTAAGCCATTTCAAATTGAATGCGACGCTTCAAAATACGCGACTGGAGCAGTACTCTCCCAACTTGACGGAAACGGAATACGCCACCCATGCGCCTTCATTTCAAAAACCTTCTCCCCAGCCGAACGGAATTATGCCATTTATGACAGGGAATTCCTTGCCATCATACGCGCCCTACGAGAATGGAGACATTACATTCAAGGGTCTCCCCACACTACCAACGTACTCTCTGACCACAAAAACCTAACCTATTACAAAGACGCCCGCGATATCAATCCCCGAGTAGCCCGATGGACACTATACCTTGCCGAATTTGACATCAATCTAGTCCATGTACCTGGGGACAAAATGGTTCAATCTGATGCACTCTCCCGAAGACCCGACGTCTACCCGGAAGAAGACGAAGACAATAAAAATGTCACTGTTCTTCCTCACCATTTATTCCTCAACCTTGTCGACCTTGAGTTACAAAAACAAATCTCTAACTCGGACAAACTAGACACCAACGCTGCCGACGCTATCAAATATCTCCTTGATGGTGACTTAAACCAAACCAAGAATGATCTCTCAGATTGGACGACCGAGAAAATAGACAGTAAAAATATACTGTTCTACAAGGGGAAGAACTACATCCCCGCCGACCAAGAATTGCGAAGAAGCCTAGTATCAAAATTCCATGACAACATTACCGCTGGACACCCCGGAGAACTGGCAACTTACGACGCAATACGACAACATTACTGGTGGCCCGGATTGCGATCCTTTGTGAAAAACTACGTACAAGGGTGCGGTATCTGTCAACAGTTCAAGATTAACCGGAACCCGTCAAAACCGTCATTCTTACCGATCAAAGGACCTTCCTCCCCCCGGGCTTTCGCCCAATGTTCGATGGACATGATCACTGATCTACCACCGTCCAAGGACAACTCCGGGATCACTCATGACTCTATACTAGTCGTGGTGGACCACGGTCTTTCGAAGGGGATAATTACCATCCCTTGCTCTAAAACTCTTACCGCAGAACAAGCCGGACACCTATTAATCGACCACCTTTACAAAAGATTTGGACTACCCGATAAATTTATTTCTGATAGAGGACCTCAGTTTGCAGCCAAAGCATTCAGAGAACTTCTTCGAATCCTCGGAATTACTTCGTCCCTCTCCACCGCCTATCACCCTCAATCCGACGGCACCACAGAACACTTTAACCAAGAAATAGAAGCATTCCTCGCCATATACTGCTACACCAACCCGGAAACATGGGCCCTTGCCATTTCAATCCTCGAATTCACTCATAACAACCGGAAACACGCAGATCGAACTCACACCCCCTTCGAACTCATGCTTGGATATTCCCCTATCGCCATTCCTCTCTCATTCGAACACACAAAATTTCCTTCCGTAGAAGAAAGAATCAAGAACCTCACCCTGATCAGAGAAGAAGCCCTTGCCGCTCATGAATTGGCCAGAAAGCGAATCTCCGATCGCATTCAAGACAAATTCACTCCGTTCAAAAAGGACGAACTGGTCTGGCTCGACTCACAAAATCTCAAAACCAATCTTAGTAAGAAAATATCCCCAAGAAGAGAAGGACCCTTCAAGATTGAAGAAGTCCTAGGCCCTGTCACCTTCCGGCTAAAACTCCCCAAAACTTGGAGGATTCACAATGTGTTCCATGCCGTTCTACTCTCGCCTTACAAGGAAACCGATACCCATGGCCCAAATTTCATCAGACCTCCCCCGGAGATAATCAACAAGGAAGAAGAATATGAAGTCGAAGCAATCCTGAAGCATCGAAAACGAGGCCGCGGCCATCAGTTCTTCGTCAAGTGGAAAGATTGGCCCACTGCGGAGTCCACGTGGGAACCCGAATCCAGTTTCACTAACGCCACCAACGTGTTACTCTCTTACAAACGATCACACTCCCTCTGAACTTCTGACCTTTCTCACTCCTTCCTCATGTCGTCTATTGTCAAGAAAACCGTCCGAAAAGTCAAGTCTCTCCCCACACTGTGGAAACCTCACCCTCTCCTGCCCCCTTCTCCTCTTGTTCCTGCGGACCTCGCCCCCACTCACCAGAACACGACTCGACTTGTAATGAACCACGAGGAATTCCTCAAAGCATGCCAAGAAGTCGAAGACATAATCGACTGGGAATTGAAACGTTTCCACCATCCCCTTCCCATTATAAAGTGGAACCCTCGTCTCTGACTCTCCATTCTCACTCAACCTCACTAAAACTTCTCTACTTTCTCCTTCACTTTCAAACATGCCTCGCTCCACTCCCTTCGCCCCTTCCCACCGACGCGCCCTCTCAATCTTCGAACTCTCCACCTACACGTCTGACGTCGACGACTTCGCCGAGTGTATCCACCTCCTGGAAGATCATCCAGAACTCCGAGACCGGTTCATTATGGCCGATTACCTCAACCGCGCCATCCTTCGTCTGGAACACGACCTCGCCGAGCATCGCCACCACCTCCAGTTTCGTTTTGATCAACTCATGAGGAACGAAATCCAAGAGAAACTCGAACCTTTCATCACCCGGAAACGACGAGGGTCCCCGTACGCCACCAGGCCGTTCCAAAGGATCAACCCCCTCAATAGGGTGATCCACGAAAATCTTCCTGGCCCCTCTCGAAACACTGGCACTCGCGCTGACCCCATTGTCATAGACCACGACACCCCTCCCCCTCGACTCAGACGAGTCCATCAACACGTCTCGTCTCCTATTCCCATCAACTGCCCCCGAGCCGAGTGCCTCGACGAGGCACCCCATCTATATTTTACTTGTGTTTTCTTCGAGTGCGAAACGTGCGGCCGACGCGCCCCCGGACACACCTCCAACAACTGTACCGGTTGAGAACTGGAACCTCAACCATAACAGGGGGGTAATGTTACGATCTCTCTTCATCTTTTTTACTTTTCACCTTAGTCATCATTCCTATTCATTCTATTACATTCCATCCATGATGACGCGTACACCTCATGGACGCTGACGCGTCCATTCCACCATCTTCCGGTAGATTCTATTTCTCACCTTAGCCTCATGTACACTGCCTTGCGCAGCTCTACACTGCCTCTCTGACTTGTTATATAAACCTACCTGTATCTCATGTAAACCTTAGCTAGTTCTTTATAGAACCCAGTTGAACATAACCTTGAAACTCTAAGACTCTGACAGTCTACCCAGACTGCTATTCTTTGAGAACTTCGAACCTCCGAACTTAGACGCCTGTAGAACGTTTAAGCCTAGCTTGAACCTCAAGGCGTAACAGTATGTATCACAGTACAGAATTTGAGAGTGAGATACTGGAAACTAACGGAGGAAAACGAAGATTTCAAACTCCTGGGACTTTTCAAACTCCTGGATTTGGATAGTATCTCTGACCTTGATTGCAGCGCGCTGATACGTCGAGGTACATCTCGACTCCTTTCACGTCGATTGAGAACATTAAGAGTACTGGATTACATGTAAATAGGTACTATATATGTTGGAGAGTAGTATTGTCAAAAGATTATAAGGAATATTCAGTTTCGAACACAGAGATTGTAATCAGAGGAGACCGGGGTGCTGAGGGCTCATCCGAGGCGTTTTTCGCGTTTTTTCTCGCGTTTATGGCAGCTACCAAGCTGTGCGCATGGTTCCTCTGGAGCTTGCTGCGCTTTGGAGGCATCTAAAAGGTGAAAAAACGCGATACGAGGAGGAGGGCGACATAAATTGGCCCCTAATGAACATTTTGATGGTGGCAATTTCCTTATGCGGGTTCGTTTCTACCTCTTCAATGCGTCGATTCCCTCTTTGCATTGGTTTATTTCCTGTGCTCCGTTTTCCACAAAATAAAATGCTCGGTTGTAAATAAAATATGCATTTGATCAATTTCTTTCGTGTAGATTTTCTCATATTGTCTTAGATAGAGAGATATACATGCAAATTTGATCATTTAGACTGAACAAAGACATTTAAAAAAAAAATCTGTGCAACACAATCTCTTCAAACCATTGAGCTGACTCTATCGCGCACAAAGAACGGGAGCTCAGAGTGTTTGCGAGCCCACACAATCTATGGCCATTTCGCATCGAGGTGTTGGAGGTTAAATTTGGCAGGGATTGCCGGGTCCCACTACTAGGGACCGGCAATCCTGCGAGAAAATGTGTGATAGGGATAAGTGGTCCCTTCAGAATTGAGAACCAGCTCTCAAAATCTGTTTGTTTGCAAAATGTGCTCATTTTGATGCCTCGCACAAGGCCACACAAGATGAACGGCAATTCAAATAAAAATTCTGCACGAAAGAACTTCTTTAAATTCATCTTGCCGTCATTTTATCCCATACAAACTAATTATTTTGTGCGCTACATGAGTCGTTAGAGAAGTGGACCATATTTTGTGGGAACCGTCGGAGTTTGAATTGGCATAAAAACGTCTACAAAAATGTCTAACTCATGGTTTTTTAAGTCCAGTTTTTCCGACTGTGTATTTTTAAAGCAAATACGTACGTAGTTGTGTAACGCTACTGAAAGAGTGACTCTCTCATAGTGTGGTATCCAAAATAATTTTTAGGAGGTTGGGATATCGCATGTTGCAACGATGATGATGAAGTCAAATTTAACCGCCAGCAAGCTACACTACGGAGCTAAGAAGCGGGGATAGCTAAGTATCCGTAAAATAAAGGAAAGTCCATGGTTGAGGACAGGCCGTGGTAATAAGTTGATCTAGATACATGGCAAAAAAAAAAGACACGCTTCAGGATGATGGCTCGCAAGGGCATAGACACCTGACCAGCTGCAACAATATGTAATGGATAGCTTCTTGGGCTACTCGTGCCCGCAAAAAGTGAGCATGGATATCAAATTTCCGGTTACAATTTGACAGGTTCATGATAAACCTTGAATCTTTTATGCAAATATTGAGTACATTTCTGGTGCTTTTGGATAGTGCCTTTTGTTTTCCAAAACTCATTCCTACTCTCCATTTATGGTAGGTTCTTCCTTAACACCAAAAATCAATCTCTACCAGGACTGCTCCGTTTGGCCTGAAATTTTGAGTGGACGTACATATGTTATATTCAACCAACTTTGTATAAGAGACCTAATTATTGTACCTCTTGGATCCTTTGATATTGGGTCAGCTCCACAAATCCCACAGTTTCATAATGAACACACAGACATTGCAGAGGTGAAAAATGTTCAACTTTTATTTCACAGTATTAACACATATTACAAGGCCTGGCATCTCACAAAATTTTGTAAATCTATGTTCCGCAGTGACTGAGATACATAGAAATGAAGCCCAGATGCCATGGGAACTGTGCTTACTTTTTGCGGGCACGAGTAGGTGCAAAATCCGGGAAGCCCGTGCAGCTCTTTAAAATAAGCCTGGCTAACCCAACCAGTACCACCAGCTCCGAGGTAAGGTAGCTGTCGTCCATATACTGCGAAGCTCACGTGTTGTTACTGGCTGTGACATGGGCAAAGAATAAATCAGGAAAGTCTCCGTAGAATAGTCGTTATCTTTGAATCTAGAGTACTGCTCAAGAATCGGTTCAATGCCAATCCACCATTAGGACATTGTTTATGCTCATGAGAAATTTCTTGCTTATCGGGAAAGCCGAATCTGAGTTCTTACACACGGAGTGTCCATCAATGATTAAGATTGCTCAAACTCCGCAGAAAAAGATGGCAAACGTTGGGGTGAAACACATGAGTAGTCTAGACAATCCCTTGCTTCTCTAACTCCTCCATAATGTTCTCCGGTAACACTCGATGGCCTCTGTACTTTTGTGCAGCCCATGCAGCTTGTACACCATTCAATCCTCGATCATAGGCATCCATGAAACGGCGAGATCGCGTAGCAAACTTCCTGATCATTGGAATTGGAATGCTTTGGAGTGACTTGACCGTGTTGGCTACGAGATTGTCTTTGCGCGAGGATGGCGGGTAAGTCCGATATACACTTTTTGCCCGTCCCCAGCATTGCTCGATGCAATTCAGTTCGCAGTGGAATTTCGGCAGGAAGACAACTTCAACACCTCGGGAACGGCAGTTCGTTTCGAGCAACAATTCCACCTCTGCAAAATCCGGTTGATTATAGAGCATCCGTCGGCAGCAGCATCTTGTCGCTCCAGGTGCGCATTTGAAGTTTTTACACTCTGCGGGCACCTTTGACATGTCGCCAAATCCTCGTTCCTGCAGTAGGACAGCCATCCCTTTAAATTTTCCTCGTAAGCTCTCGTTTGGGTGATCCATGGGGAAGTAGAGCGGCTGAGGGTCACCGTTGGGCAGGCGTCCATCCCGCATCAAGATCTTGGTTTTTTCAACAGATCCATCTGGGCGACGCAGAATCTTGCCTGTTGTAGGGTTGCGTTTTGCAACATCGACTCCCCAGTTGGTGCCCGACTTTGGGATTGATTTTGGCATCTTCCGAGCAGAGAGCGCATCATCTGCGCGCTTTAGGTGTGTAGTGGCATTGTCATAAATAAGGACATGGTCGTATTCGGGGTAATATTTCATTAAAATGTTGATCGCTTGGGCAGCTTGCTCGCTGATGTCGTCGTTTGAGAAATAACCATCGCGATTCTTCCCCGGCTTGAAGAGGCGTTGTGCGGACTCACTTCCATCGGGAGAGGTAAGCCAACCGAAGTCTGCCGAGACAAAGTGTGCAATCATCAACGAAGCGCCTTCGCCTTTCGCATATGGTCTGGCGCTTGCATCCTTGTGGTACCAACCCTTTTTGCGTCGATCATGTGCATAGAATACTGATTCATCGTGGAACCAGGCAATAACTCGTCTCCCTGGAGGCAGAGTCTCCTTGAGGTTTTTGTCCCATGTTGCCATCTGATTTAGGAATTTCTTCCATTTTGGAAGGAAGACTTGTTCCCGATAAGCTACCACGTCCTCCCGTTCATGTCCGTCAACGTATTGACCCTTAGGTGTAGACTGATAGCGATATCCGAGTGCTTGGAGATAGCGGCAGGCTGTCTTGTGGCTGATATCCCGCTCAATTCCATATTTCTCCTTGACATCAGGTTGGTGAAGATAATCCATGAGTTTCTGAGCCAAAATCTCATTACCGAGGGATAAAAGGTAAATGCTGAGCTCGTTTACAATGTTTTCATTGACTAAAAGAGATTCGTTCCAATTACCGTATGGATTGATAGGAAGCACGTCTCGATTAGCGAGAAAAGCTCGATTGAGTTCACAGAGTCTCCGTGCGCAGTGTGTTCCACGGCCCAGTCCAATTGCTGCTTGACAAGCAGAGGCACCCCATTCGTTGTACGTGCGCGATTCCGGATTCGTAAACATATTCAACATGGAAAGCATTCCCTCTAGACGTGCATGGCGCCATAAATCAAGATCTGGGTCTTTATACCCCGGTCCTGTGTTGCGCTTTGGGTGGAGAATTTTGGTTAAGTCCTTTGCTGCCTGGAGAGCTTCGGATTGGGTAGGAACCATATGAATATGGCCCGGCAAGGTGCGCTTTGTTGGAATCGGGATAAACTCTGTGTATTCATATCCTTTGAGTGAACCAGGTTCCGGTCGTGTTTCGTTGGGAGTAGGTTGGATGGTTGGAAATTGGACAGATGGTTCGGCCTCCACAGCTCTACCGCTCTCATATAAATTATTGATTGTATCTGACCCTTCGTCTCCTTCAATCTCTAACCCCAAAGGTTCCTCATCGTTGCTGGATGCAGTATCATCTTGAGTGTTGGCAGGTCCATCAATATCCGTAGGATCGGTAACAATTGTCCATTCAATGAATGCTGGTTTGATAAACAATCCTGCGGCAAGTGCTCCTTCGTCTATTTTGACGCGAAAGGTATGTTGAAGGCCAGTTGCAATATCAGAAGCATTTGGTTCATTATTGTTTGCTGCTTGTTGCTTGTCTCTACTCTCTTGAATCTAACATACTATATGTGACTTACTTGCAAGATATTAGAAGTAGAACATACATTATTGTTGTTATCATTGTTATCTGATGATTCGGACTCAGCCAATAGTGTCTGAGATCTCTGCCGTTTGACTGTAACAGATGCTCTTGCAGCTTCCAAGTTAGCTTGACAAGCAAGTGTAGCCTTTCTCTTCCGCCCGGGCATTATGCGAGTATCAAAAGACAGGTGTAGAATGAGCTTAGATGTCGTTAAGAGTTTATCTGTTTGATCTCAATGTGTAATAACTTGTTTTGGCAGTCAGAGATCGAGTCTCTAAATAAATGCCTGGCAGGACGTGTTTCTGTGAAAGTCTTTCTATATCAAACGGTTCCTATTGACCAAATATATTATTATCATGCGAGGGAGCGCGTTTAACGCGCTTTTGTTCTAAATTAACGCGTGCCTTCTAAATTTGGACGATGTCACAATGTGCACGTGAGCTTCGCAGTATATGGACGACAGCTACCTTAGTCCAAGACCGGGCCTCGCATAAAATGAGCAACACATACGCGTTCTCCACTATCCCAACCTGGAACCTCGTGCCTGAGAACATTTTGTACATAAGCTCATAATTCCGTAAAACTGTTCGGACCACAACAAAAACTGACCTTAGAACATTACAGATGGTCTGGAAAATGAGTATCAGCAACATGGAGCGGAAGAACTTAGGGAAGAGATGACATACTCATGAGTGGTCCGTATTGTCATTTGGATGGCCAAAGTATGCTTCTGTGGGCCAGCAGGAACAAGCCAGTATTGGCACATGCATGAAAATTGAGGAATGTCAAGCTCTCCGTTTAAACCGCCAGCTGCAACAGTGGCGATGGGACTTCAACTTGAAGTTCATGGGCCCTTTATATATTCTATGGTTGTGGAGCCGCCCCACCTCGACTGCCAAGAAAGTGGGGCTTGGGTGGGGCTCACTCCAAGCTCATTTCCGTGCTCGACGAGAGCACTGTATTGGATCTAGTCAGCTACGGCACATAGACTAATCAAAAATTATGCTAGCTGATGCACTTTGACCCCAGTAGATTCGCCTGTAGAGTGTTGCTGATAGTTGTTACGGTCGCTGATGCATTGGGATGGAGTCAGATGTGCTAAAACAAGCATACCTGCGAGCTTGTATCAGGTCAGTTAACGGTCTCAGGACCAATCATCGTGGCTACGGTTATAGGACAACGTCAGATTGGTTGAGATTTTGATCTGGTCATTGTTTGGAAGGCCTGGAAAAGGGCACGGCGGCACGTGATTACAGAATGATGTGACATGTTGTATGTTGGTTTTAACAACGATCAGCTACCTTCGTCTACACCCACTACATCCACCGCCCAAGGCAACACCCTACAACGTATAGAGAGATCAAATGCTTCAGCCACCTAGATCCACCACGAGCCCCCAGAGTTGGTCCCGCTCGATCCATGTATGCGGAGCTGCGTTGACTTCGTCCAAGTCAGAAGCATGGCGCCCGGGTCCGACGTGTCTCAAGGGAAGTGACCGCATCATATGAAACAATCACTGACTGTCTACTTGACCCAAGATATCATGCCCCCAACATGGAATGTATTCAGTACAGAGGTTTACATTGACTTGCAGGGCCAATACACATGACACACGTCGATACCGTGAAGCACAACGCAAGCTGCCATAGGCAAAGCTGATGGTACGTGATATGACTGTGCTGCTTGCCCACTCAAATCATGCCATTGCAGAAAGACGAACCTCGGAGTAGGGTACATGCTGTGTGCCATGAACCCGTTACGCACCCAGACAACTAATGGCAAGGTAGAATGATTAACCTCGGCGCAGGGCGCGCAAACAATGGTACATATCATATCCCCTGACTTATTCGCGCCAATAATGCCATTGCATGACGATAGTCGGCTGAGGAGTCGGCCGTTGACTACGTATCAGCAGAAGGAAGGCATGGCCTACCTAGGTATGTTCATTTCCATGTATCATGCGTTTTGTCAACAACATCCACAGCTTCTAGCACGGGGCACATGTCTAGTTTAAGGCATGAGTCACCACGCATGAGCTAGCATATGCTTCTATAGGTGGCAGACAAATCCAGTTAGGATGCGTCTGGTTGTGCGTTAAGAAATGTCCGCAAATATGTAGTAGCACTGTCAGATGCACAGGCCGCTGGCGGATCCTGCCCGGTCGTCGCATCTGTACAGGCATATGGCGCGCAACCAGTTACGGGGGCGCGTCCTGAGCGAAAACTTTACGTTTTTGTTATGCTAGGGCTGGCTTATGGCGCGCAACCAGTTACGGGGGCGTGTCCTGAGCGAAAACTTACACATTTTATAGCTCTAGGCGCATGTCCAGTCAAAGGCATGAGTCACTACAGGCTGAGCATACGCTTCCATAGGCTACGTACAGTTTAGGTCGCTTGCGGATTTATTGATGTCTGCAAATACGTAGGTGCAGTGTTAGATGGTGGATCCTGCCCGATCAACACATCTGTACAGGCATATGTATGGGGCGCAACCTGTTACATTGTCGCGTTGATGCGCACGCTCACAGCCTGACCCCGGAAAACACAGCAATCAATCGTTTTTAGCGCTCACCAAACAATACTACTCGATGATTGCGGTTTGCTCTCAAAGCAAGCGTATACACCCTCTATCAAGCGATTCCGTGCGCGCGCGTTTCCAGCGGACCGGAAACGCGACCCCATACGAATGCATGTGATCTGGCGGGATTACCATGGGACTGACAACGGACCGTAACGATACCAGCCGCGCTCGCCAAGTTCGATGGCCTTCCAGCGGCTTCCATCAACACTTTCCTTTTGTTTTTGATTGTTTGAAACACGACTACGCACCGTTTTAAGGTACCCGAGCGTTCCGGAGCTACGGACAAGACAAATTCTCTATTTCATTATGCAAATCCACCATCAGTCAAATTATTATGTTACTATTTCGATACTAGCATCGCCACTTTATTGCGCTTAGCGTTTATCTCCGTTTGTAGCACGCACTTAGTATAAAAACCTATAGCTAGCATCGTAGAACAGAGAAGAATTACTACGGATTACATTGCTCTCACCTTGCTCGTGCTACGGAAGCACACTCGACCTTGTCTTCATCGTTTTCGATCGCGTTCTCATCGTTTTTATTATCGTTTTTGTCGCAGCGATTGCGTTTCTCGCACTTCAATCAATAAGCGCCTCGTTTGGCGTTTCCAATATTGTTTCTAGCACACGCGTTAAATCTATTATCGACACTATCAAACTAACTACATTGTTCGGTCACCGTTGGAAGCCGAGAAACCCTGTCTCGCACCTCAGAGCCACTCTCACGGTAGCGTCGACCTCACGTCGGTCGTTTTTGTGTGTGTTTTTCATGCATAGCGCGCCGTTGGCACATCAGCGTCCGTCGCGGAAATCTTATGTTTGCCTTAGATGCCTGCCCTTGCAACCATATTCACGTTTGCGAATAGGAGGTGTATGTATTTGCTCAACAGGGTTGCCATTTGAAACGGAAGGTTGACGGACTGATTGTCCGCGCCGGAGAGCGTCCGAAGCGTCGGACGTTGCTGAAGGTGTTTTCATCATACAATTATCCTTGGCAGGAATAAACATCCATAAAAAGACGCGATCATGTGACTTTAGGTCACCCAATTTATGAGATGGTCAGGACACGACGTGTCACACTTTTACGAGGTTCCGTAGGATGGTTCGAACGGTTCAGACAGCGAAGAAATTGACCGGTGCACCAGCACCACACTGTCCTCTTATGTTGACGATCAAGCTGCCCTCGCCCAAGGAAGTGCGTCGCCGCACAAGACAAACGACACAGCTAGAGTTGAGGCAAGATCAAGCAGACTCGCTGAATGTTACGGCCATCGAGGAGCAAGTTGCCCCGGCAGAGACCACGCAGCCTGTGGACGGTCATGATACGGTGTGTGTCCAGAACCTATATGTAGTATTTCAAGCCTTAACAAGGTCCTAAAAAAGTACTGCTGTCGCTGTCAGAATGGAGGAAGGCAGGTCAAGTGCAGCAAATGTAGGAAGAAGTGGCGGAAGCAAAGATGGATGGAATGGCCGTGGATGGGGCTGTTGAGGATCTGCTATTGCAATTCCTACCTCCATCTACCGAGTTGTCATTCAGTGCTAGATTTATTGACGACACGGACTCAGATGAATTGGATGAAATGTTAGATTTCAGCCTACGATTTTCAATATATAAATAAAAGTAACCCTATTAGATCCTTGTCTCCTGCCCATGAAGATTATAGAGAAGGTTCAGAATCAGATAGAATAACAGAAACTGCCTTGCCGATGACACATGAACGTCGAATTTCCGAAAGTCTTGCATTTCTTTGAGGAGGTTGGCTTAGCCCGTTCAATCTCTTTCTAGAGATTCTTGATGAAAATAGGCCGCAATACAGTGGATATCAAGCCGAATTTTACAAGGAAAGTAATCAGAAGCTCTATTCTATCCTCGATAGAATTAACAGCAATGCATCTGGGAAAACAAAGCTCTCGACATGGATCAAAGGCCCTGGTCTTATATTGGTCTGCAAAGTAATTGGAGACAAAATGGACAATGTCCAACAAGTAGAGAAGATATCCGGTGGTCTTTCATCAATTACGCCGGAATTTATCAAGTCCTGGAGCATTGCCAATTATTCAGATTTGGCGCCGGCTACAACAAAGATCCTTCTTTCCGCCGCTGAAACATCATTAGCTCGTGAACAAAATACAAAGAAATCACCCAATGCGGTCAGTGTGTCTACTAGAGTCTTTATTAATATGTTTATAGCCTATTGAACAATATTGTGTATAGATCTGCAATGTAATTGTAAAGCAGCTTTCATATCAGCGATCCTTTCATTCTCTCGGTTTTCAGGCACTATTCGGCCTGTTCTTATGGGCAACCGGCTGCGCTCAACAAACCATTAAAGCACCTCACTACTGCGGTATATCTATCAGCTATTCATCTATTCTAAAGACGATCACGGCACTTGGAAGCCACTGCATGAAATTGGCCATCACGAAGAGCTTCACACCTCACATGTTCTGTTACAACAACATGAATATCTGCGCAACAATTCATCAGGAGCAGCAAGGTGCGGATGGACCAGGAAAAGTTACATCTGGAACATTCGGTATAATTTACAACGTCCGAAATGGTGTTCCAGAGCATACGGAACTTGCACCTATCATGGAACGCTTCCGATGCACGACTGGCTTGAAATTCAATCGCGATATCCGGCCAACAACTTCTCAATTTGCTTCTTTCCATTCACAGCTCCACGTTATCATTATTCGTGCTCTTTTTACCTACACAAAAGGTTTCGAAGCCGACCCGTATTTGAAGGATGTACGACTCCAACACAAAGCCGTTTGTGCCATTCCACTCGGCTACAAAACTGAACAGTATCCTCTCCGTGTTACAACAATCAAAGAAGCGTCACTACATGGAAACCTCCTGTATCATGACAAAATTTATCTGAACATGCTTGGCCATACAACAGAATCATTATGCAAGTATGCAATTCCGTCATCAAATGACCAGCTCACAAATAGTTGAATCCGTTCATGTTTTTATGCACGGGAGCAGGATACCAATTCATGGAACCGACGCGAGGTCTTCCAGCTTGGCCTTGGACTCTTTCATCTGTGCCTCAATCTTATTTGGGCATTACTTCATATTCATAATGGCTCAATTGCCGAGCCCGGGACTCTTTCTTATTTTTTCAAGCTCCTCAAGAAGAAACGGCTGGGAAAGGCTAATCCTGACTATCACACCTTGCTCTCCGCCCTCACCCAGATTTTGGATGGGCTTTTGCTCAATTCATGGAGACAGGAATGTGGAAAAGACAACCTTGCATCATTCGCAGAGTCCAAACCCTCAACCGATAACCTTTTAAAGATTGCCGACCGAATTCTGCTGAACTATGCATCACTGAATCTAAGTGACGAGCCGCCATCCAGCACTGATGGTAACGACTCGGACTTGGGGGCAGATTCAGAGACTGGGCAACAACATGAACAGCCTGCACCAATGGCGCCCATATTCTCCCGCACTCCCAAAGATACAGTATACAACAATGTCAGTTTACTGATGCGGGACCTTCTATATGCTGCAGAACTCATTCGAGAAATATCTGATGGTGATATTGGACGCATCGAGAATTTCCTGCCTCTCCTTGCAATGATGTTCCGTGGGGCTGGGAGCAATAATTATTGTGCGGAGATTCTTCACTTTATTCTTAATCTGAAGCATGTTTGGACTCCCGAATTTGCGTAAGTATTTTATCCTTGTCGATTAACATATTCTTTTTGTACTAAAGACTTGGTGATCTCTGTTTAGGAATATTTAGGGATTGTCACGGGTAACCCTGGGGTATTCCGGGGCTACCCGGACCCTTACCCACCAGAACCCGCACCCGTGGCCAGGGTAGGGGTTCTCGCGGGTTTGGGTAAGGGTTTTAGCGGGTTTCGCGGGTCGTAAAACCCGTGCGGGTTTGATAGGGAAAGGACACAACGTTACAAAAATGTACAAGACTACCTAGAAAACCTTATCCCAGCCTAATTCGAGCTCCCCTTCTTCTTCGTCTGCCCGCAACTCTGGTAAAACAACAACGGCCTTCACATCATAGTCTTTAACGTAGCCGAGCAGGCTCCATACACCCAGACACATCAAAGCACGTGTGGATTGAACAGACAGGCGGCTTCGAATATGGGAGAGGAGGAGCCGGCCTTGACTAAAAACACGCTCGACATCCACGGACGTTGCTAATTAGGATATCGGGAGTCAGTGGCGAATATCAGTGGTTTGAATAAAATAGAAAGCACCTGGGATCGTCAAGTAATCCAGGGCCATACGATGAAGGCGAGGGTAAATGAGCCTCCTCTCATACCACCAGGCAAGGGCATTGGTTACATGCTCGGGGTCAGTGCTAAGATAGCGATCTAGTTCATCACAAAGGTCAGATTTTGGAGGGGCAGAAAGAGCGGGGAGGTCGTCAAAGATATTCTCGGATGATGATGACGAGCACTAAACAATAAATGAGATGTGAGCAGCAATGTAGAAAAATATACTCACCACAGTAGAACGAGTCTCGGAGTCTGGGATGTCGATATCCATAAATGTGTATGTTTGATCAAATTCAGTGCGAACGATGTCTTGCGCGGTTTCAATCCAGTCGTCCTCCCATCCGGCTTTTCTGAAGTAATTGAGTTTGTGACGAGGGTGGAGAACTGGTGAATTCCAATTAAAAACACAAAAATAAGATTGAATATGAGGTGAACCGTGACTTACCCATTGCGATCCTATAAACCTCAGAGTGGTCGGTCTTGTCATAGTATTGGTTTAATGTTCGCTTTCCAAGAGCGAGGGCGGCGCGGATTGCCTCGGAATACGAATGATCTTGAGAAGACGTGGCCAGGTATTCATCTATGTGGTCCATGGCCGGGATGACAGTGCTGATGCTGGGTGTATCACGCGAAAAGAAGAGAGTGCCGTGTTTGAAAATCTGAAGGTAAGATAAGTTAGTCATTTATGAACACAAGAGTGAAGGACGTACTTGTAAGGCTTTGCAAAGCTCACTTGCCATCCCCCATTCCTTTTTGCTCAATTCAAACTTACGCAACTTCATGTCGCGGTCGCCGGTCATTGTGTTGAGGGCAGCGCGGTACTCGAGTGCGAATTCGAGCATGTCAAACGTAGAATTCCAGCGCGTTGACACGTCACGTGGCATCATACGCGGCTTTAGACTGAGGGATTCGAGGACCTTGTACCATTGAGGGAGGGCGATTGTGGAGGAGTTCTTAATGGCGAAGGAAACACCTCGAAGCTGGAGAACAATGATAAGTGATCATTATCTTAAACGGGAAGTATTATGTAATCGAAACCTTTGTCAACACAAGTCGGATCGGTTTCACACTCTCCTCAAGGCTCGCAAGCTCCTCCTCCGACATCCCACCTCGCTCATCCACCAGACCGTCATCGTCATCGTCTTCGTGCTCATCACTCTCACCACTATCATCACCGGCACTGTTGATTTTAGATGCCCCATCGTCATCGTCATCGTCCTCGAGCTCATCAAATATGGCTGCCAGCTCTTTCGCAGCATCATCGAGAACATCACCACCCTTTGCCTTCGGAGCCTCAAACTGGCGAAGAACGCTCTTAGCAACAAGGTTGAGGATGTGGGTAAAGCATCGGGTTTGGTTTGCGGCACCAGGGAATGTATCGACAAGGGTTGCAAGGTGGTCGATCATCTTGTCGTTGTTCGATGCATTATCACAGGTGACACCCAATATCTGGCAGCATAAGGTATGTATCTCAATTCACAGCTTTGATGACAATCGTACCTTATCACTAATACCGAAATCCTCAAGAACTTCAGCAAATGCAGCGGCGAGATTCTCGCCCGAGTGCGACTTCGCAACCTCAACAAGGTCAAGGAGCATGGATATAGGTTCTCCCTCATGTGCGAAGTGGACTGTGAATGCCACGTAAGCCTTGTGGTTGGGCGAGGTCCATGCGTCGGTGGCGAAGTTCAATGCTCCCTCGTAGTCCTAATACCAGTAAGTGAGACATCTATTAGATATGAACCATTGCTAACATACCTGTAGCATCTTTGCAATCCGTTGGCGTACCTTTACAAAGACGCCTTTAACATCCCGAGAGACTGTCTCTGCAGATGGTATGCGATACTCTGGTCTTCCAGTCTTCATCAGAGTTTGAAATCCACGATCAGTGACGATTTGGAAGGGCCTCTTTCCCTCAGCGACCCATCGCACGATTTCCGCCCTGTTCAATTATGTTAGACCGGGTCCAAAGGCTTGTGGAATGAAAACCCACCGAGTTTCCGTTGTTGTATGCTGGCGATGACTGTAAGTTACCTTTGACTTTGCTACTCGTTCAAAGGCTTCAAGAATTGACCCATCCTTTGTCGACATCTTTTCCAGTGCGTCACGAGCGGCGAGGACATCTCGCGTTTGATCAGCCGCCGTCACAGCCTCTTCTCCCCAACAGATCTTCGCATGCTTGCGAAGGTTGCTAGTTGATTTGGCGTCAGTGGTATCCAGGTAGCGGCGAACCATACGACCATTGCCCTTCCCCTTGCAGTGCTTCGCATTGCACTCAAATACATGGATGCGACGGCCTTTGATGTATTCAATTGAAGGAGTTGACTTGAAGAAAACATATATCGGGGAGTTCCAGTCCCTTGACAGCCGCTCTAAGATGTTGTTAACTAATCTTTTTCGAAATAGATTATCAAGAAAACCCACTTAACTGTGCCTCAGCGCTCTCAGCTGGGCCTTCTTCATCTTCAGTGTCCGAGTCCTCATCGTCCGAGTCCTCGTCGTCGTCAACCTCTTCCAAACCTGGCATGTCAATGTTGTGGTCATCATCACTTCCATCCGCAAGTTCAAGGATGTGAGATGGGTTGATTGGGGCTACATTACGTGGGCCAAGATCATCCTCGTCATCAACGACCTCAACACTTGCTTGACGGTTCGCATTGGTCTGGGGAATAAGTTAGCTAATGATGACACTCATTGAAGGATACATGCCTTCGAGGTATTTTTGGATGGAGCCTTAGCCGATGAAGCAGAAGTCAGCTTTGCGGCTTCACGTGCCTTTTTGTTTGCTACAAGAGGATCCCCGTTATTGATTACACGCTCGCTTACGGTACGTTTACGGCGCATGGGAATAGTCGAAGGTTCTTTGCTCAAGAAGGACATTGTGATGTGATGTTAGATGGATGGGTTCTTTTTAGACGGATGTCGTTGGGTACCCCATCGAGAAAACCCGTGTTTTTTTAGACGGATGTCATTGGGTACCCCATCGAGAAACCCCCATCGAGAAAACCCGCGTTTTTTTAGACGGATGTCGTTGGGTACCCCATCGAGAAACCCCCATTGAGAAAACCCGCGTTTTTTTAGACGGATGTCGTTGGGTACCCCATCGAGAAACCCCCATTGAGAAAACCCGCGGGAATCCCGCCAACCCTCCTTGAGGGTACGGGTTTAATCGGGGTATGGATACCCAACCCGGACCCATACCCTTGTGTACCCTACCCAAAACCCGCACGGGTTCAGAAACCCCTGACAATCCCTAGGAATATTATGCGCGACAATCAGCTTTTGAATTTGACGGGTCTCCCCGGCCATTCTATGCCAGTAGATCTCAATATTGAGCACACTATAGGGGAGTTAAAGGTTTGTTGCATCACTTTCAATCAGATCTGTTCAAAAATTGAGTACTTTCCGGCACATTCTTCAGAGACTTCTCACTGCCAGGTCTGGAGACAACATGGGATCATCTCGGTGACATATCATCGGCTATCGACTACTTGAAGGGTGTCAAAAACCAAGTGTTGTCGGTGATGGAGCTCTTGCACAAAAGCAAAGGCCACTCAGATGTCGATACGACAAATCTTGTCTGGAAGGTTGCCAACACTGCAAGAGACAATCATCTTCAAGAATTCAATGCAAACCGTGCAGAAAATCGATGTATGAGTCCGATAATTGATATTATAGCTGTTGGAGAAGCAAAGCTCAAATCTTCCTCATTGGCTACCTTCAACAAGCGGATCCAGGGAATGGTAGAAGGACGTCGTCTGACTGAAGATGGTGTTGAAGACGAACTTGAAGTCGATGAACTTCCAAGAAATGAACTGCAGCTCAATTGGAATAGTGAATAATTGAACACGTATCCATACTACTACTACCTCGTAGTAATTATTTCTTGGGAACCTTCCTTGTACTGGGATGGGGTGCTACACTTTGAGACGCCACCATGGGGCGCTGCATTTGGGGCGCTGGTTCTTTGGGAACTTGGGGGATCTCCTGAGTAAGTGGCCGAAGGGTTTGCGTAGGATATGCCGGGCGAGTCAATACAAAGTGCTGAATATCATGGGCCGGAGGTGCTGCAGAGACCTGGGCAATGTTTTGAGGAAGCGGCTGGAGAGTTCTTGTCGGGTAAGCCAGTGGACGAGTTGGCATGAAATGTTGTATGACTTCTTGTTGGGTAAGCCAGTGGACGAGTTGACATGAAACGTTGTATGACCTCTTGTCAAATATGCTCTTTGTTTCTGGCCGTCTCTTCCTGGAAAGCTGATTGTGTTTCATCGCCTTTGGCACGTTTGGTGCGATCTGCTTCGTCTTTTCGAATTTTCTCCCGGTCGGCATCAAATGTCTTGATGACATGCATGATTTGTGATGCCCATTCCTCTCGCCATTCTTCTGTTTCATCGAGTGCATTGACAAGCTGGTCTTCACTGGAGATGTCACTTGGAAGAATCCTGGACACTTTCACAATGCTCTTATCGTCGTTGATGAAGGATGGTGGTCGCACGCCAGCAAGGGCATCATTTTGAGAAGCTTGGCGGCGCCATTTGTGTAGTTGTGTAACAAGCTGTGCACGGGCTTCAGTTTTTTGACACACATGCACAGACGAAGCTCAAATTCCGGTTGGAAAAGACCTCCTCAAGTTTCTCAGTCTTGAGGATCCATAGGATGAGGATCAAGCCACGCCATTTAATGCCTGGATCCACAATCAACTTGTGGAGGTAGAGGGGGCAAAGGAGGACTGGAACGCTCTTTAATAACTATGCTTACATCTGTTACTTATGATCCTTGCAGCCTGCTTATGAAAAGCCTATTGCAACTTACTTGTTAACCCTGTAACCAAGAGCCTTACACAATGAAATCACCTGATGCCTTTGAAGGAAGTCTCCTTCAAAGAAAAAGAACAGCGTTAAGGTGCTTGATATGGTATACCGAACGCCATTCAAGTGCTAGCCACAGCCCACAACCCGTCAGACAATCTCTGGCCAGAGATGAATGCACACCCACGCACACCTCCACCATACCCAGCCTACTGCCCGCCGCATCGAGCTCAGTGACGAGCAGTAATCTGTATATTTGCGTATATATTTCACATTTTATAAAATAGCCTATTGAAACATGCCAATAGATGGACGCTCTCCTGCCTTCAAGCCTTGAAGTGTAGATAACAGGCCTAGCGACATCTTCCACCTATGCTCTTTGGCTGCTTGAGCTTCTTCATACCGTTTCTTATCTTGCTCGAGCAATGCCCTGTCAGTTTGGAACCCATTGTCCACGTAGCGGAAGATACTTCCAGCGCAATACTGAGTGATCAAAACTCTAACATCGCCATCAGCGACTGGAATATTAGAGTGCGTGATCGTCGCAGAGGGGATGAGAACTGTACACGCATGTGGAAACTCAATGATAAGCTTCAGCTCCCAGAGAATGAGGTGCCCTCCTTGGGTATGGTCGAAGTTTCCAAGTGCAGTGATAGCGCACCACCCAAATGGACAATTCTGGGTATCACAATGCTTGTAGCAAGATACATTTCGAAAGTTGCAGGCAGCTGTGGGGAAAATAGTCTTGGGGGTTGTGCGCTTGAGCTTCGGATCATAGGCAAGGAGTTGTTCTACGCGGGATTTCTGATACTCGTAGATGCCCGGATTCCAGAATGCAAGGCTTGCTAAATGTCTGTAATTAGCGGGAGAGCGTGCATGCAGAGCCTAAGCCATACCGTTTTGAAAGGCTGAAATTCTAGCAAATCCAGGGCAGCTAGAAATCCGACAAATCCTCTCCGTATGGCGCCGATTGTCCAGGTTGATCGGGTGCTTAAAGCCGTTTGGTAAGGTGAAGCCGAAGTTGATGGCTGGAAAGTTTCCACGTTTGTGATACAGTTCTTGCTTTGTGAATGCATTCCCATCCGACTCTTCAATAATCACGCCAAAAAGATCCATGGCATCTTTGCTGTATGCAGCATCCCGAGGCGCTGGTGCAATATGCCCAATAATGAGCCCATTACGGTCGACAATGGGACGAGGCGCTCTAGATTCAAGATAGGCTCAAAGCAAAATGCAGCTAGACGAAAGCATACGCACCCATCTTTGCTACAAGCTATATACTGAAAGCCATCTTCAGCCAAATCTTTAATCTTGGGAATTTCGCCAGGATTTTGAGGAGCAGGCCTATTCAGGGCCGTATGAGCTCCACTCGAAACCGGTAGATTAGCAGTATAAAGCGCTGTCTTCACCGGCTGGGCGCCGTTGAGGAGTTTCCGCGTAGTCTTCGCCGATTGGCCATAGCCGTAGCTTAGGATCTCATTGTTACGGGCCCGCTGTCGCTTTTTGTGCTGGCGGGATTGGCGCGACGGCCCTGGCCCTGCTACGTCCTCAGTAGGCGGAGATGGGCCGAATCTCGCATCTAGCAGGTCTTGAGCAGTAGTCGCGGCGCCTGCAAGAAAAGGGAGTGCATCGTTGAGCCTTTGCCAGAGAGTTTAAAATCTGCAGTAAAAGGCGCTTACCTGGAAGGCTTTCATCGCATTCATCCTCTGCATTGATGGCTTTGCGAAGAAGAGATGGGAAGTCGGCATCCGGCGAAGCGATCACAGGCAGGACATCAGGCGATGGCGCAGTAACGGAGGGCATCGTGGTGTGCTGTGCGTCTGGTGTCACAGAGCCGTGGTCTTTGAGAGATGATGCAGTGGGTAAGCCATCTTATTGATTGAAGGCAGACGAACCGAACGCGCACAATTCCGAAGAATGCAGCTGAGTGTTGTGTTTTTGTAATGCTTTTGTTGATTCAAGTTTGACAGAACATAGACAACAACGATGACGGCTTGCCATCTCAAAGTAGAAAGTGAGCGAGTGGGAGCCAATTTCGAAAATAGAAACACTGAAAGGACGCTTTATGGAGGCTATGTACGGACAAAAGGCCACCGGCAGCTCGAGGCATGACTGCGGAGCATGTTGTCAACGTGCCCCTGCCTAAATATCGCACATCTGATTGACATCTGAGGAATATACTTACTAGTAATCCATCCGTTGTCAGAGAAAATGAGTCCATGGCGACACTTCTGGCAGCACTGGTATTAGTGACTTCAGGTGCTGCACAGTTTCAGGGTTTGTACTTCGATTACAGCTGTTTCAGGAATCCTTGTCCAACTTTTTTTTGCTCAAGCCATCACGTGCAAGTTGCGGCAACCCCCGGCATCTGCTACAGTGGCTAGGAAGATGACACTGCGGCGCGACAGGAACGGATATAGAATGGACCTTGATCTTACATTGGCGAACTTAGAGTCGCCCAGATGTGTTGTATTCGTACCACAGCCAAACTTCGTGCATGCCTACTGACTCCGTGAGACGGCTTTCCTGCCTAGACAAGCCCTTGGACACGAGGGAGTGTTGTCTCGAGGAGGAATGGCTGTCCGCAGCGATTCCGGTAAGTAGGGGGAACTCCCTCGAGACTCCTGCCGGCCAAATTAAAAAGAAAAAAGATGCTGGCAGGTTTTACCTCGGTGATCCTGCCTGCATGAGTGGGTACTAGATACCTGACGGCGGGCCAGAGGGTTTGGATTGGTTGGAAGCTGTTCACAGCGGTAAGGTAGTCATGTGCCCGTAGCATACATGGTATTTATAACCTGTATGTAGTACGAACCCCAGTCGTTCCGACCTCGGGACCACAATCTGGAACTCTCTCTCTCTCTCTCTCCCTCAAATTGAAATGTCTGGCGTTCTCCCAGCTCAGAAGATATTAACCACGTCTACAAATTTCTATACAATCCCCCGAGTCCAGACTTGGGATGTCCCTGATGTCATACCTGCCGCTCACTCAGGCGATGCACCTTCAGTCAGCTCGACTGCATCCACTACATATCACAACATCGACCAAGAAGAACCATGTTTTGTCACTAAATCCTTTTGCTATACTCACAAAAGAGCACATTGGGTCAATGCTGTCAGGGGGGATCCTGACGTCAAGGGAGAAGTTGTACGTTGGCCTCCGATGCCTCACATCGCCTCTTACAACAAGTGTTTCCTTGCAGGAGGACTTACTCAGAAAGAGAGCCATTGTTTATCCAAACTTTGTCTTGGATAGTGTAGTCAACTTGTCAAATTGTATGCTCATATTCTTCATCGCATTCAATTTTCATTCCTGATTCTCTCAACGCACAAGTTGATTGTGTCCTCCACGCTGCACTGGATAAATATGCGTTCTTTGCTGTAACTGGATCGTTCGACACACTAAGAGAACTAATCAGCATGTTAAAGAAAGATAACGACCGACGACAAGCACACTTCGATGCCAAAGGCCTCGATTCTGGCCGAATCCTTGATGTGAGTTTGATCGTTTTACTCCATCAAAAACCAGAATTGAATGTTCTCTGTTGCCTCTTGCAGTTTGAAGCCCCTGTGTTTGTCAATCCTCAGTATGAACTAGTGGCTCTGCGGCCTAAGCATCTGCTTCCTAATGGCAAGGTACTTGTCACATACAGCCGAGACGCGGACGGTCTGGTTTTGCTCAAGACCTATGTTCCTGGGGAAGATCATACCCTGCGTGAATCGCCAGGAAACCTCTCTTGTCCTCGCTTCCCGCCTTTCTCCTTTGATTATCATCGTCGGAATTATGCGAATTTGAACCCGTTTCTTGTCATCCTCAACGCCGAGATGGTATTTCAGGCAGCAGCAGCCGCCACCTCTTCCACTGCCCGCCGATCCTATGACTCTCATACAACTGACTACTGAACTGGTAAAATTGATATACTGGGACCCAATTGTCAAGCCAAATACGCCTGCTGCGCAGATCTTCTTAAACACATCTCCTATCTTGGCACCTGAACCCCAACCATCTGATGCGGAGATGGGCTACATAGATGGAGGTGAAGAGGAAGGGGAAGTCCCAACTCACGTGCGCCTCACGGGAAAATTAGAAGAACGGCGGCTCACACGGCTCTGAAGGAGCGAATGGACTATGGGCAATATTTGCTCTCAGGTCAAGGTAAGTTTATGCCTCTCCAATTGTACCCATTCACGACCTGACTAGGTTATATCAGATCCTGTTTTTGACGATGATGAGAACCTGGTCGAACAGCTTTCTCAAAACTATCAAGGTGAGAGTTTGACAATCATTATAGAATCATTCTTGACTCGCTGCATGGTTTCATTAGGCACTCCCAGCCATCGTATTAAGGAAGTTTGGGCATGGCGAAATACTGTCGAGGTTTAGTACTATTATTAAAGTGTGCCCACATTCTAGATCCTCTCGTCTGTCGTCTCCCTCTTGTCTTTTTTCTTCTCTTTAAATGCTCCTCTCCCCTTTCCCTTCGACGTACTTGAGTAAGAAAAAGAAACTCTTCGGTCAGGTGAATATCACTGCGCTGCTCGAGTTCACTTTCGTCACTTTGGCCCTTGTGAAAGTGACCAACGTGAACACCTAGTCTTATTGGTTTTTTATAAATGACCATGCCTCTGGATCATCGCGTGATGGGCCAACAACAGGGGGGGAACAGCTATCTAAGGCGTGCATTTACAGAGAATAGCCAAGCGGTCCAATTGCCACGTATCATGGGCCTTGCGCATAATACTATATGGTAAAACATCCCTCGGCCACGCATTGCTAGGGTTGAGCGTGGCCGGGTATCTGCATTCTCCATCCTTCCCAGGCCAATCAAAATCAACGAGCATCGCACGAGCCTCGGATGCAAGGTAGAGAATGTTGGGATCTCGCAAGTCCCCAAAGACAATACCTTCTGCATGAAGGATGCGCACAGCTTCGTTGATGTCCTTCCAGACAGTGGCAGGAACAGGTTTGTTGTCTTCTTGGAGCTGCCAAACAGACGTCCCATCGACACGGTCCATAACGACCATGTATAGGTCGCCAATGACACGCTCACAGAAGTGTAGTTTCGGGGCAAGGTCCGCGTCGGCGAGCAGGCGATGAGCCACTTCGTTATAACGCGCAGTAAACTTGACAATAACCTTGTTGGTGTTGCCGAGCGTGGCAATACACATAGAGGTGGTCGTATTCCCAAGGTCCACAAGAGCTGAAGTGGGGCGACCCGCTCGAGACAGAAACTGCCTGTATGTAAGTGCGGGCAATGTTTTAGAACAATCGACGAGTGTTGGGTTGGGATAGAGACAAGAGAGTCTGGGGGGCTTCAAGTTGCTAACACTATCATAATAATGGCGGAGATTTAATCGACAGCGTGACAAGCCCGAAGACACGGGCGAGGCGGATAATGTTGTCTGAAGCATGAAACCCTAAGGATAGGTCGAGAGTGAGCAACTTGGTCACGTAGATCGGTCCTAAGCAAACGGCGATGGATATTTCTAAGCGATTCCCAGTGGCACCGACAAGGACTATGGGGAAATTACCGAACTCCCGGAAGCGCTTGTACTACGAACCAAGGTGAGTACGGTATGCAAAGCGACACATAGGAAACATCGAACCTTATCTCGCGAGACGATTTTGCTGTAGTCAAAGACGGCTTGAAGAAGAGCATTCCCGGACAGGCCCAACGTGTTCTTAAGCTCTAGGACCAAGAGGAGAAGTTATGGGGGGTATTTTTGATTCGTAGGGGTAGGGTCGGAAGGTATGGTATGGTAGGGTAGGGTAGGGTAGGGTGGGGTAGGGTAGGGTAGGGTGGGTTTAGGGTTGGTAGGGTAGGGTAGGGTAGGGTGGGTACGAGTTGGTAGGGTAGGGTAGGGTAGGGCACGTAGGGTAGGGTAGGGTGCGGTGAGCTGTGGTAGGGTGGGGTGAGGTGAGGTGCGGTAGGGTGGGTTTGAGTAGGGTAGGGTGCTGTGCGGTGGGGTAGGGTAGGGTGGAGTGGAGTTTGTGCAGATGTAGAACTTGGTTGTCTCATTTGTGCAGTTCTTGTAGCTGTCGGAATCTCTGAGTCACCGTCGTGTACACCAACGTGCCAGTTGATGGATGCCTCAAGGATGCCTCAAGGCCAAGGATAATCTTGGAACCAACTTCTTGTGACAGGCACATTTGCTAGAGATGACAAGAGGTCTTCAGAGCTCATCTTAGGACCTTTTACACTTGGGACTTTATTTCGTGATCGTACGACTGCCTGATGATAGCGGTGGAGTTGACGAGAACGAAATTCCCGGGCCGTTCTCGGAACCTCGCTCTCTCAGGTGAACGAAATGGGACGACTTCGAAATTCTTGAGAGCATGCTGAGCGACTAGCCAAACGTTACGCGTGGCAGCCGGAGCCAGATATAAAAGGACAGAGAACTCTTTTGGGAGTTCGTTAGTACATCTACTCTCATCGAAGAGCGCCAAATCTATTTTTACTCTTCACCTGCAGTTTCCTCCTCTGGCCTACGCGCTCCCCGTGGCCAAGTTCCCGACACCGGGTCCATTCTGGCTTCGAGCGCATGCGGTTTGCATTCATCTGACACACCAGAGTAGAACGCTCTGAGCGTTATGCTTTAACGTGTTAACTTCCGTGACGTGGCGATTTTCGCTTCTCTCAGTCAAGCTCATGCGACTATCCACGAGGTTATCGACCCAGCTTCCTAGTTTTGTGCCTATAAAAGCCTGCGCTATCATGGTCTGATAGTGGGATATTGTCTTCGCTTCTTCCGGTACACTTTCAAGAATGCGGATTTCTCTCTCCTTTGTATTCTTTGGAGCCTTGCTTGCCACAGCCAATGCCGCGGTCACCCCTGCAGCAGCTCAGAGAAACGATGGGATCCATCTAGCTGTCGGTCCAAAATGCGGGCAGCTCTCTGGCACCACCTCAGATGTAAACGCGGGCTTGGACCCCAAGAAATTCAAGACCCTTGTGTCTTTCGGGGTTAGTGTTCTCGTATCTTGGCAGACTTGAATCTCTTGAGCTGATCAACTGTTGCTCGTACCTCAATTGTCGTTCTTAGGACAGCTACACTGACGGAGGCAAACAGGATGGATCGCCTCTCAGCCCAGCCGTTCTCGTTCCACCCAATGTAGAAGCGGGTGGACGGTCAACGAATGGACTAACTTGGGTAGAGAACGTTGCGAACGACATGGGCGCCACTGTGAAAGATTATGCTGTGCTTATTTTCTCCTTTGATGATGTTTGATACTCTGGTTTACGTTTATATGTAGCAATCCGGCGCCTGCATTGACCTTTCTCTCTGGCCAAGCAATCCGAACAAGGTTGATTTCCTTGGTCAAAGTAAGCTCTCGCAACCTTCTAGTATTACAAATTTTGATTGGGTTACAGTGAAGACCTTTTTGAATCAATCGAACCACTTGGACCCAGAGACAACTCTATACAGCATCTTTTTTGGAATAAAGTTTGTATTTATGCTTGTTCTCCGTTGGAAAACGCTCATGCATGTACGCCCTACCCTTAGTGATTACCTAGCATCCTTGAGTAAGCCCCGAGATTCCTCTATACGGCGACGCAATACTCATTATTTCCAGTCGACGGCGATCACATGCAAGCAGCAGCCAACACCCTCATCAACCAAATTTCAATCCTCGCAAGCCCACCCACGAACGCCCGCAATTTCATGGTGCTCGACGTCTACGGCCGAGGGACCACCGCCCCTTCCGGGGAGATGTTCAAACAAACCATCTTCAGCGCCTTGCACAACTTCCACAGCGGACTTCCGAACAATAACAGTACCGTTCCTCGCCTGAACGTTGCCTATATTGACTTCGCGACGCTCTGGAATGGAGTTCTGAGCACGCAACCGGGGTTCGAGGCCTTTGGATATACGAGTACCGATGCTTGTACCACCTGCACGGCGGAGCTGGGGTGCACTACCATCGGAATGTGTTCAGACCCAGAGCACTTCTTCTATTGGATTCCTGGGTAAGCAAGCTCACACCCGCCCTCATCTTTTGTGAAGAATTGCCGCTTACGCTCTACACCCTTCTGTTACAGACATCCATCTAAAGAGACCATGCGACTCATGGCTGATTATGTGGGCGATGTATTTTCGCAATGCCGCTCATAAAAAGTGGCGTGTTTAACTTTGTTGGTGGTGAGGTCGTCCAATGTCCGAAAGACGCTGGTCAGCGCCTGCCCTGTCTTTAACTTTATACAATGTTTATTCGAAACCTGATGGCAATGTAGACATATCATGCGCTATCAGAGTCGACTCCGAGGACATGGAGCTTCATAGATGTAACTCAGCCAAATAAGAATTTGAAGATAAGCATTGGGAGAGAGAGAGATTCAACGGAAGTGAAATGGTTTGTTGCACTTTATAACAGCAACCAAGAGTACTAGCCCATCAGACCGAAGGGGAAATGACGAGGCCTCCTCAATAAATCATTTATACAGCGCAAGCCTTTCGCTTTGGTATCGTCTGTTACCTGACAATATCGATGGAAGGACAAAGAAAAAAGGCCGACCCTGGATAACAGATGCTAAAGTCCGTTTGGGGAAGGTTGTTACACCGCCATTCGTCATACAGCCCGTTTTCAGATAGCGAAAACAGGTTCAATCAGATTTTCGATCAAGCGAGTGATGACCTGGGCACCAGCCGAGCTCAGGCTAATCGAGACACAGCTCCGGTTGACCTTAATCCACAGCCGCCTACCAGCTCTAGTCGGATATCTGACGCCCAGTCGATGCTGTCATTATGTATTTCCTTCAGCTGACGACCGGATGTTTTTCATGTGGACAAAGGATGATCCAAAGACTGGGGGCCTCTTGAAATCTTTGACTACGACAAATGTACATTATGGTCTCAAGCTTGCCTATACATCCTCGTCATCATTAGCTTCCAGCTCGTCCACGTCAATTCTCCGCCGCTTCGATCCTGGCCGCTCCGTGGCATTGGCCTTTCTCTTTTCTGCAGTCTTTGCTCGTTTTGCGTTCTGGGAGAGACGAAGTTCCTGTGCGAGTCCGTGGTGATAAGCTGTTCTGTCGAGGGCATAGGGGAGTGGGACTGTGAGGTCTCGTGGTAAGGCAGCTCGGATGAGGTGGGCATTGTGCAAGGCATGAGTGTTCAGGATATACCTCGCAGCCTCGTTATGAACAATAAACTTCTCTGCCGTGCGCGATGCAGTCCTTTCTTGCATAACAGGTCGTTCACCTGAAGCCGTACATTTTGCATGATGGCAGTCATGCTGTGCGTTGAATTGGAACAGGATATACTACACACTCAATCAGAATTGTCGGAGACGGAACATCTTCCACCGTGGAAATCTCACCTTCGACGGGACAGCAAGAACTTCGGCTTCATCGTGTCGGCGTGCCAGAACGGGCATTCCGAACAGCTCGTGTCGCGTTCCGGAAATTTGAAACACGTCCAGGATGACAATCGCGAGGCCACCCGTGATGGCCTGTATGATCTCAATAATGCGCCCTACAACTGGGATGTTATCCTGAACTCAGGCTTGTCAATGCGTGATGAAGTGAAACAAGTAAATTGACTTGCCGGATTAACAAGCGGCGACCGGGCAAAGACCCACGCTCCTGGCTTGCATTCGTCTTGAGACTCTGCAATAACATTTTTGCATGCATGCCACTGAGTTGACGAAGCAGCTGGGACGATGATTTGATTGAGAGCGCGAGCTGCAGCCGTCTCTGCCCAGGATAGTTTCGGGAGCGGCAAGAGTCTTTTCTTATTGTCACTTCGTATCTGAGGTTTGAGATGCACAGTCCCTGTAATCTTGATATCAGATTTTGCTTCGAGAGACCGTTAGCAAAATGACTTCTCACCTGCCACCAGTGTCTTGACTTGGGGCCAGCCATAGAGCGCTTGAAGGAAAGAGCTTTCCCCCATGAACTGACGTACCGCACTGCCGGACCGCATCCATTTACCCCCCGGTGAGGTCCACCAGCCCCCCGACAGCGTATGCTTGGCTACTTCCTGGTGAGCGAGTTGATAAGCAATGTCGCGGCTGGGTGTCAAATGGTTTGAAAGAATTGAGCAGTATCGGAAAACCGCGTTGAAGCATTCAAATGTTTCCGTTGCGACACCCACCAAAGGGCCGAAGCGAATGATATCTTCCCGAAGATGAGACAGCAGATGATACTTGATTTTTGCGACGAGTTTTGAGGGATCGATCAAGGCAGCGATATCGAGGACATTACTGGCGGCAACATCGACATCGGCCTGTGTTGTCGACCCCATCATCAGACTGCATAGAACAGAGTATATTTACTTCATCACCTACAAGATAATCGTTCATGTTTCTGATTTCCGTAAACCATAGCAGAGCAGTCAATTCTCCAACTGCCTTGGTCAGCGCGAAACGAGTCGGTTCAACAAGGTCGTAAACATGGAAAACGTTCACTTGTGCCAGCGTCTTCAATTGCCGGCCAATGAGCGAGTTGGCATATTGCATGATATAATCAGCACGTATTGGGTGAATTGATAAGCCGTACGTGTCGGTACCTTGCAAACGGGTGCTGTAGATCTTCTTTTGCGCAGGTGTCCACGACGTGTGAGACCCGTGCCAAAGATATTTTACCAGTCCTAACAGAATGGTGTGGAGAATTTCCACGGGAGTGTCCCGAGCTACGTCAAAGCCTGCAGTTCGACGCTCAGCAGTAGATGTGCAAGAGATTACTCTCGTGCTCACCTTCCAACGTCAAGAATGCATTGTATATGGCTACTTTGTTATGGTTCACCCATATCATCAGTTCAGCCTGAATTTCAGACGTCGAGCGCGCTGGGTGTGCCTTTTGCGTATTGCGAGCAAGCTCAATCAGCGCATCAATCCAAGATTGCGTGTACGCGTCCTTGATGCCTGACTCTGACTGTAAGTTCTTCACCGTCTGAGCGACACCAAGACATGCTGCTTTGACTTGATCCTCCACTGCTGCTAGTGTTTGTTCAGCTGACCTAGCATTACCCGCCTGCAAACACGACCTTCAGCACCACAATTCCGCACTATGTACATTGTGCACTCACCAAGAACATCTTGTGGAATCCTTCATCCGTTTCCTTATCTTTTTGCGATCCACCAACATCACACTTTCGGCATGGATGATTTCCGTTGCCTCCGATATGGCCTGATGCTTCGCTTTGTGCTGGATTATCACCAGGACCACAATTACAATATATTTTGAACCGTATCTGCTTGCCAGTGATCCCGTGCCTTACTTTGACTGGTTCACAATGGGTCGTTCTATTCATGTGACGGTCAGCCCTCTCTGACAAATGGTACAAGGGGAGCACAGACGCACTCAATAACTTCTTTGATCCCCTGAAATTGTTCAGGAATACTTGCGTGCGTAGATGTTGAAACAAAATGTGTATGGTATTGCTGTTGTAGCAGCTTTCGGGGCAGATTCCGGTGTGAAATGTACGTATTCCAATGCTTGTTCCAGCTTTTTGAACGGTTTCCTGACACGTCGTCTCCGAAGACATCAATGAAACTTGTATAGATCGGGTCTCCTTCAGCCAATGCACGGTCAGGGTTAGGCATGCGAGTAGGGTGACCCGCATTGATTGTCGCCCGACTCCACAAAGGAATAGCATTGAGATCCTGGAGGTCCAGCATATTCTCCATCAGCTCTAGACCGCTTATCAAAATGACATTGTCGTCACAAATCGTAGCACAATTCTGAAGTTCCTGGTGAGTGAAGCACGGGCAACTTACTAACCATGTGCTTACTCACGTCTTCACCGAGTCCAATTTGCCATGCCTCTGCCCAAATCTTTCCTTCGGAATCCTCCAACCATCTCAAAGGAATTACAAAGCTCCCGTCTTTCAACCGGGCAGGCTCATCAATGAAGAAGTGTCGGTTTCCATCATCGTACATCGGACTTAACACATGGCGGTCCACGTCATGCCGCCATTTCTCTGCATGCCAAACCTCGGAGATGACACCGTTGGGAGGGATCATTGCATACCTTTGAATGCTGCTACACACCGAAGGATTTGACCAATCCTTACAATAAGTGAGTAACTTTGTCGTACCAGAAAATCTGAACATACATTGGCTATCAAAGATCGTGGATCATTAAATGAGAAGGGGGTCCCTTTTGGCGACATCCAGTGTATTGTTGGGACGCAGCTTTCCTCTCGAAGTTTCTTTTGAACTGATCGAAGCGCGTAGAATGACGGTACATTTTTGTTCCCGGCTTCACGCAATAACCAGAGGATAACCTTCATGAGGGAGCTTGAGATACGGAGCCTCGGCAAGTGGTCAATCATGTCCAAAAGAAACATCAATTTTGACGGATACGGCGACCACAACTCATCGATTGCAGCATGGCCGCTGGGCGGTGGCTCAAACACCTCATGCTCCTCCAAGTCTATTGTGCCGTTAGAGTGGAAATGTGAATGTGACTCCGAGCCGACGGACCGGTATTTCTCATCACATCTGTCAAAATCTCATCATACTCAAGATCCTCCCACAGCATCTCAGCGTCAGCATGATCAACACTGGCAGGCAATTCCACACCCCCCCACACGCCGTAAGTGTCTATCTGACGCTCCAAGGCCTTTCTCTGAGTACGAGCCAACTCTTCAGGATCGTCGCCAGCGTCAAAGGTTTCGCCGTATGCGTCGTATTCAGCCCACATATCTGCTTCGTCAAAGTTCAATTCTCTGAGGCTTCCTGCAAAAGATGTCTGTCCAATGGTCGGATTCACAGCAAAGCTCTGAAGGGATGCAGGGGCAGCAGGTGTCGCCTCAGATTGAGAGATCATGGCTCGCTCGGCGCGTGATTTTTCCTCTGTTTCTAGCGCCAGTGACCGTTGGTGGAGAGCAGACTTCTGGTGCGGCAAGAGGCTTTTAATCAAGATAAAATCCGCACGATAATCTCCTGCATTGAATTGCATGCATAGCCTGCATCGGAATTTCTGTTCATCATCAGAAAGCTCAACAACTAGACACCAACAGTCAGCTCCTTGCCTAGAAATTTCAGGAGTGGATCACTCACAGTCTGGTAATGGTGCGCGTTTTCTTCCTCTCATCAATTCTCGTGTGTTCCGTGCGACAGGTCCTGAAATTCGTCTGCAAATACTGTGTTGGTGTTTGGTTGCAGTCCGCTGCAGTGGCGCTTTTATCTGTGTTGCTTCTGACCTCTGCCGCTCTTTTGTCAACTTCTTCAATTTTCGAGGCAGACATCCCACTTACACTCCTTTTTTCAGCTCCTCCAAGTCTCGGCATGTCTCTCCCTCCTTCGTCTCCACCGGCACCTGATTGGCCAACGCTTTCGCCTCCTGAGCAGACTCAACAGTCTGCTCAATGTGAGTCACCTCGAACTCGAGCTGAGCGAGAGCTCGAAGAGTCAATGCGCTCCAGCCCTCCTCCCGAACTTCTCGAGCAGGCCACCCATAATCAAGACCCTCCAAGTCAGCACGACACTCCTACTGACAGCAGAATATTTGCTACTCCGTCCCCAAGCCCTGGACACGGGACAGCCTCTCTCATAGCTGGCTACAGAAACGAGTCAGTCAATGCACGCCGCTTGGCCGCTAAGCTGAAGGTCCACCCGTATCAACGGGATGAAGCCATAGAGCTTGTTGGGGTGAAATTCTGCCACATCACGTCCTGACTTTGCTTCTAAGCTGACGATTTTATCAGACAAGCGCCATTGGGCGTGATACGATGCTCTTCCTCAACCAATGTGTCCTTATGAACAAGCTCGATCAAATTCTGCTCGCAACTCCCAAGTTTGCCATCAGTGACGCACTGCAAGACAATATCAACAGTTACAGTCATGCTGTTTTGCTCTCGACGAAGCTTTCAGCATACAAGGGTGTTATACCCCGTGATCATGTTCTCGTAAAGCTACTTTCTTCCGTGTTCTCAATCCTTCGTCGCTAATCACACGGATTTAAGAACATTCTCATCAAGAACAACCTTCACATTCCGGACAACCTTGCAAAGGATCAACATGCGTCAAATCTGCTCAAGAATGCGGTCAAAGAAGCTCTCACGCAGAAAAGGGCTCAGATCAAGAAAGACGTGAGTTGCGTTTCGTAGAGAACATCTTTCGCACCTGAAATGTTGTGTATCCATAGGTCAAGAGTAGCATCAAAGCAAAGCAAACCATATATCAGCTCGCCACCGCCAGTGTATCCGGCACACGATGCACTGTAACGGCGCAGTTATGTTCGAGGCTTGCACTACTCGTTAGTGTTTCAGATGTCTACACTTATGCGGTCATTAATGACGTGGTCTCACAGCGCAAGCTCCATCTAGAGGATAGTGGCGGCAAGTTCTGGGATAACGTTGATGATCGGCTTGTCATGGTTCGAGAGAAGGCCAAGAATGACGTCAAGAAGATTGACAAGTACGTAGCCTGTCCTCCTTCCGTATACCGTGCTTATTTATCTCTTATCCTAATTAGAGCACTAAAGGATTACTTAAAGAAGGATCGTGTGCTGTATCGTAGTGACGAAGTCGCGGTTCCTACAGATGTCGAGAGTTGGCAGGAGATTGTTGATGACGAGGTTGCAGGGCTTTCCGTTACCGAAGCTGGGATGACAGCATAATGGATTTGGTCGTTCAAGATCTGTTTATGTTCCTATGTGTCCCATTTACATTAGTTTACCCTAATTCATATTCATGATTGTGCTCCGTCCACCCACCTGAAAATAAGTACATGTTAGGAGTCACTACGCTGTAAGCCATCCATGCACACACTTCTTGGGGGGCTAGGTATCAGCATAATTCTCGTAGCCTGGCAGCTTGAACGGATGTATCTCTCAGCTGACGGATTATTGTTTTATGAACAAGTGTGAAGACCTAGAGATACATGGAGGTGCAGCTTTACAAAACCTGAATGTGCGATCTGAAACCAGGTTGACCTGGTGCCAGCATGGTATTAGAGCTATTAGACTGTGGACATTAGCTCAAATCGGGCTGGAATCCAGGCGACAAAAATCTCTGGTGACGTGGTAACTTCCACCTGTCTCAAATGTGGATGACAAATGCGCGTGTAGTTCGGTGACTAAAAGTTTTACTCAGACAGCGGCATTGATTCTATTAATACCTTCCAGCCAAATCCAGCCTCTAACCTGCTCCTATGGTCAATTCTCGACATTAGATTTCTTTCTTCGCATAGCATGTTCGATGTTTGTCAGACTCATAGCAAGTCTTGAAGCATCTTGCGCTGTGCGCCTTTTCGCGTCCAAGCTTTCATGACGTGGCCGTATTCGCTTCTCATTCAGGTTCAAGCGCTTCGAACCATGATGTTAGCGACCTAGCTTCGTGGTCGGGTCCTTATAAAAACCTGCACTACTCAAATGTGAAAGTCTGTATTGACCCCCGCCTTCTGCCAACCTTCTGTTGCGGCGAACCCTCAGAAAACATGTGGATTTATTTTGTCTCTCTTCTCTTTAGTATCTTGACTGTCACAGTCAGTGCTGCCCCCCCTCTAGTACCTCAGAGGAACGATGGAATCCATCTCGCCGTTCGTCCAAACTGCGGGCAACTCTCTGGGACCACGGCGGATGTCAACGCAGGATTGGAACCCTGGAAATTCAAGACTCTTGTGTCGTTTGGGGTGAGTGTCTTCGATCACGCCTAAACTCATTCACTAAGCCCCACATTGTCTTGCATCCTGTCATCACCATTCTCAGGACAGTTTCACCAATGGAGGCAAGGGTGATGGGGCTCCTCTCAGCCCGCCTGACTCACCGGAGGGTGGCCGATCAACAAATGGATTGCTTTGGGTAGAGCACGTCGCAAATGACATGGGCGCGACCTTAATGGACTATGCCGTGTGTATTTGCTCAACAATTATATCTTCAATCTACTGAACATGAAATAGCAAAGCGGGGCATGCATCGACCTTGCACTTTGGCCTAGCAATCCCACGAAGGTCGATTTCCTTGGTCAAGGTATATTGACGCCATCCATATCAATACCTACAACATGTCTTGACGCGATGTCGCAGTGAAGACCTTTTTGAACCAATCCAATACCTTAGACCCCGAGACGACCTTGTATAGCGTCTTCTTTGGCATAAAGTATGTTGAATCGTCCTTCATGGAGGAAATACGCTGATGATCAATGTCTTTGGCTCAGTGACTATATGGCGTCTTTACGTGAGTCTCGAGATTAGTTCAAACCGGAACCGTATACTCATTATTTCTTGCAGGTGACGGCGATCATATGCAAGCAGCAGCCAACACTCTCATCGACCAAATCTCAATCCTCGCCAGCCCACCGACAAATGCCCGCAATTTTATGGTGCTCGACGTTTATGGTCGCGGAACCACCGCCCCTTCCGGCGAAAGGTTCAAACAAACCATTTTCAGCGCATTAAGAGATTTCCGCAATGGACAGCCAACCAGTGGAGGGGCAATGGCCCCTAGTCCGTTAAACGTTGCATATGTCGATTTCGCCACTATCTGGGAAGGTGTCCTTGGGCCCCGACCGGGCTACAAGGCTTTTGGATACACGAGTCCTGACGCGTGCACAGCCTGTAGTTCTGGGTGTACTCCTGAGGGGATGTGTACAGACCCAGAACATTACTTCTATTGGATCTCGGGGTACGTCGCCTATCACTGAAAGCCTTATACACGTGTGTGACTTACGCCTATAATTTGCTATCTTATTCTCGCTGCAGACACCCATCCAAACAAACGATGCGAATCATGGCTGATTTTGTGGATGCTGCATTGACAATGTGTCGTACTTGAAGCAGCAGAATTTAATTAACCCCCTGAGGAACATCCAATATTAATATCGCGTGGACACATTCTCAGTTAGAGCTTCATCCCGTATCATTATCATAATTATACATTATACAAATCACTTGATAGGTCCGGTATGCTCTAAAAAGTTCGAACCAGGCTACCAGAAGGTATGGTGCAGCTAGGACTCTTGATACACACTGTCCCTCGTTTGCGGATACTTGGTTGGATAGTCAGACTGGGAGCTTGTGCCGACAACGGCTTCGTCGAATTTGAGTTCGGTCTGGATATCCTTGCGCACATGCAACTGAACACTATTGTGGGTTTGCGAGGAGGACTGCACGGACAACATCAATAATCTTAATCTAAGAACTCTGGTGTAGAGACACAATGAACTGACATCACCACGGCTGAGCATTCCCCTCAGATATTGTCGACACAAGAGTGTATCCAGCATGGTCTACGAAGAAAAGCCAAATGTTGAAGATGAGTGGATAAGAGGCGAGTTCTTGAAAGCTTACATTGGCATACAAACGAGCGATCGGAATCCCAAACAGCGCGAACATTTGAGTATCTGGTAGAGCGAGGAACAACACAAGACAAAGGATAGAGCATGCCGAACATATAGCTCCTGGTACATATGCATCACAATGAGCAAGCGTCAACTTTGGGTTTCTGGTTCGAGAATCTCGCACCAGTTTGGATGGACGTTCGAATGAGACGATTAATCACTGTGTCTGATCTTTCAAAGCCAGTGCGAGACTTTGAAAGAATGTAGATAAGAGTACCTAAGCGACCGTCACAAGAATAGGAAAGGGTGTTGAGCTTCAAACAAGTTGCACAAAGGTGTATACATACCGGCAATGAATGTATCCACCCCAACCTCAGTTGCAAGCCATACGGACAGGAAGCGATTGAGCTTATGGATCTCAAGGATACTTATGACGCGATGTAAGTTTGAATGTGGCCTAACTCAAGGTAATGAACGAACCTGTCTAGGAGCCATGTCTTTACGGACAAGGTTAACCCAAGACTGAGGGATAAGATTGAAAGCGCCACAGCAATGCCGAAGATGTACATATTTTTTGTTAGGCGAAGGATGCTTCATGAAAATCAAAGTTTCTGTTGTGAGCCGGCACCCACTAAAAACCAAGAAGACTTCATACCGATAGCTTAAGAATATCTGGGTTACGAACGCCATGAACGTCGTCACAAAAGCTGCAGTGAATGGGTAAGGCCAGAGAGGTACTATGGGCGTCCTGATCAGCAAGAGTAAGTTTTGAAAAGGTTTATGCTCACGCAATATGGCATCAGCGTTGCCAAAGTTGACAATTCTGGAAGGAAACGATACTGAGATTTCTATCAGACCCGGTAGGATAGGGAGCTGACTTGCACCCGATTCCAGGCGAAATAGACGAGGCTGGAATGATAGATCAGTTGGCATCGGGAACAGCGCTTGGTAGAGTACGTACGAAGCACTCTGCGCGGAATCGACAGCGTAGAGCATTACGACTGTTGTTCTATGATCCACGGAGATTAGGCTCTCTCAGACACACTGCAAGAGTAACAGTAGACTGTGACGCACTTGATCCAAAGAGGGTCATTAAACTCTTTTTAAATATGAGATCCTGTATTAGCAGCATATAATGCAAGAAAACGTAGAACAATTGGCTGACTGGTGTTGAAATACGAGAAATACTGGTAAGAAGTGATGCCATACAACCATGTGTTGACTGCAGGTAGAAATTAGCAAAGGCAGGCTGAAAATCCGACTCTAAACTTACTGATAATACCAAGCACAATGGGCCCTAGAAGGAGTCAGCAATGGCATTCCCAAGGGTGGGGGAATGTAATTACCGAGGGTTGTCACCAGATTCGCCATCGATGTATTCGTTGAAAAGGCGCGCTGAAGGAGGGAAAAAAATATGCTCGACACTACCGAGATTTTATCGCAATAAGTCTAGCCACAGGATACTGCAGGAGCTGAAACGATCCGCGATCAACCCGCGATATCTAAGCACCTCAAAAATACCACAAGCAGGAGTGGGTTGCCAAATTGCAACAAGCGCCACATCCCACACCACCCTCTGGCCCTGAAGTTCAAGAGTCGGTGAGTAAATCTATCGGGAGCTGACGATGATTAATGAAGACTCATGTATCAACTGGAGGCGTCGATTGTAGCACCGACCCTGTTTAAATCCATAGACCATGAACTGATTGAACCTCCCGGACTACTTGAAATCCAGTATGAAATCCTGGTTAAGACCAGTTAGACCTATCAGCGCCGTCACCAAGCTCGGGGTAAGCGGACAACTCGCAGCGACGTGGAGTACCCGAGCGGGGTGGGGTACTTAAAAAGTGTATGAATTAGGATTCGCATTGCGCAAACAATCTCGGCGATCAAATAATGAGAATTCAATGAAAACTCAATCTGATTTTATTGATGTCGGCAACCTGGAAGACTCGGAGTTCATGTGTGATCAAGTGTGATCAAGCCGATCGAGAGAGGGAGCGGCGGCCAGGCCAAGAAAGCACCTCTCTCTCGAACCGCAAATAGGCATGAACTCCACAACAAGATGCCAACCAGGCACATGCGCGTGGGCATGGATGGCCCTTTGGTACTTATTCGTGTATGTAGAATCTGTACGATATGTCCCTCGTCAGATCAGGGTCAGGCATGAGATGGGAAACTTGCGATAGCGAACACACCACCGTTCCTGCGTATGTCACTTGAAGCTTGATGTCGCGGGTTTACGACGCCTCTGATGATGCCAATTTTCTAGGTCAGATACTTACTTGATTGTCACCATGACCGTATCACACCATAACGACTTGGATGATTCATTTCTGTCATGTATCAGTAGATTGAAACTACGTGAGGTCAAGTATTCCAACCTCAGTAGAGATTAAGAAAGGATAACCGACTGTCATAGCGTATACCTGAAATCCGGTGCCCTATCTCCCATTTCCCGTAACTGCTGATTCGTATACTTATTCTTCTCGCCTTTCTCCAGTGCCTCCCTCTGAGCCAAATCACGTTTATTGTTGATACGGATATAAGATAGGATCGCAATTGGCACCGCGATGAACCCGAGTCCAACGAACATCAGCTCGACGCCGTCTGAGAAATGAGATACATCAATATGTGATTATGTATCAGTTAGCGAATGTATAAGCTTACGGCCGACAAGGAAGCGAGGCGAGTCCCTGGAACGATAGATGTTTGCAGCAATAGCTCCACTGAAATTTCCAATCCCGATGTGGATGGCCATTCCAATCCCACGTTTGTATTGACCAGCCAGATTGTTGCCGAGCCTGGTTCAAACAAGTGAACGCTGTCAGGTCCATTATCATTGAGAAAGAATCGTAATCACATACCACGCAACAACACCAGGGAAAGCAGCGTAACTTCCTCCCACACAGAAGAAAGTGCCGAAATATTTTACGCCGGAGGGCACGTTGGAGATGTTGATGGAGAATCCGATGAGACACAGAACAAGACCGGCAACGACGAAAGGCGACCGCATCTTAAGTTTGTCGGAATAATAAGCGAAGACGTAGACCAGGATTGCTGTGAGGGATGTTTAGCTGGAGCTCAGATACAGGTGAGAATACGAACTAGCAAAGACGTAAGGTGGGACAGTAAGCAATTGACTAATGGCAGGTGTATGACCGAATCTAAAATGCAAGGATGAGCATGGGTTCAGTCATATAAAAATAGCGATCGACGGACGAGGCGATGATCGTTCTAGAGAATGGTTTGCGTCAGTGAAAGCGAACAGGGAGTACATGTTTGCACTCACGGCAAGAAGAGCGTGATCCCGTATACTGAATTACATTCAGCGCGTTAGTCAAGGTGAACGGCGAGTACTCACAAGGTGCAATAACCGACATGTAAATCAAGATATGTAACCATACCTGGATCGTATGCGCCTTTAGAAACCACAACTCGATGATTGGTGGTACATACCTGCCAATCGGTGACAGCAGACCAGAAGTGTCTGGCCGCAAAGTGCTCTTCTTCCCCTACACTCGAATTGTCGTATTCTGTGCCAAAAATGCGTCGATAAGGAGTGACAGAAAGGATGACAACGCTTTACTTTTCTTGAAGACGACGAAGGCACGTTCTTCCGGGGTCAAAAACGTGGCCGTGGCTGGGAAGTCAACCAGTACTGAGGAGCATTTTGTGTGACAAGGGAGCAAAGCTGAAACACTTGGTAATTACGCACCAAAAAAAGCTAGCAAACCGACTGCAACAGTCGCAATGCCTTCTAGAATCTATGAGACAATGAGACGGATTCAGGCTGATATGATCGACTGATGCTCACGAAAATCCATGACCACCCAAGCAAGCCTTCGGTTCCACTCATAAAGCTGATTCCAAATGCCAATAGTCCTGAGAATGCACCTGCGAGCGATGCTGCTCCGAAGAATAGCCCGATACGTAGCTGCAGCTGATGACGAGGGTACCACAACGTCAGACTGGGGCATCGTCAGCTAACGAGATTAATATGTTGAGCAAGGATGAGTTACTAGTAAACAACACCGGGGAATAGGCCTGCTTCAGCGACTCCAAGGCATACTCGAGCTCCGACAAGTTGCGGATAGCTTCGTTGCCAGATCAATCAGCGCCTATGATAGTGTCAACATAGGTTTATAACAAACGTTTTCACAAGACCCATCAGCGTCCTAAAAGCTTGAGTTGTCAGAGTGATGAATGGACAACCATTAACTAATAGAACTAACATGACAATGCCCCATGTGACCTATCAATAGGTAAGATGAATCAGAATGTCTTGTACGATAGGGATGAAAATAGAGGGGATGTACTGTGATTCCCGGAAGCCATCTTGGGGTAAGAGATGAGAGAATTGATAAGTCAGTGTAAGATATCAAGGGAAGAACCTTACTTTGATGGACGAAAACGCTTCAAGACCAAGCTAAGGTGTTTGATTAGCATATGCAATGTGATATTCTCGTTGGCATTCACTTTGCGGGGCATTCGAAGAGGCAATATGGCTATGCAAATCAATATCACATCTGTTCGTTGAGGTCGAGATCGTTAATGGTCGCGACTTACTATGAAGTACATGGTCTACGATGACTTGAGATCGGGCTGTATATGATGAAGAAGGACTACTTACGAGGGCGATGTTGTACTGGTTTCCTGTCAGGTGGAGCTGACTCTGTAAGCCTTGCAATCTTGCATTGCCTGATTCGCCATAAGGATCGTTAAAGGAGAAAAGATTGAAGAAATTACCGATGTTCCCTGCCCCAAAAAGTATAATGAGCCTCCTAGATTCCAAACGTGATGCATTCGCCTTTACCTCTATCCAAGAACGACAACAAGTACATCAGGGACAAAATAGGCATGAGTCTGAGATCAATCTTCCGCCATAGCCTACGCTCTTCTTCGTCGGTGAGAGTAGGCGGGGGTGGAAGGGTCGACTCTCCCCCGAAATCGACATCATCAGATACACTGTCGCGCTTCTCGCGAATGTTTTCATGCATGGACGGCGTGGATCCCTTTTCGACAGACATGGCGGTCGGTGGAAGGGGGAATCAACGACGAACAGGTTGAAGAGCATGTCATATGAGGAGCCGTCTGATGGAGATAACATCCAGGAAATAACACGCGTCCAAAAGATCAGCGTGGCAGGTGGATGATCTATTTTTGCCTCATAATGAATCGGAGCCACTTGATAGGCCTAGTCAAATCACAGGAGGCGAACCCTCAATCGGGTGCGCGACGTTTTGTGGGGAAGTATGTGACAAATGGGCCACAGTCTGCTTGGAGTTATAGCGGGAACTGATGTGGGGCATTGGATTCCACCTGAACCGGAGGACTTGAGATAATGACGTGCGACCAGTGACTAGAATGGCGGAAAACGAAGGCTTTTCAGGCGAGTGAAAGAATTTTGCCATGTCACAGATAAATTATGGCAGTCTCAATCGAGAGCAGAGTTAGGCAGAGCTTTATACTGAGGTCTCGGAGACCAAATGCATGGCTAATTCAAATAAAGCAAATCTGAGGCAAACTGGCCTTCGAGTCTGTGATGGAGGACGAGAAAGCTGGCTCAAATGAAGTTGTGGCACTTCAATCTCAGATATTAGTCCGATTTCGGCAACCTGGCATAGCTTATGACCGCTATTGCTTCCCATACAATAATACTTAGTACTCAATTAGTACTAGCAAAAGCCTCTCTAACTTCGCGACACTCTACCATTCACCAAACTATGCAGTCAAGACTGCGGACATAGTGATTTGGCGGATGAACAAGTTCTCTCCTACAGTACTTATGGGTTGCCGACAGGTGGAATCAAGCGTTGAGGAACCAGGCAATGTCCTTCGATGATCACCAACGTCCAATCTACATCTCGTCAGAAACCAGGCTCTCGTTGGATCGTCCATTCATTCAGTGGCGATTGCGTCAAATTCTCTGCGCTGAGAATCGCCCAAAATATCATTCCGTGAGCACAGCCTATGTGTCTCAATGCAAACTGAAGGGAACCTTCTTCATAGGCGCTATCTCTCTCATGGTTTTCGTATAGCCATCGTCTGCTCAGCGTGCGTGGGACTAGATACGGAAACAATGTCACAGCAACTACTACTACGTGCAGCCTCAAGGGTACACCGCCATCGCGATGGAAAACTGAGGTCACCCAGGAGCAATGCAAATGTTATCAAGGACAGTACGACCGCCGACCTTTACCGGTTAGAATACTCGAACCTAGCTCGGCGGTCGGTGTATGATCCAGTCCTTCTAAGGTCTCTCCTAGCGGAGATCAGCGAGGACTGCGAGTGGTTGACATGCTTTTTATCTGCTGCTGAGGTTTGTCAAAGTATATTCCGCATTAAGTTGTTACGAGTTTGACACCTTTTCACAGAAAGCGGACACAACATCTTTAAGAGCACAGGATGTTGTTCTTTGCTTGGGAGAAAGGCTAACCTCGAAAATCATGGCTTGCGTCCTGCAAGATCAGGTTCGTCGATATCTTCGAATCTCCAAGTTGGGAGGTTATCAATCAACAATATTACAGGGATTTCAGGTTGAAGTCATATCAGCTGAGGACATACAAGCATCGCCAAGTACCATCGATGAGAGAGAACCTTGTCTGGATTCTTTCACGGCCGCACTTGCGAAGCGGGTTGAAGCTTGTTATCCCAATATACCCATCGTTACCGGTTGGTCATCTTGAAAGTTTTGTCGGGCTTAAAGCCATGCTCATCAATCTTACAGGATATTTTGATTCACGAGATGTTCCGCGACCTCAGAAAGGCGGATTCGCAGAGCCTCTATCTGTGCTAATCTCCATTGGCTTGCAAGCAGCCGATCTGCAAATATGGACCACAGCGAACGGGATTCTCACCTTGGATCCAAGGAGAGTATCTTCTGCACGTATAGCCAAGTCAAATCCTTGGGAAAATGCTGTCGAACTTACCCTTCATGGCCATCCCTGTTCGGAATCGAGCGTCTCAGCTCCTGTGAGCATTCCAAGTGCACCAGACATCGTTCTACTGTAGTGAAACCTTTCTGAAGGGCATCAACTCACCATCACGAAAGGGCATCTCGGTGTCTAGCCAGTGTCATCAGCGCGACATAGGAGTTTCGATCCAGGGTTTAGCGGCAATACAACCCCTCAAGCTCAAATCGATGAAGGCACAGACTGCACACGGTCGCCCGACTACGATCGTCGTCAAGGAATCAGCGATCATGATCAACGTGAAAAGCCACACCATGAACGAACCATTCAAGTTTCTGAGCGATGTGATTGATGTTCTCAAGAGTCATGGGGCACCTATGGACATTATCACAACGACCCCGACATGCGTCGACATTGCCTTTGAAGCTACTCAGTTTTCCGGAAAGGTCGAGTATCTTGCGGATGATTTAGGCCGTCACGGCACTGTATGTCACCTCTTACAAATTCAAAGATCAAAATTGCTTCACTGCCTTTGACATAGGTGCATGTACAGTTCGCAATGGCTATCTTGACTGTGGTGGAGGACAATACGCGGAAAAATGCAGGGATGTCCGGCCATGTTATATCAACGTTGACGCAAGGTGGCGTTCGTGTCAGCATGGTAGGGCCAGGTACTGGCACCAATTTGTCATGTGTCATCAGCGCAAAGGATGTCACCAGGGCGGCTCGACTTGTGCGGCAGACCATGTTCCGTAAGATTGACAGGTTGAAGGTATAGCTCGGGGTCTCGTAGCGAATCAGTCTTAATTCATTTTTATTCAGACCTGGACGGACACGGAACATTACCTTATCCTTCGCGCTCATATCATATATATGACCTTCTCGGCCTTAGGCCTTGTTATCTTGAAAGTATTGACCTCACCATCCGAATTCTTGTCTCCTTTAAAACAGAACTGTTAGTTGCTGTTCACATGACAGTTGATTGACGAATCTACCGCAGATTTTTGCGACGCATCATCGCCAACATGTGGGTCACCGAGTACGAGCGTCACCATCCTACTCTGTGCCCTTATACACTCTTTCTTCTTCGAACAATCGATGCTATGCCGCTTGAACTCGCGTCCTAACAACTGTGCAGCACAACGAGGATCTGGATTGCCTGGAGCTTGAGTACGGGGCAAGAGCATGTTTTGAGATATGTACTGGTATATCACACAGAGAACCGCGTGCATGCTACGAGATTGGCGGAATATACAGACAACCAACTTGAGTTCATGTCAATATCCCATTGGAGGCTGATACGCAAGTCGGCACTTACATGAAAGGTATGTATTGCTGTCTCATAGAACAAGATACGTAAGAGCCTTTGTCCACGAGGGAGAAATAGATCGGTGATGTATGTATTCTTGTAGTATCGGACCCACTTGAGGAGGAACAAGAGAGAAAGTAGGGTTTCGTTGAAAGATAATTGGGACCCAAATGAGGCAGTACCTCCTGGAAAGACCTCTTGTTGCACGAGGAATATGGATTCCGAAACTCCAGATCAGAGAGTGCCTCAATCGGAGATATCAAGAGTTGGGAAATCAGTAGACGCAACTCACTTCGATACCCAACGGATAGACTCACCACCGTCATAAATTACGGCAGCAGCTAAAGCTCCTGGGGAATGTTATAGGCTTAGAATGTCAAATGTGCTGCACCATTATTTATATCACTGACTGCTCGGAGATAAAATAATCTGCTAACTTTGGTTTATTGAAATCCTGGTGGCTTTTCAAGAGGATGAGGGCTCAGGTTAACTGTGAGGGCCATTTGTATATGCATTTTCTCCAGCGACCGGTGAAGAGGCCCAAGAATGGGCGCAGGTAGGATGAGGCTGAGGGCCAGATAGATATATTTGTGAATTCAAAGTCGGAGAACAGTTTGGGAACAGTGCAACACATCCGGGGTGGTTGGCTTGCCTGTCATACCTCGTTTGAGCCGGAAAAGTAAAGGGTGGTATCAGAGCGTCAGTAGCACACCCATAACTTCTCAAAGTCGATCCCCGTTTCAGAGAGCTTGATTCTCGAAGGAGTCTGGAATGAGATCAGGCGATGGTCCGCAGAGATTGCTTGGCACTGTGAAGCAGGCTAGGCGCTCACATCGATTCTATTTTTAGCAAGATGACATCGTGGCATATCCTTGCAAGCATCGTGACTGGTTCAAGACTGGGTTTCTCTCTCTGACGTCTCTTTGACCGGGGTCATTGCTGTGAGCCCGGGTGTTCTTTGCTAAACCAAGATTAAAATTCAAGCTGTTGACTAAATGTTGACCAGTTTCACCTTATCCTTGACGCACCGAACTTGATTGAATTCGCTGCCACGTCGCTCTAACAAAGCATTCTTCTAAGTATCCCTATTACTCACAGCGGCTGGGCGCATTTCCATTATCTGGTAGTACCAGAGCTTCCGCATTCAGATGCACCTTCGCCCCTCGTTGAATGGCTACAGGATGTCTCATGGGCGCTTAACAGAACGTTTGTCGTTGACATGGAAAACTCTTGCGTCTCTGTCGTATCCCATTAGCAACAAAAATTGCAGGTACTTCTATTGATTCTCTGCAGGGTGTTCACCAAGAAAACTTATAATTATATGTGCTGACTGCTTATCCTACTGTAGACAAGTCTCGAGCGTCAAGACCTATTCTTTAACCACCATTTTCCCCGTGCATTCTCCATGGCGATATACATATTCCATCGCTTCTGGAATCATGGAAAGGGTCGTCTAATAGCGTCCCCTTCCGCCAAGCAATGTGCTCAGGCTGCACTTCCAAAAATCCTCAATGTCACGGATATGTTATCAACGTACTCTCTCTTCACTCTTATTAGAAGTAATGTACCTGATACTGGATATCTCATACATGCATATCCAATGGGATATAAAGCACTCGATATTGCTTGCAAAGCCTCGGCTCATGACGCACCTTGCCATCACAGTGATGTATCACGCGCGATAGCCACTAAGGTCCTTTTTGCGCTTCTCCGACTCCTAGCAGGCGCTGATGGTTATCCGTCTCCTTCCGACTTGTGCGTTGGAGACTTCGAGTGGACTTTGAAAGACTTAGCACACCAATTTCATACAATGGCTTGGTACAATGTTCAGTAGTATGTATGGCTGTTCTCGTATTATCAACTGACAGGATGCTGACTTGTCAAGATCTTGACATTCACGAGTGCTCGCGGACAGTTGACGGACAGCAATTGGCAACAGTACCGCGAGGGAGAGAGAGAATATAAGAAGTACTGATTTGGTATCGAAGCCACTGGATTGAACAATCCACCACTCACGAGGTCACTTCGCTTTTGATCTTTCATCTCACGCTGTACACGAGGCAATGTTGACTCATGCTAGCCATGCGCTCCTGGGCGCTCTGACCATCACACTCGATGAAAGCCAGACGACTCGTTGTTCGCAATGCAGCTCGCACCGTCATCTCAACACTTGATACGATAGGTATCACTTGTATATTGACCAAAGACATGGCCATACACTTGCATGGTCATTCTGCGGTTCCAAAGGTGGTGTATCCTCCTTGGTTTTCCGGGATCTTACAGACTCAAATAAGGCATCCTAGGACGTAGAGGTCCTAGTACTTCCTTCGATTCCAGGGACTCTGTCGGTAGACAAAATCAAGGAGTTCTTAATTCAGGTTGACCCTGTCCACTTCAAACTTCATGGTCGCAAAAATGCTTCAATTGGAGACGCGTTGACTTTCCACGATACGACGGTCTCTCCGCCGAAGAAGAATTGGTGCCCTCTGGTGCTCACACCTGCTCATAACCCTCCTCCGGTGCAGTATCAATCAGACCAGATTTCGCAGATTGATGGCATGCCTGTGTCACCATTCCTTCCGCTCGTCATGGACCAGCTCCATGAAATGTGCATTTTGTTTGAAACACAGGCTTTGAAGGATGGGTTTAACTCATCCTGGAGGCCTCCGAAGAAGCTGTTCCAGAAGGTCAAAGGTCTTCTCCAAATGCCAATCCGACACCCTGCTTTACATGAACAACTGACCACGTCCAAGATGGAATGCTCAGAGATAGTCCAGCGTGCTTCCATCTACTTTCCTGAGCTTTCGGCAATACTCTCAATGCCCTGGCCCACCAGCAAGAACTCGTCTTCGACCACTATTCTCCCAATTGAAGAATTGCCGTCGTCTATTGCGACAGTGTATCTGAACGGCACTAGTGCCCCTAGAACAATTTCAGGTCGGGTCAACCACGATTATAAAACCTCCTCCAGGCGTCTACCCGATGCATTTATTCAGACTACCAGTTCCCTTACTCCAGATCTTGCTGGGTCGTCTAGCCTAAAGACATCCCTTGACCAAGAAGGAAAACCGAGCCACCGGAAAGACGCAGTTGCAAAATTGCGCAGTCTTGACACCCAAATCGAGCTTTCTCGCACTCAAGTTGTATATTTTATTGCGGCGAAGGTAGTAGATATACTCCAAACTTTCAACAATATGGATTGTGCTCTCTTTGGAAGCTTAGCAAGTTCTCTGTATGGCAATACAAGGCCGCCGAATGTGCGTTCCTTGATAACAAAATTATACCAAAGAGGTCTGATAAGTTCTTCTAGGATGTTGACATAGTGGTTTTTCCTCCGGCCGGCCTGGTGATTACAGCAGAGTGGCTGAAAAGGCTGATTGTCAAATCCGATGAACAGCACTTTTTCCTCGCACCCGCAAAAGATTCCACCGCCACCTACAAGCTACTATACTTCCGCGTCGACTCGACATTGACACCCCGCCACACTTTCCATCTGAATAGATGTAAGGTCGACCTACTGCTGCCGGGAACAATGCACCTACCGTACTTACCCCCGAGACTCATAAACATACAGGATGGTCTTCCCGTTATTCCGTTTTCTCTACTCCTGTTACAGAAGTTGCAGGGCTGGGACGACCACCGGGGTATGGCCGAGCCGCATAAGTACCGAAAACATACCACGGATGCCGCAGACGTTCAGAATCTTCTCAAGTTACAACATGTCGTCGCTCTCAGGTTCTCTCAGCCCTGGAATGAGAGAATACTGTTTAGCGATGAATTCATGAGTTTATCGGTGAGGAGAGTACGGCAGTTCTGTTCATTTTATTCCGATTGTACCGAGGAATGGAGGCGACTTGGGTTCGACATATGATTGACATATCATGCTTATCTCTGAAGCCATCTCTGGAACGTAATCTGAAAAGGAGTCGACGAGCCGCTCACTTGGCAGCTTCCTGTATCTTTATTCAAAGTCTCAAATCACCACGCAGCTCAACAAACTGCAACAATGTATATCATGTCTGTTACTCCGGTATGTTTCATCAACTTGTGTTTGGACAGAAAAATGATTTCATGTGCCTTAGATAATGTGAATGTCAGGTCGTGTCCAGTCGGCGACCGGGTGTACCTACCGCATGAGTCTGTATTGTATTTAACCTCCTTGTCATTGAAAGAACACGACCGCTCTGACTCAATTTGTCTGACCTGACGTGTACTCTCATCGGCGTAGGAGTTCTGCAAGTGACAAATTGTCCTTTCGCGGGGAGTCTCTTTTCTATCCTCCACGACTGTACACAGTACCACTTTCGAAAGAAGTAAACCTCAAGGACACCTACTTTGAATGATCTTATTTGTGAGGTGGGATCTAAGCTTAGTGATACATACGCCAGTTGGCTTATCGACACTAATAACATCAAATACTGCGCCTTATTTCGTGTTTGTGTGGCGCCAACTTGAAGATCTCCAGTGTCAAAACACCAGGTCAGTTATCATGATCGTGAGTCATGGTTTGAGATCGCGTTTGGCACGAGATACATATATTTTGGAAAACTCCACGGACCTCGAATCGATATTCATCCGAATGTGGTTGTGGTAGCAAAGTTAAGAATTCATTGGATGTTTACCTAGGTTCACGCAATCAGTACCCATTGGGAAGCATATGTATACTCGAGTAGATACGTTTCGACCCTATTTTGATCATCAAAGGAACCGCGAGGCCCTCATAAAGACACGAGCGGTCAGCCCTTGTGAACGTAATTCCTTCAGAACATCAAAGTCACGCTCATGTCGGTTACCCATCCCACCAAATTCGACATGCACGACTTTCAAAGCAGCCACTCCATTGGCAGAGGCCTCGTCTCGCCATCTTTGCCGGACCATGTCACATACGCTCCCGTCGCTTGAGCGGACAGTTCCAGTGAATTTGATCGTCGTGAGCTTCGGGCAGATATAACAGCCACTGTCTCCGCTCCTCGTGCCCAGTGCTAGGAGGACTTTATCGGTCAGGCGTCCTTCCCCTTCATCGTTTACCTCGAGACATTCCAACGAAGGGTTGCTGGTAAGGCAGTCGATCAGCTCGTCTTCGGGTGGCTGATAATTATCGAGTGTAAGCGTTTGCAGTGGACAGTTGGAACGGCGGAAAAGGTCGTGGAGTTCGCAAGAATTCCAATGGAGGTGATCTGACTGTGTTCCCGTCGCCTCAATAGTGAGGGATCGGAGTGCTGGAAGCGTAAGGGAACGGAAAAATCGGGTAAAGCTAACTGTGCCCTCAATTCGGAGAGTAAGCAAATGTAGCAGTGTGAAGGAACGGGGTAGATTGGGATCATAGTGCCTATCAACGCCGCTACACACCCCTTCAAAGTAACAGTATCGTAGCATTGGGGACTGGTTCATCATGAACATGCAATCAGAGATGGTCAGTGAGCATCCAAGGTGAAGTTCAATCAATCGGCTCCGGTCAATAGAGTCGGAGGCGAACACATTCCCAGTCGCTGGCATTTTCAATATCAGGCTGCGTAAATTGGGAGATTGTTGCAGGATAGAAATCAAAATGGGTGGTGGGGAGATCCCAGACGACACGTTAGATTCAGCCTGGATACTCAGGCGGCGCAGGTGGGGAGTAGCATCTTGGAGCGTTGTTCGCAATGGGGAATAATTGAAATTGGGGAGGATGATTTCGACATCTTGCCATCGTCTAGATTCTGCAATGACCAAGGATAAGATATCCTTTACAAGAGCAACGTTTCTTATAGGAGCAAGGTCCCAGGTATTAACCAGGATATGAATGGAGAGTGGAGATTCCATGGATCGGTCTAGCCATGTCCGAATTAGAGGTAAACTCGGCTTGCTAGTCGATCGACCACATCGTACCGATAGAGAGGTCCACAGAGACGGGGAAGATATCGCGATGGTCCTCCAGTGCGAGCATACTTCACAAAGAAGAAGGGGTGCTTTACCAGGATGGGGACATGCGATAACAGTGGTGGAGTAGACACAATGCCAGAATATCAATTCTACAAGCTCCGTTGCAAGGTTGTCGAATGGTGTAGCTCTGTTGAGGTTGGGCGAATCCATGTCCTAGAAGGGATAAGCAATCGGCTTTTTAAACATCGCTCAAGATCTCACCTTCCTCAGAAGCAGTTATCTTGCTGTAATCGACTAGTCCCTTTGATGGTCCAGATCTATAAAATTGAATCTCTTGACAAGTGGCTTGATAGTTTGAGACGACTTACAGACTCCTGTATATTTTCAAGAACTGACAAGGAAAATCAAGCATGGACGTTTCATTGACCGGAGAAGATACTTACTTCAGGTGTATGCTAGGAAAAGAGCAGAATCCGTCTGGCATACTTACTAATCATTCCCAATCCTGAACTATTGATGTCTAATTTCCAAGTATCTGCGGTGTTCCGGCATGCGATGATGAGGTCATGAGTCACGAGTCAATCATCTGAAATATTTGAACCAAGTTTTCAAGAGAGACTACCAGGCAGTGCCTTACAAGCTGGCTGCGTACTCCGATTATTGCTTATAACTATAAGTTCCCGAGGTCCCATAAGAGCGCCCATTGAAAAGGAAGCCCATGGCACTCACCGGCCAAGACAGCATCATCGTCGACATGGATTGGCTGGAGCCTGGGATAAGCAATATGACAGGAATGCGTCAAAGAAAGAAAATGCAGAGCACTTGAAAGAGACACAGATCATTGGTCGGAGGAGTTCCTGCAGTATGTGCGGGAATTGTCTTCAAGTTTTTTTAACTTGTACCTGCCGACTTCATGAACACATATTCTACGCATGTCATCGTCATCATTGTCATTGTCAATCAAGCAACGTCCGCGCCATATCAAGCCCATGAATGTTATTGAGCATCATTGTCATTGCTGACCGCTTTTGCCAGTGTGTTCACCCATGTCAGTAATGATTTTGGTGATCTTTCTCCAATCTTTCTCGTCAAGGACATAAATCTGATTCGATGATCACTGAAGCATGTTCACCCCCCGAAAAGCTGACGGACTGATATGCGGTGATGTCTGCATGTCTCCATGTCTTGTCAATGTCTTGTATGTTTGCTGATCTGGCTTATTCCTGAAATAGCGGTCATTGACAAATGACTCGGATATATGCTGCATAAGTGCTATCAGTGACAGGGTGTTGCAAAGCTTTTTGAGAATCTTTCGGATTCTTTCAATTCTCTATCGTTCCTACTGAAACCTGGTACGACAGTGGTTTGGCATCCTCTATTTTTTTCTTCATAAAACGGAGTAGAGATGATGTTGGAGGACTCCCTTGCAAGACCCTGGTCAAAATGTGACAAGGCCATTTGGCCGTTTGACGATATATTAGCGCATTCATCTCAAAAGTCATTCCAGGCGTGTTTCACATCATTCGCTCCGCGGGAAAGCTTGAATTATGCGTATATCATTCAACCAATGTGAGAAACGTATCTAAGAGGAGTCGGAAAAGACGATTGGGAATTGGGCTCTCGGTAACCAGAAAAGCATCAAAATCGCAAGGCCTTTGACATGGTATTAGCGCATTCCCCTCAAAGTCACTCCAGACTTTCGCTCCGCGGGGAAGCTTGAAACTATGCGTACATCATTCAAAGGATGTGAGAAACGTATCCAGGAGGAATCGGAAAAGACGATTGAGAATTGGGCTCTCGGTAACCAGAAAAGTGGCGAGTGCCTGTGAAAGTTAACGCACAACAAAGGATAGCGGTCATTATTTATCATAGAAATTACATGGACGAGGAGCTAGGATACGGATGTATGTATCCCGAACATAAGATGTGTTCCCATTGCGCACGGTTATACATAATGAACGCATTAATTTACCTCCAATGGATGCAATCAGGTTTAGGTCTCAATCGGGTCTCAAACGCAACGTAAGCTCTGCAGAATCAAATCAAATCCATCAAGGGGCTCCACTTGGTCTCCGCAGTTACTTACATTGACAAACGGAGTGCATTCTGCACGAATGCCTTTCGGATGCGTATTAAGCGAAAGCAATGCAGCCCGATGCAAAGTGGTGACTCGACTCTCAGGTTTGCCTCAGGTAAGTAGACTGGATTACGCCCTATCTACCGGCGACCCATGTGTCTTCCATCAAACAGAATGCCCTCTCTCGGAACTTTGTTTGTCAGGTACGCTGACACATCGGTTGGGATTGGAAGCGTTGTCGGATGGTTATTGGAAGTTATCCGCAAACAGCACTCCATGTCAGGACATCGAATTGGATATAATGGCTTGCTTAATATTCCAGAGCAATGACCAGGTTCTATCATGGCACCAACCTCCTCTCTGTCAAGCACCTTGTCTCGACGTGAATCCTCCATGAAAGGGACTCGCAGGCATGCATTTTCTGACAAGACCCCGGAGGCAGCAGCAGCACGCGCTACCTACCTCAAAATGTTCATCGCAGGATCTTTCCTGGTGATCGTCATCATATTCGCGATATTTCCCATTTTCTGGGGCGCTCTATGGAAGACACCTGCTCATAATCTTCCTGGATGGGTAGTGGTACGTTGCTCACTTCTTCTCATGACCATAACCAACCGCGTCTTTCGCTACTAGGACTTCGATGGAGGCTTGCTTGGCCAAGGAATTGCACAAGCGCTGAACAGCCAACCAGCATCGGGAAGAATTACCTGGACCGTAGTCGCGGCCTCGCAGTTCCCGGGTGGAGTTGAAGAACTCGAACATGATGTTCTGGACGAGCAGACATGGGTTGCCATTTCAAGTGAGTGGCAAGAAGGTTAATCATCATTGCTGCTGATAAGGGTTTTTCTTTAAAGTAAATGAAGGATCTACTGCCCGACTGTCTGCTTCCTTGGCATCACCTAACTCGTCGTATGACGGCACCGAAGCAATTACAGTGTTTGCTGTTGAGGCTCGGAACGAGAACGCATTGTGAGCTTGTTCTTTTGATGAACATCGAGACAGATTTTCCTGACTTCCTCGAAGCCGAAGCATGATCCGACCCACAGTTAGTCAGCTTGTCCATGTAGTCTCGCTCGCGTTTGACAATGCATTAGGTACAAGCAACCCTCGATGCCGTTTCAAGGGCAATTGCCATACAAACTGTTCAACGTATCGCCAACTCTTCGACTCTGTCATCCATTATGACCACGTCTCCCCAAACGATTGTTCAGCCGGTGTCTTACAGAATAAAGAACTTGGCGCCGTTTGATATACCCGTGTACGTAGCTGCCGTGTATATCACCACGAATCTGAACTCACTATTTTGCAGCGCTTCCGCAGTAACATTTGTAGGGCTTCTGTATCAACTGATTCTTTCTTTCTTCATCGTCGTACGAACCACTTTTTGTTTTGTCCTAACACATACTAAATCTTTTGGTCACAGATGATTGGCCACGCTGCTCGGGAGGCCTCAGGACTCGATAAATCGCTTTCAACACAGTCCTTGATCACACTTCGCCTGATCTCCTCTTTCAGCGCCTATTTCATAATTTCGGTGAGTGCATGCCTTTGATGTCATTACACCGACTTGACTTTCTTTTCTTGAAGTTGTTCTATTCACTGCTAAATGTGGCCTTCCAGATAGACCTTACACGGAGGTAAGTGTTATTGAATCTCTTCCAAGTCAATACTTATGACCATTCAAGGTTTGGCCATGCTGGGTTTATGGTATTTTGGATGGTCAATTATGCTGGCATGCTATCAGTGTACGTGCTTCTTCTATGCCGACTTGCATCTGAAGCTGACGCTCTGACCAGGGGACTTGCGCTGGAATCCCTCATGACGTTACTTACCATACGGTTCATTGCATTCTTCATGCTAACTTGGATTATCAGTTCGTCCTTTCTATCTCGTCAATGTACAATTTCAACTCTAATCAACTCTTCATAGCCAACATTTCAGTCTGCATCTTTCCCCTCGAAACCCTCCCCGGTATCTTCCGTTACGGTTACGCAGCCCCATTCTATAACCTCTCACATGCGCTACGTACCATAATATTTGGAACAAGAAACAGAAGTACGTTATCGCCGCCGTTAATCATTCAAAACATTCATAACTCCGTCCCACGTAGTTGGTTTCTGCGTTGCTGTTCTCATCGTTTGGATCGCTATATCGTGCATATCATTACCACTCATCCAATGGTTCGTGCGGAGAATGGAGTCCGGAACTCCACAAACGCAGTCGGCTTCTCCCCAAGACCGTGACGTAACAGAATCCAAAGAGCTGTCCGCATGAATTACAAACGTAGATGCACACTTTAGCGAAAAACACCTTACCACATCTTCGCTGCCTATATAATTATCATATCTACCGCGCCTTATTAGATAATATACAAAGTTCTCATTCCCTCCACAAATCCATCTCCATCATTAGCTAGCAATCAGCTCTGCTGACCACGACTTACATGCTCATAGTAGCAATGCCTGTGCAAAGCCTCAACTTGACAACCTGATTGCTTAGAGATGGGTGCCCAGTTGGGATGCAAATCTTGGAAGATGTACAGATCGTATTGCGCATATCAATCTTCATTCAACGCGGAGATATGGGGAAACCCTGGGTCAGTTCCCCGGCGGAATTACTAGGCGAGGTTTTGGTTGGTTTTGGCTTGGTTTTGGCAGACTTGCATGGGGTTCGCGAGGACATCCAGAAGATGCGAAGTCCGCCATCCAAGTCCGCGCAATCCGGGGACGCGCGTAAATCAGTCGGCAAAATCCCGGGCGACCAAATTGCGTATACTTATGATGCACAGAGCCAAAACCCACCATTCAGGACACAGGAGACACGGTATAACGCGGTTTCAGGGTATATACCACTTGAAAGGCAGCTTGACGCATGTACCCGACATCCCTGCGAGATCGAAACATTACAGTTGGCTGGCTGCATAGACTCTGATAGTAGCCTTCAAGATAAGATAACAACCGATATGATCACGTGATGCACGATCACGCAGTTTGGATTCGAACCTTGCTTCAACACCACTATTATGAGCGCGAGCGACATTCACGAAAACCCCCACCCTCCTGAAGTCTTACCACCTCCGTATCTTCCACCTCCCAATGTGACAACTGGACCGAAGCGTGCCCGAGCTTGTATTATTGGCGGGCTCCTTGTTGACCGTGACGAGGGTCACAGGTGGTTCAAAGCTTTCTACAACTACGACTTACCCAACCACCATCGACAAGATCTCAACATTCCCATCCGGCTGGAGAAGTTGTTCCTGGAGCAGGGTATTGCTCTTGGCTGCTCCTTTGCCCCCCGTCGCTTAGAGTCTCGACTCTCCGACTTTTTGGTGGTTACGCAAGTCATCCGCGGGCCGTTTGTGCATGATGGGCCAGAAATGTACGAGGAGGTGTATGATGTAGAGCGACAGCCTATTGAAGGGGGGAAAGAAACGGAAGTGAAGGAGCATCTCCAGAAAATCCTAGGACTCAACACCAGCGGTTTCAAGAGTTATTACTCCAATCTTTATTGATTTAATACCTTTTTAAAAGCTACCCAAGGAACCTTCTCCGCGTTGTCCCTTCGAAAGGACTGCATTATCCATATCATAAGTCCTCAGGACAGTGATTGAGCACAATTGGATAGGAAACACGGTCCAATCTCCTGCTCTAGAGGTGACCTGGAATGGCATTGCTACTCAATAGAACTGAGATTAGAACTGAGAATGCAAAATGAGGCCAGACAAGGGATGGATGCACGAAGTGCAAGTTGGATGACGGGATCCGACCCCTGTCCATCCAGCCTACTGCCATACATTGGCACTCAGTCGAAACGAGATTGCAATACGACGCCGGTCATGGGCATTATGCGCAAAGCGCAGATGTAACGACTGCATTGCTACATACCTACTGTATGCCCATGTTGGAGGCGGCAAATCTCACCCGGCCGGTGGCTTCATGTCCCACCGCTGTAGGAACCCTCGATTAATGTACTCCCCGCACTGAGCATAATATACAATATGATTGTTGCCTACGGCAATCTGTGCTTGACTGCCCGTCAGTCCTAAATAAAATTGATGGCCGCATGACCCACACACTGCAGTCCATGGACGCCCTCGACGTATCGTTGGCGCTAATCCGGCATCCCAACCCGCAAGTGCTTCGCAAAACCGCCAGCTACTGCTATGCAGTGTTACGAGTCTTCGAATGCCTCACTCCTTATACCGCACACTCACCGGATGAATGTACATGTGCTTTACCATAAAACATGCAATATGTATCAGATTTTTTTTTTGTCAAATGAAGACATCGTCGTACAATACTTCTTGATCCGCGAGACGGTCTTGCCTGCTTCACGATCTCCGGACGCAAGGGAGTGTTGTCTCGAGGAGGAATAATGTTGTTAATTATTCCGGAAGGGGGAACTCCCTCGGGACTCCTGTCAGTCGCAAAATAAAAACATAATAATAAGAAGGGCGACAGGTTTTACCTTGTTGCTCCCGCCGCCTGTCGGCCAGGACATATCGAAGTAGAGTAGGATAATGACAACGGTACGGTAGTATTTGTGCCCGTAGCATACATCGTGGGTATATTACTGCGTGTATGTAGTACGAACCCCAGTTGTTCCGCTGGGACCCCAATACTGGTTCTCTCTCTCTCTCTCTCTCTCAAACGCAAGTTCCACACCTTGACCAAACCGTAACAGGGGGAAGTGTCAACAAGCATGCGACTGTCATGCAGACTGGGATGTCCATCCAACGATAGTCAAACCATAGAATGAAACGTATGAATCAGTAAGTGGCTGGCGACTGGCCTTGGGTTGGGGTCTCCGATCCTTCAACAAATTGCTTGAAGTAAATGCCTGCCGGTCAGTAAGGTATAGATTCTGGTAGCACTGGCTTTCGACAGAGCACCACATTGATGATCCTCTTTTTCTACCAGCGGAGCTCACACACCGTCAGGTGAGAGGGAATTTCTTGTACACGATCCTTGTGGAAGGTCAGCCAAGATAGCAGGCGTTTGGTCTTATGCAATCTGAATCGCTTTCCCGACAAGAGCCTGGCAAGCTCCCTGTGCATTTTGCCAGACCATCAATACCCGACCTTGAATGTATGTACCGCACTCAATCGGACTCCCCTATCCCAGCCTGACAAACTCGATCAATGCTGACCTCATCGTTTTTCTAACTAGGCCATATCCACATGCAACGGATAATTCTTTTAAATCTTCCTTCCGGTCAAGGACCTACATGTCTTTTCATGAGGCAAACGGTTGACCATTCTTGCGTTCATCGTCTCAACCCAGTTTTCCGCCATGTCTGTATCATCCACCGAGTATCAGACTTCGCGGCCGGCCTCCTTGTTACGACAAGGAGGTCTGGCTCTACCTTCGAAAGATGCTGGGACTCATCTACCTCAACCATTCTCGAGACGGTTTCACCAACGTGAAGACCCAGAGGTGGCGAAAGCGCGTGCGATATATCTTAAAGCATATATAGGAGGGACAATCTTGACGATACTTGTCATCTTTGCCGTTTTCTCTATCTATTGGGGCTCTTTATGGAAAGTTCCTGCACATCCTTTGGAAGGGTGGATCGTTGTTCGTTCTCATTCAAATCCACCCGCATGATGACTCATCCATCGGCAGGACTTTGATGGTGGTCAAGTGGGAGAAGCCGTCGTCCAAGACCTTAGCGGAATGTCAGGCAGGTATGTGCGCTGGAGGGTAGTGCCTGCAAGTCGGTTCCCACAAGGTGTTCCAGACGTCGCACGGGCCGTGAAAAACGAGCGCACTTGGGTTGCAGTCACAAGCAAGGGACATGCCCTTTCCATGCAATTGTCTTACTAACCTGTTTCTAGTTAACCCAGATGCGTCCTCTCGTTTGGAGGACGCTATCAACAACCCAGACCCTTCTTACAACGGTTCCGAGGCGATCACAGCATATGGTGAAGAAGGACGAAACGAGAATGCGTAGTGCGTCTAATTCCTGTAGTTGTACTCGGAACGAGTCTCAATTGTCCGGCGTCGATCCAGTCGCGCTTTCATACGACCCATAGTTTGTGTTGGAATCTGTCACGGAACTACTGTGTCATTTACAGCCTTTTTTCCAGGTCCAATCATCACTTGATCGTATCACAACAACGTTTGCGACCCAACTCGCCTTGCGATTGTCCTCCGTCACCAACCTCGGATCTCTCATGGCTACATCTCCACAGACAGTTGTTAGTCCTATATCCTATAGGATTGTGAACCTTGTACCATTTAGCCAGCCTGTGTAAGTCTTATATCCATTGCTTTACGGTGTCGGGACTCTGAGACCATCATCAGAGCGAGCGCAGTAAGCTTCGTGGGCCTCATCTATCTGCTCATCCTGTCGTTCTTCATTGTGGCAAGTGCACCTTTACTCGATTGGAAAAATGATCACTGATTCTAGCTGTAGATGATCGGAAGCGGAGCAAGACAGGCTTCAGGAATAGATGAAATCCTTCGATATAGGTCCATTGTTGCTCTTCGCTTAATATCATCTTTCGTTGCATATTTTTTCCTTTCGGTAAGTTGTGCAGGTTACGCCAGGGAAGACGGGTCTGACCTTAACCTGACCTTTACCAACTAGCTGTTCTACTCGCTTCTCAATATAGCTTTTCAACTGAACCTGACAGCCACGTACGTTTCAACAGCCAATGCCATTGAGTTTTACAGAAAATCTGAACTTTCCACAGATTTGGTCATGCAGGCTTTTTAGTGTTTTGGATGCTGAACTGGGTCGGAATGCTTTCTGTGTACGTGATGATTTATTGCAGTCTCCATTGCTTCTGAGACTCTCTAAAATAGCGGTCTTGCCCTCGAGGCGCTCTTCACAGTTCTTACTGCTCGCTTCATTCCGTTTTTTCTAATCTTTTGGATCATACGTAGGGCACCGTTTTCTCCTTATCACCTCGATGCATCTCATCTGGCTGTCCTCAGTAAATGTTTCGGTGTGCGTCTACCCGATTGAAACGCTGCCTAGGATATACCGTTATGGGTATGCTGGACCGTTTTACAACATCTCAAAAGCCATTCGAACCATCGCCTTTGGAACCAAAAATCGACGTATGTGACTTACACATTGTTTTCCTTTTATAGGGCTTACGTATCTGGTAGTGGGCTTGAATTTTGGAGTGCTCCTCGTTTGGGTCCTCATTTCGTGCATCACTCTGCCAATACTCCAGTGGTTTGTTCGAAGGAAGAGGGTGGCGGAGGTAGAGAACAAAGGGAACGGAGCCCTGTCCGGGGAAAAGCAGCGCGAAGGTGCATAGGAACGCGTTGCGGTTTCGCTTGGAAATCACAAACTTCCGAGATGACCAACGCCTTATTGCGATGGGTGCCCACCCTTTATATAATAGAGGGTATGTGTATGGTACAACAAGAGCACTGGGGAGTCAGAATGTTCGCTACACAGAGCAAGGCAATTGGGAGCAAAATGGAGTGTCATATTGAAGCACAATGATATCCATCGAAACTGTCCGTCGAAACTGTCCTCTGTGACAGATCTGGTTGGGAGGTTAGCTAATAAGGGCGGACTCAATATCTCAATGTCTGATTATAGCAAGCGAATGCCATGAAAAGGGTCATTCGATGTAATCCAAGTTTGCTACATAGAAAAATATCTTATGCCGGCTGCTGAATAACGGATAAAGGTGGATGCGCACATTTTATCCCCATCGCCATTTGCGAAAGCTAGCCTTCCAGTACTACGACGCAGGTTCGAGTCAGTCGAGGATTATGCGTTTGGCATCAAAAGCAAGTCAAGGACGGTTGACATTTCCACATCATCTCGGTTGCCTGTTTCGTCAGAACTGAACTTTGGCGGTAGCGATAGACAGTGTCCTTTCCCCTTCGACAACTTCTGATTCATCCAAAGTAGATCATTGGCCTTCCAGTCAGATTTGAACGTGCGGTACCGTTGAATGCATTGCATATGCAACCAAACACCTACGTTGAGTAGGAGTGACTTCACTGCGAGAGTCAAGGTGGCGCCAAGGTTCCCTAAATGGGCATATTTCTCACGCTTCAGGGACCGAGCCACAAGCGGTGCCGCTCGCCATCCACATCCTTAAGATCATCGACCCAACCTCTTGCTGTCTACCACACCTGCTATCGTCGTAGAAATGGTGAGTGTATCTTCAGGATGCTGCTATCTGTGTATTCGTACCGTTTTCGTGGCACAAGGAGGAGAATTTTGGATGGATGGAATGGGATCGCTTTGGATGACCTTTTTTCGTCAACTGTGACTGACACGCAGAATTGCTACAGGCCTCCACCGATCTCGCCGCGACGTACGCCGCCCTCATCCTCGCCGATGACGGTATTGAAATCACCGTATGTCTTCTTACTTTCGCGCTGAAGCCTTGACAAAGCTGATTCTTAACGACGAATATAAAAGGCTGACAAAATCGTTGCTCTGACAAACGCTGCCAACGTCGAGCTGGAGCCAATCTGGGCAACACTTCTCGCCAAAGCTCTCGAGGGAAAGAACGTTAAGGAACTGCTGTCGAACGTTGGCTCAGGAGGAGGAGCACCCGCTGCTGGATCTGCTGCACCTGCTGCATCAACGGCCGCTGCTACTGAGGCACCAAAAGCGGAGGAGAAGAAGGAGGAGGAGAAAGAGGAGTCGGACGACGACATGGTGCGTATCCACGCTGTATCATCTAGAAGTTTACTGATAGTGCTTGTCGTAACAGGGCTTCGGATTGTTCGATTAGTTTCCCGCCGTCTTACATTCTCTTCCTACCCTATTTGCAATGAAACACTTGAAAGAGCACACCCTCGTTTGATCGGCATCCGTTTTGCACTCGGAATGAGTCCTGGAATGTCAAGACATCCTCGCGATCGTCGTCACGTTGCCTACCAGTCGTGTCGCCTCCATCTTCGTTTGTTAACGTGGGTGTTCTCGCAGTATTTCCGCCCGTCTCTGCGAAAGACTGTGTCCAAATGACGTCGCTTTTGTCGGATGTTAGGTTGAGTTGTGAAATGGCAAGAAGAGGGCAGAGCTATATCTCTTCTTCCTGCGTAAGTTTATTTGGCCACAAGAGAAGAACCATTCCCTGATCATTTTTGACGATCTATCAAAATTTCAAACATGCTACCTGCTGCGTGGATTGATTGTCCTTGCACCGACTGAGTGTCATCAGAACGTCTTAAAAAACATTGATCAGTTTAGCACTCTTCGTCAACTGACAGATTGAGTAACACGATTTTCTCTCGGTGTGAATTAAAAGCTTGAAGCGCTCAAGGCTCTCAGATCGATCCATTCCGGTCGCTCACCATTCTCCTTTGGTGAAACACCAATGTCATTCACCCGACGCCGAACCAACGGGTGCAGAACTGTGCAGAACCAGGATCGAGCGCGCATGCATGTAGCTTACAAAGCTACAGATGACAAGCGTTGTATATTTTGAATGTTGAAACGCCGAGAGACTGCATCCGCAGAAGCTGATTTTTCAGCAATCCCTCGGTCATCGTTCGAGCATCCAACTGCATGCTTCCTTGCTGCCTGCCTTGCTGGTTATTTCTGATCATGTATCCTTACAAGTCCTTCGAACTTCCACCCGTCGGCCGGCGTTGAGCATATAACCTACGTGTTATTATCTCTCAGAACGTCACAAAATACATCGCTGTCAACGTCCGGTTACCTTCATATGTCCTCTAACTGTTACATTTATGCCGCGGTGTTTTCTCATGCAGTCTAGCTATCTGCAAATAATAGGTCTCTCTTAACCCGCTCACCAAGATGCACTAGTCGTCTTTGTCTATCTCCTCGTCTGCCTTTCCGTAGTGTTGGCTCTCCCCCTCCCAAGCCCGCGCGCACGATTCACGGAGGAGAACGATGAAGCCTGGCAACGTTTTGGTTACGTCTTCCAGACTTCATCGCTCTCCTCTGTGAATCGTAATGTAGGTCTTTGGTTCCCCTTCTAGCAAAGCAGCTAAATTTGATTCGGTTTGTCCTTAGTATGGCCAGGCAAAAAGTAGGAAGGACACCGAAGCCTGGCTGAAGCCTAGCTTCAAAAAGTAGGAAGGACACCGAAGCCTGGCTGAAGCCTAGCGCATCCGCGTAGGCAAGTCGATTATCTTGATGCATTCAACTGACTTCCCTGCTTAGCAGAATATGAGGCTACATGATTGGAAATACTTCCTCTACATTGTCGCCACGCGGGAAGATGCGCTTCGTAAAACCGCATACATCTCCTGTGAGACTGACTGACTGAGATCTGTAAAAACTCACACTTGATCACCCATTCTTCGAGCGAGAAAGCATTGGAATGTTCGTTGCACAGTGTGCGCCTGGTGTAAGCGAAGCCTTTGCCATGAGGGTACACAGGTCGGGAACAAAACGGTGTTCCGCCCACTGCACCCGAGAATCATTTGGCATGACAGTACCATGCCAATGATTTTCTACCAAACTATACGCAATACAGTATCCCTGAAAACAACATGGACACAACAGAGCATTCGAAGTTGACTCGAGACCGATGTAGTCGCCATCGCCATGGCAATGTGTACGCCACACGGAAGTTTTCATTAATGAAATGAGCACAGACCGCCGAGAGAGGCCGAACATTCATACCAAACGTTTCAGATATCTTGGGTCACTATGGACGACTAGCGGTACGAGAGGAAGAGTGAAAAGGCATGTGGCTGCGCTGCCATTAAGCGTGTGTTCAAACCTTTTCAAGCTCATACCATCACCACATATCAGGCCAGTTGGTACCAATTTTGATGAATCCACCCACACCCGTTACCTGGAGCAAAAAAATGTGGAATCGATATTTGTTGTTCTCATGGCGATTTTCTGTGCTTGGTATTGTTTCTATATATCTGGCGAGAAACAAGTACATCCTGAATATGGGTCCGAGGATGGCGTTGCTGGGAGAGTAAAATTCGCCTTGCTCTATTGTGGAAAATTGATTCCCACCGGGACAGAGGTGGGTCGTGGTCATTTCAAGGACGTGTTTCTTGAAAAGCCGACTTGTTGAAGTTCTTAGAGAGAGCAAAAGTTTCTATAGCAAGAGCGGTGAGTGACGCACATGAAGGAAGCTCGACCTGCGGACCGGATTGCTTCTTTTCCTGGTCGATATCCACGAAAATCTTCAAGAGAGTGCTTTTACATAAACGAAAGCTTCCGCCCCTATAGATGCGGCAGCTCGAGACCCTGACCTGTGATTTCGATCAAAGGCCTTGCGGCCCGCGTGAGTTTCGCATCTATAATCTCATATGTTCCAGCCCGCTCTATGGCATTCATGCCGTGTAACTTCCTCACGGCCTTTCATGCAATTTTCAGCTGTGATGTAGCGCAACATGCTTCCTTGGAAACCTCTGCTATCGGGTTAATGATCCAGCGGACGAGCCCAGGTCGTTCGATGATCTAGTTCCGGCCCTACCTCGAGGTTGAGGTTTGCTTGATATAAGTGCGGGTCTACCTGTTTCACGCTCCTCTCTATACTCTACCATGGCCAAGCTAGCGTTCATCCTCCGCATGCCATCGGAGGTTCTCGGGGAGATATTTTGCCATTCTTCCGAACTCCATCCAGAAGCGCCTCTAGTTTTGGCCAGTGTGTCGCGCACCTTCCACTTGGTCGTACACTCAACCCCCCTCGTCTGGAATCATTTGCGCTTAGCCGTATCTGAAAGCACCGACGAATCATGCGTTCGTAAATGCGAGTTATGGTTTTCGATGGCAGGCGCTTGTGCGATGGAGGTTGATGTAGATCTTTCTCGGATGCCAGACACCACACAAACCCTGGATCAATTGAAGTCGGACAAGATGGTTTCTTTCCTTCGGGTACCCCACATCCTCCGAAAATTCTCGCATCGGATATCAGCATTGACTTTTCACTCGGTGGCTTTTGATCTAGCAAATATTTTCATATCTTTGGTGTACCCATCTGGAAGTGACCCCGATGAAGCTCGAGCACTCAAAAAGCTTAATCTCCTTTCTTCGCAGAAATCCTTCTCTGGAGTTCATCGTGGGGGATGCGCTACTTCTTTCCATCTGCCAATTCTGCCTCACCTCACTGAGCTCAAATGCGTCAATCATCCGCTTCCCAACATATGTCAGACCAACCTACAGAACCTTCGAACATTGTCCATTCATTATCCCATTCGCTTTCCTCCAATACCATTCCACACCGTCTTCAGTCTCCTACGCTCCACCACCAATCTAGAACGGCTTAAAATCGAAGCTCGAATGACTGACTCGGATAGAACATTATCACAACATCCATCGGGATCGGAAGGACATGACAGCCAGGATACTTACCTCATCACATTACCAAGTCTCACCCATCTGTCTTTAAGGATCAATAAAATCTCCAAGTTCATAGTTCGGCTTCTTCTCCCCGACTTGCATACCCTCCGAATGGAAGATCTTGATGGGAAGAGGGTTGGCAGCGCGGAGGAGACTGGTTCCGTTCTTCGTCAGCTCTTGGTTCGGATGGAACTTCCCTGCGAAACAAGAAGAGGAAGAGGTCTGGAGGTTCTTGAACTTTGCGGCGTCGACATTCGTCAGAAATTGGCAGGTCATGGTGATGGAGTTTGGGAATGGTGTTTTCGCAGATTGCGGACTCTTCGCGAGCTCAGCATCAGGAAGGTGGAAATTGAGCAACTTCTCTCAATGCTGACGCCTGAACGACGGAAGGGCAACCACGGCGCAGTGGAGGAGGGAGACGAGATAATATGTCCGGCCTTGGAACGGCTATCCATCACAAGCCCGACATCGAGGTCAACGGGCCCGGTTATCAAGTTCAAAATGGGCAGGCCGGGTGTGGTTGTAGACATGGATATCATCGCAGATCCGTTGAGCGCCCAAGGCCTTGATTATCTAGGTCTTTACACCGACTTGGACGGAAAGGCTTTGTTCAGTCCGTCGTCGGCGTCCTATTCTCCTAGGTATGAGTTGTGATACATCAACAAGGATGCAGAGAGAGAGAGGCTTTGTTGCTCCAGCACATACAGGATTCGAATCGCTGCCTATATTTAAGTACTCTACGAATAACTCATCTAATCGTATTCTCAGATCGTTGTGCATCTATCTGCATTGTAGAAAGGAAGCCCACTGTACTGATCCCCAACATGCTGTCTCTTAAGACGTTGCATCTACTTTTGGCCCAAAGGAAAAGGATTTTCCCTCGCAACAGTAGATGGATAACCTGTTAAAATCTGGGACTTGCTAGATTTGACTTACGAGCAACTGTTTCTGTTGGGTTGCGGTGCCTTATAATCGAATGTACTCAATTCTGGTCTCATTCTGATTTGATCTACTTGCGGGATCTAAAGAAGCCAAAGGCTGAATAAATGGATTATTTGGAATCGAAAGATTACTTTGATTACTTTGATTTAACGAAGTCTAAGATATGTACCGTCTACTGGAAGCAAGAATTTCTATTATGCGGGCGTTCTCTCTAAAAGGACCGATATGTTTCCTGAATCTTATTGACCTGGAAGCCTATTAACATGCGAGTGTCAGCAGCCAATGGTGGTATGAGGGATTTATTTACTCAAGAGGGGGATATTGATCGAGAATTCGCTCATAGAATGTATAGCGCGCTGGAGGACCTTGAGATGTTGCTCAGAATCAGCAGGATTCATCCCAGACCAGGAACCCTCAGGACGCGGAGATCGGTTTGCCGCCAGTTCATCGAAGAATACCTGAGCAGCTTCTATCCAGACCGACTAACAAAAAAATGAGTATATTAATAATTCTTGTGCGCGCAACATGGCTCACCCCCATAATTGAATTAACGTGTACGAGACCCCGAGGCTTGAGGGAGATGACAATATCGAGGATCACCTGGGCAGCGGCTAGGCGCTTTCTCCGAGATGATTCGCTACGTTGAGAAAATGGAGTATGCAGCCGAATCGTGGCAGCGCTCAATATACTGTAGCCTACGGCTAACTTACGCGCCTTTTCCGGATCTGAGACGCGGGAGATCTGCTCCGGAGGGGGATTGACGTTTTGAGATGATCCATGATCCCATCAATGAAGGTGAACTCCTTGAACAGATCGCTCATCTGCTGCTGACTTTTATCTGCCAATTTACTTGAGAATGCAGTCCTTCTGTCCGGAAAATGAATGTTCATACTTTGACTACAGCTGCGAGCAAAACCGGTCACTCGTTCCCACAAGATAACAGCTTTTGCTTCGATGGCTTTTGTGGAAAGACCAACATCCTGAGTGGCAGCACCATATAGGAAATTCTGGATTGTATTGGCAGTTCGCACATTTTGTGGCAAACGACCCTATAATGAGACAATATGTAAGTCTCCATCTCAGCCCTGAAATAGGATCCCACCTTCTCGAATTCTTCCATTTCGAGTGGCCACGGTGTATCTACCTTGGCTGCGAGTGTGTGGCTTGAATGTTCAAAGTTCGGGGTGCTTTCAAGCGCAATAGCCCAACATTTGTCGAGATTGAAGACAGTCCATGCACCGATTATCCGTTCTCCTTCTTCGATAGGATCATTCGGTGGAGAAATCGTCGTCGGGGAAGGTTGTGACGATCGAATCTTGTGTAGTCCGGCTGAAACAGCGGTAGATACAGCATTCGCAACATGATATTTTCCTTCAAAGAACCTTCCGTTCGCAAAGAAGTAATTAGCCAAAAGAATTTCTGCTTGAAGAGAATGCATGATTTTCTTGGGATGATTCCCGGACAAGGCAGTAGCAGCCTCTTGAATCGCACGAGTTAGGTACGTGGCCTCGTTAGACTTGACTGAAGGATCATTTGAGATACGAATGCCCCAGAGATACACTGTCAATATCAATGCTGGAGCAGGACGTGAAGGATGTCCTATAGGTAATGCTTGTATCATAGACGCATGGAATCGGGGAACATTGAGGAAGAATCCGAACTCCGTTGAAAATTGAAGGAACCCGTTCAATCTGACCAAAAGTATTAGTTGAATAATTCTGATGAAAAGGATAAGGAAGGGCGGAGAAACCACATACAATTTGTCTGCAACTGGCCGAGGTGGATCTTGAACCGATGAACGGGACGAACCCGAAGGTGGGCCACCGGGGCCCCCATACGGCTGATGGAGTTTGATAGCGGCTATAGCCACGTCCGGATTTTGCAGCTCTTGAATACGGGCTTCTAGGCGACTGATGTTCTCTTCTAATATTTGAGCTTTTGAGCGTTCCAGCCCCGCGGTGTATTCGCAGTCTTCGGATCGACCTGCTCGATCGCATTGACCGCAGATCGGCTGTTGGCCATCACATTTCTATGGACCAGATATGTTAGTAATGTATTGGCAGGATATTGTACGGACCCATACCATTTTTCGTCTTCTACAGCTGACACACGCACCACCACGTGGGAGGTACCCTTGGTTGCTCGTATGTTCTTCGCTACGTCTAGATGACATGGTGCAGATTGTTAATTAGAGTCTTACGTCGGTTTTCTGTAGTTCATGTATCACCCCTCAACCTTTAAGTAGTTCACCTTCCTTCACCCCTTACTTGTTTGAGATGATGACAAGGCACGGCCTTGCTCATGCAATGACAAAGCCCCTTGAGGCTGCAAGAGCGGGATGCATAATCGGCAGTTCAGCGAAAAGCAGCTGAGGTCCCCGGTAGAGTTATCAGTAATAGAGTGCGTGACTCAGAATTACAATGGCAAGGGAATTGTTATTATGGAAATGCACCGCTTACAGGAGGGATCGACGACAGGCGCGGCCTCAGTTGCTAGAGATGATGACGTTGACCCCGATTACCATAAAGGGATCGGTATTGATCGTTCCCGGTCAACTGAGGTTCGTGTTATTCCGCAGACCGATATGTAACATTCCAATCCTCCACACTTGCGTGAGTCATTCGCTAGCAATAGGTGAGGATCTGAAAACTCAATAACGAAAATATTAGCAATGTTCCTCATGTTTCAGATACATTCGAGAGGATTCCAGCGGGTGCAAGGAAATGGGAATGGGGGAGTCGCTTACTTGAGCGCCCAAATGCTGGCTGCAACGACAAACCTCAGCTCAGTTCGGATCTTCGGCGACGGCCATCTTGCGCTCCGTTTCAAAAGTGGACCTTTTTGGAACTAAAGTGCTTGACGCTCGTATTGAAGCTAGAAATGTCAGTTATTTGCCAGTAGACCGTATCATGGAAAGTTGTAAAACATGGAGGTCCATCAAGGCGTAAAGATCGGAATCAGAGTTTGTAGTTCCGAGTCGTTACGGTTGGCCGCGGCATGTCCCGCGGCACTGTGTAACATTCGCTCACATCAAAGGCCTTGGCGTAAAACGTGGTTTAGCCCACAATTGATCAAGGTACATATATACTCGATCTCTCAAGCTGTTACTCGAGGGCGGTGTCTCGTTATACGATTGATTCTGTGCACTGACTTTTACTTTCTTATTGTCTGTGGATCAACTTTAACCACGAATGATCCTTGGGTCACCTCACGGGTATATATCCCATGCTCAAACGCCTCAAGGCTGAGAGTATTTTTACCATGACGCTGCTTTAGGACTCTCATTCCGAGAACGCCCATATATGTACTTATGAGTTGTGGTAAAGGTGTCACGCGAGGTTCTTCATGAAAGATTACTCATTTGAACGGCCGAACAAGGTAAAATTAAGAAACTTGACTGGGCAGCTCATAAATAACAACGCCTGCTGCGTCATGACTTGACTGTATCGGTCGTAGATCGATCAATAGCCTGCGCTGTCGTCCATATGTTCGCAACCCAGGATGACACACATCCGATGAGACTGCTATATCAATGTACATATCTCGATATCACTGAGATCCCAATGAGTAACGCCCAGCGCCTTTGACGGATGCAAACCTAGGCGCAGATTTCTTCGCCTGATCTCTTCGGCTTAGCTTCATGCAACTGATAAGCATAGGTCTGACACCGGCAATCATCCTTGCGGTTTCTTGAGACTGCTGACTCGCTCGGTGCTGGCCTTAGATAAACCGGCGCTCAGGTATGGCTTGTTATTCCGAGGACATGGTCACGATGGTAGCTGCTGACAGATAGAATGCAGATCTACCCCACCATTCGACTTTATCCTTCAATATCGATATTCAGGGAGAACGGACTCAAAGTAGCCCGATCAGCCCATGCACAACTCAAGGAAACCACACCTGCATACGGGCAAAAAATCAAAGACAGATGCCAATGTGGCCAATTGCGTTATAGGAGAATATCATTCCAGTAACCGTATTCATCACAAATTCATCATCGGAGGGCAACACGGTTTAGAGTCTTGGCTTTAGACCATCCGAGGCTCCTGCATAGAATCATCTTAAAATCATCGGCGGCCTCCATATTCGCTGTATTGCGATGACTCTGGAGCCCAGTCAGTTTGGTAAGCTTTAGTTTTTCGAAAACTGGGTCGGACGGATGACGGTACCATACAGGGTGAAGTGAGTGTGCGCATGCTTCTTCAATGGCTTTGTTCTGCAAGTCGTCGTCATAATATGCACTGGGTTCCCCCGAGCTAGCTGATGGAGCGCATCTCGGAATGTCGCGTGGATGATATTTCCGGACTAGAATCACACCGGCCACGGCTTGGGTGGTGGGGGTAGACACTATATCTCTTGGGAATTGAAAGCCAATAGCGGAAAGTCCGGCATAATTAGGGGACCTATACGCCGCCGCTGGTTTCTGAGGAATAGAAACTCGATGGGCCTGCATTATTTGCAATGAGTAGCGAAACAGGATGAAATGGACCATTATCGTAGTCGAGATAGAACAGGTCTCTGCCCCGGACGACGACCGCCCTTGCCATAGCCTCCGCAGTTTTACCTAGGTCTTCATGTACATCCTTGTCGGGTCTTCTTCTGGCTACTAAAGTCGTCGGTACCAAAAACGGGTGTTCATACTTCGATATTTGCCTTGGTAAACCAGAGTTTAGCATTCTTGACAAATATCGGCTGCATCCACTTGCGAGGCTCCTTAGTTATCCTCGATACGTCCTCACACTCTTCCCCGGCTGGGAATGCATCGATTTCGGCGGTCACAGCAGGGGCGGACGAAGTGTTGATGAAACGTTGCTGAGATTGTTGGGTGCTACCAATAACTGAAACTCAGTGTCAAGTCAGAGTGCGTGGGATTTCGCGTACCTTTGCATAGCCCGCAGCATGTCTGTCATGACAGTTGCAGCTCGTACAGGTACGAATGAAAGCTGTAATGGACACATTGACCACATCAAGGATATGCCATCATTTTGAGCGCCCGACGTTTCGGATAGGCCCGCGTTACCAGCTAACAGCACGTGGTGTGACTTCACGCGCTTATCAGCTTCCAATTTGAATGTCGCGTTTGCATAAATACCACCACCTTCAAGGTCTGTAAACGATGTCGTCAACCCAGAGCCACGACGAAAATCAGTACCTCGACTTGATCAGACGCGTTCTGGATACAGGCGATGTACGGCCGGATCGCACTGGAACGGGGACCATCGCCCTCTTCGCACCACCGTCCCTGCGTTTCTCACTCGCAGACTCTACATTGCCTCTACTGACCACTAAACGCACCTTTATGCGTGGCATTCTCGAAGAACTACTGTGGTTTGTGCATGGATGCACAGACTCCAAGATGCTGTCGAAAAAAGGTGTCAAGATTTGGGATGGAAACGGATCGAAAGCTTTTTTGGAAAGCCGGGGGTTGGGTCATCGACGAGAAGGGGATCTGGGGCCCGTGTATGGCTTCCAATGGAGACATTTTGGCGCAGAGTATGTGGATTGCGAGACCGATTATACAGGACAAGGCGTCGATCAACTGCAAGAGTGCATCAAGAAGATCAAGGAAAACCCCACCGATCGACGCATCATCCTGAGCGCTTGGAACCCAAAAGGCGCGTTTTCTTGTTCATTAGCTACATACTCCGCTCACCCTATATCCAGATATACCACTCATGGCGCTTCCACCATGCCATATGCTTTGTCAATTTTACGTCCATCTACCCCCAGCATCCAACCCACATCAGAAACCCAAGTTGTCATGCCTGATGTACCAGCGCTCGGCTGATCTTGGGCTTGGGATTCCTTTCAATATTGCGTCTTACGCACTCCTCACACACATGATCGCACGCGTCACCGGCACCGAAGCTCACGAGCTAATCATCCAACTCGGCGACGCACATGTTTATCGTGATCATGTCGATGCTCTGCAGGAACAATTGAAGCGGGAGCCAATGCCATTTCCGAAGCTGCGTTGGGCTAGGGACGATATCGAAGATATCGAGGATTTCGTTTACGCGGATTTCGTAGTTGAGGGATACACTTCGCACCCAAGCATTGCCATGAAGATGAGTGTCTAAACACCTTTTCCCACTAGAGACGCATGGAATGTGTCTTCGCTACTTGATACAACTATATATACACGTCATTCTTGATGAATGGAGAGGATGGTCAATGTGCTATCGTCGGTCCAGAAACAAAAATGATTACATGTAGCGACTGGCCTTGGACTGGCGCAAATAGGGCGCAATTGCGACCAACGTCTATTGCAGCATCTAATAGCAGGATCAAAGAGCGGGTGATATGAGCGAGATACATTTGAGATACATAGCCGACCTGGCATGAATGTAAGTGGTTTCAAATTCGCATAAGCGCTATCTAAGATTTGATATTGTGATGTGGGTCCAGACTCCGGAAGTTATTTCTTGATCATTCGTCCAAATACATGGTAAAGATAACGGACATTCAGACACTGAAGCAAAGTCGGTATTCGGCTTCCATTTCACTTGAAAAGTGTTTTCTGCCTGGATATGTGCGTCCGTCGGTTACTCTACTAATCTCGCAGCCTCAATAACACATCCTCCAGATATCCAGCTCATTGAAATGCGGAGCCTGGATTGCGTGAGTAACGCATCATGTCATCTCTCCCTCACTGGAGTATGTTCTGGATAATTGACCCTCATAATGATGAACCAACAGATCGAATGCATCAATTTCATGTGAGTTCTATTTCTTTTCTTTATTGATAAAGGAATATATCAGATTTTGAAATGAGAAACCTGGAGGCAGCCTACGCTGCTGTGTTTCAACTTCTGTCGTCAAAGAGTCATGACTCGGGGATTTACTGCGGTGAGTATATCCAAGAGGCTCCTCGCGCTTCTGTCAGGCAATAGAGTCGTGAGTCCTGTTCCTTATACTGTTGGCAATCATGTTCCTACTGTTCGACTTATCATGGTGGTTGATTGGCGCAGGGGTGGTGGAGGAGCGCGAGAGGTAAGAGTGGTTGGATGTGGAAAGTGTAGATGAGGAAGCAGTGAAGGCGGTGCTTGAATGGGCCAAATGTTGGGCACATACAACACCGACGTAAAAAGGGGAATATCGCACCTCAGCGAAATATTCTGATCATGGCGTGAACGGGCGGAATAGACAAGGAATCGAATCAATTTACATCGAGATGACGGAAGATCGTGATTCATGATCAAATGGCGTTGGGCGCTCAAACGTGCTCTTGCTGTGCAGCGAGTATGGTGGCAGATATTTGTGAGGCTCTTGTTCAAAAGTTGTCGTCGAAGGTTGTATAGCCCCGTTCAAGCTTGTTGTATCGTATGACCAATGTGACTACGCCCGACGAGATCCTTTCCGCATAATTGGAAAGCACATACAACAAACGAAGCTGTCCTGAAAGTCACCGATCAATCTTTATTTCTGCTTTCTGGAGTGAATATCGTCTTACTTTCCCCCTCATACAAAGCAAAGCAACAGTTGACTCAAGCTCTTCTACATTCCTCCCTGGCCACTAGTTGCCTGAATTGCAACTCAGCGCTTTGTCAACCAAGATCTCCCAGCTATTCAAGAGTCGCAGTTACCACAAAGCTGCCATATAATTGTTAAACTTCTTTATGTTACGGTGCCTGCTGGTTTTCTTGAACAACGGTGCTTAATGCTTGGGCCATCGCCTTTGAGCTGTCGGTGTCACGCTGTCTAACAGGGACAACAACGGAAGCGTGGATTCATTTGTTGATTATTGTTGTATTCGTGCGCACGACGCCTACAATTGTAGCCTCCTTGTCCCAATCCGAGAGTGTGGCCCTATTGGGCAATGAGCTGTGCTTTTTTTGTAAAAACTGCTGTTGTATTTGCTTTTGTCCAGACTATTGGTGCCAGAGCATCCCAATGGCACTTGTTCCCGCAGGAATAAAAGGAGCGCCAGATTTTTCAGATACCTCACCACCCCGCGATGTTGATCACTTTCGTGTCAAAGCAATCTTCTCGCAAGAATGCGTTCTTTGGCGATCTTTCGCTTTACCGAAGGAAAGGCGGTGGTAAGGGCGGAGGTGGGGGTGGAAGATCTTCCGGCGGAACCACACCCGGCAGAGGGTCCACAACTGTTTCCTCTGGTACAACGAAATTCAAGGCCACACCATATGGATCCGGTGGTGGCCATCCTTCGACAGTACCACCTGGTTCCCTATTTGCTGGTCGTAAGCAAGGTGGTGGAAAGAGAAACCAGGTTTATGGAACCATGTATGTATCTTTGCGTTCCGAGATTTTGGCGCAACTCTGACGAGGTTTGGATAGTACCTATGGCAGTGGTTATCCCGACGGGGATCAAAGTCCGGGCGTGAAAGGGAAAGGATTTCCCTTCTACTTCTGGCCTGTTGTCTGGACTAATGTTTTTGTGCCGTACCTCGATGGCTCAGAGGTATGAACCTGATTCTCACACTTGTAAGGTATATGATATATTTTTTCCAGTATGGAACCTTCGCGAACACAGCCCGTCCTGGAGGTCCCCTGGCGACTGCTCTCTTTTATTCCATAGACACCAGCAGTGTCTTCCGCATCACATCTGACAACGAGACCGTGTTCACCGTGTTCCAAAGCATCCTCTTGGATACCACTTGCTCGTCTCGTCTTAGATTCTTCGAGCGTCGGGTTTTTAATGATACCGCATCACAGCTGCCTCAGCCGGCTCAAGCAGTTCAGTACTATCGAGCGAGTAGCGTGGTTCTTACTCTTGACGACTACAACAACTCCGCGGCAATGGTTGGATACCCACAGGTTCTACACGCTCCTATCCCGGCTACCGTTGACATGACTCTTCTGGATTGCTTAAACAGGACGACGGGAGAATCTCTGATCCTTGTGAACGCTGCTCCTGGTCGATTTGCAAGTCCAGAATTTTCCTTCATGATGTCCTTTATGATCGCCATTTACCTGTTGAGGTCGCTGTCTGAACGATATTAATGCCAGTCATACCATGATGGAATCTCTTGATCTTCCCGTTCTTGCTCATATGTGCATAGTATCAATACGTATTTCGGACTACTACTTGTATGATTTACGACCTCATGAATGTTAAAGAAGTACTTTGATGATAAAATATAGCGATATCCGCGATGCACCTTTGTTTGAAAGAGGAGACTTGGTGACCGATAGCCATGAAGCTGCATACAATGAAGACCAGGCATATTTGACGAAGAAGGAAATGAAAGGACAAGCCTGGAAGCATCCGAGAAAGGGGTGGTCTTTGAGTCGAAAATAAGCATTACGTTGATTGACCGTTTCGAGCAGGCTGCACCAATCCCTCCAGATGAATTGGAATCTCCGGAATATATTAGAACATAAGAGAGCCAGGCGGATAGACGCCTCTCGAGGGACCATCCGCTGGATTCATCTTAGTCGGAACCCAACGAGGTTTCAGTGTGATGGAATTGTCGTTGCATAAATTCAAAATCTTCTGTAGAACCAAATCCAGGCCGTGCCTGTTACACCAAGTCTTGTTCTCCAGCGCACCGACCACACCCTGATTATCAGAGCGTACGGTGATAGCGGTGGAACGGTACCCTGCTGCAATGAGGGATCGGAGGCCGAGCTCAACGGCTACAAGCTCGGCCCAGCTCATGACGACTTTGCCATCTCCTCCTAACGGAATTATGGTGCTCGGAATAAAGGTCCATGCGAGCCAGTAGGTCCCATGAACAAAGCCAATGCCGAAAGCTGATGCATCAACGTATATCTCCGGAACTCTCGAGTAAGGTGCCGTATGTGGGCCTTGAGCAGCCCTATCCACGTCTAGTCACGGCACGTGGACTTCGGTGTTGGAGAAAATCCAGCCGTCACGTTCGAAGGTGGATCAAAGTCAGTCAAATTTTACCGAATGTCATCTGGTCGTCGAAGTCTACAGATTGCAGCCATTGGAGAGCTCGATACTGGTGTGTAATATGATTTCTCACATCGTGTCTAAATCTCACCACTGCTTCATACAGGGATTTCTTGCTCCGATTCGATGCCTAGAGCGCAACCCCATAAAGCCAGCGTCATCAATCAAGCGGGCACAAGCGTTGCCTCTACGGAGTCGCCGTCCTCTCAGAACAAACGGAAGCGCGAAGAAATTTCTGACGACGAACCCCGGCCTAGTAAATCGCAACAAACCTATGTCAAGCATGCCGACCATTGGCTGCTGGACGGGAACGTCTTGTTACAAATTGGAAATACTCGATTTAGACTCCACCGGAGTCGCCTTGCAATTCAGTCAGTCTGGTTTCGGCACCTCTTTGAATCCAGTGCAGGAAGATCCGGAAATTCGGCGGAGGCGTACGCAAACCAACACGAAATAGATCGAACGGTGGCAAGCGCGGAAGTTGTAGAGGGTTGTGATCTGTTCTATCTTGATTTTCCTGATAATGGTGAGCGGGTACCATCTCCTGCTCAATTTGCGGTGCTATTGAGTACTATGGATAAGGCAATGTAAGTCGCATCGTAATTCTCCGGTGTTAAATCTTCTCACGATTTATACAAGTCAATATGCTTTTGAGCGTCCCGCATTTGATCTACTTCAAGACATACTTGTTGCAGCTCAATTCTACGAATTCACAGAGTTTGCTTCCTTTGCAGAGCGAGGCATAAAACTGCTGTTCTCGAATGATGTTGCGGACCTTACTGGCGAGAACATCCCGAATGCTGGTGCTGCTGTGGATTTAGCACGGTGGTATGAGATCAAGGAGGTTTTGCCGTGTGCCTTCTACCAGCTCGCACGAAGACAGCCGGTGTCGTCTACTAAAGTAGGAGAAACGGACGTGTCGCCTTCTGACGAAGATGATCCCCTGGTGGATCTAGGACTTGCTGATTGTCGCGCACTAATCGACATCCAGAAGCACCTTGCCTTGGCCTGGGATGGCATCATCGCAATCATGGAATCCAAGTGTCCACAACCAAAATGCTCCTGGGTTGATTTCCCATCTCGAACGGTCTTCACTATAAAGAGGAACCATCCATTCGACCCACTGATTGCGATCGAAAAGCTTATCAAGCATGATTGGCATACTCGAGGACATTGCACCCACCAGCAGAAGGCGTTTGTTACCAACTTGGAAAAGGAACGCGGCAGGATATGGGACGGTTTAAAGATTTGGACGAGCATCTCTACTTGAATTCAAGTGGCAATCTGGCCCGTTTGAATTCTTGACTTGGCGCGCTAAGTCGGGTACAATACCGCTTATATTATATTATCATTAACAATCAAGCAACATCCGAGCCCATAAATGTATTGGGCAGTATTGTCAATGCTGACCGCTTTCGCCAGTGTGTTCCAAGTGTGTTCACCCATGTCAGTAATAATTTTGCTCGTCAACGACATCACACCTTTCAGGATAATCATTCTGATTCGTTGTTTACAGAAGCATGTTCAACCCCCGAAAAGCTGACGGACTGATAGGGACTGATTGATATGCGGTGATGTCTTCACGTCTCCGGTTGAACGCCGCCGATGGGTCAAAGGCATCGAAAATCCAACTTGAGTACGTTCGAACGTACAAAGCGTCAATGACAAAACGAAAGCCTTCAAAGGAGGGTACTCAGAAAAACTTGCAGCATAGCTGGAGACAAGTTGGAAGGGAGATCTTGTTGGATGGTTTGCGCAAGGTTGGCGCAAGGCACTACTTAATTTTGATCTCCGCTAAAAACGCCGAAATTCCCATCTTCGAAATGTCGAGAGAGAGAGAGAGGGACGTCCTCCGCCATCTCGTCTGCTCATCGTTTATTTCTTTTTTGTGTTCACCAATCGTCGTTAAGCCTCGAACATGGCACATTTGCTCCGAACATACAAGTATGTAAGTCTCCAGCTCGCTACCTACCCTTGAACATTTCGCAATCCTTCACACTCGCATGAACTAATGTATTCCCGACAGTGCCGCATTGTTGAGACGTCCGATGGTGGTGCAGTGTGTCACTGCGGCTGTGCTTTTTGGTGCGGGAGACATTGTCGCGCAGCAGGCGGTCGAAGGGCGGGGAAAGGAACATGATGTGAGTCTGCATTTTGCGTTCTGGTGGAGGTGGCAGTGGAGGTGGTATTGCCACACATCTCCGAGGTGCTGCGAAGATGCAGTTGTTCTCACATTGTTCATCCAGTCCTGACTGCTGTCTCATCCCAGTTTGCACGAACGGCGCGTCTGGCGTTCTATGGGGGTGAGCTGTCTTTCGCAATCCAACCCCTACTCCCTGTTTCGTCTTATCTTTCCCATCAAGATTGATGCACCGAATACTAACGCGTTTTATGGTAAGGTGCCTTGTTCGGACCAGCCATGACAAAATGGTATCAACTCCTGAACAGCATCAAATTTGCTAGTCCGACGAAAGGGCTCGTATACCGAGTATGTTGCCCCTGCAACTCCCGGCATCGGTATCTGCTAATATGAACGAAGGTGTGGCTAGACCAAGCGATGCTCACGCCTGGTAAATTTGATTTTAGTGTTTCGGAACGACATCAGCTGATTGTACATTCGTTGTCCTAGTGGCGGTGGCTTTCTTCTACGGTTCCATGAGTGTTCTGGAGGGTAAACCGGAGGAGGCGGTGACCCGAGTTCAGGCTGTAAGAAAGTCTAATCCTTCAGAACTTCTCAAGCCGACTCTGTTTCTTAGGCTTATATTCCGACGCTCTTGCGAAATTGGTTGGCCTCCTTTTTCCGTTGTTATGTCGATTGACTGACAAGCCTTCTTACTATTCACGAAGGGCTGTCTACATCCCAACACAACTCATAAACTTTTCTTTGGTTCCTCCACACTTGCGCTTCGTTGTGGTTAGCGTCGTCAGTTTATTCTGGAGTAAGTCTCATGACAAACTATTCGCTTTCTTTCCTATCTTTTTCCTCATCCTTTTTTGTTCTTTGGCTTTTCTTTTTACGTGCGCTAATGAAAACGTCTCCTAGACACATATTTAAGCGCCTCGAACGCCAGCCACGAACGCGCCCAAGCTGAAGCAGCAGCAGTAGATCAAGAAAAATTGCTGACCGTTGATTGATCCTCCCAAGCCTTTCATAAACCAAGGTCTTTTTGAGGATGTAAACACGCTGAACTCTTAACGAACCACAATGGACGGTTGGTGGACTTATATCTAGAAGACAAGCATGCTGGTGTCGTGCGGATTTTACATCTCGTCTAGAATTTGCATGGTCAATCATCTCTCTCGGGATATTCTATTTATACCTGCATGCAATGTACTTATTTTGGTTTTGACAAGATGAAGTCCCGGTCTGTCATCAATCACCATCAGCCGATATCTTGTCCAAAAGCTGTCAGGACTTGTAGATTGATGTACGACAATCATCATCGTTGATGAAAGTTTGAATATTCAAGAAGGTCGTCTATGTGTTGATGGGTTTGCTAGCCGCAACGTCTCGAAACACAATACCTTTGCTCCTATTGATGAACACTTGCACATGGTATTGCATGTGACTCGAGGCGCATGCATGCTAGAAGCGGATACGATTAACTCGACGTAGCGTCTTGTGTTTATGCATAGGAGGCATGGAATTTGATCTGGCGTCTGCAGCTGTCGTTAACCACCTGAGCAATGCGGGGTGTCAACTGTGTAGTTATCCATATTTAAATAATACCTCGAGTAAACGATTTCTTTCCTTCCTCTTCTTCTTCCCCTCAATCCTGTTCCGTTACAGCCTCTTTTTATCGAAACCTCCGGGTCAGGACTGGTTCCATCAATCACCTTGCAATCACAATCACGGCTAAGCTCTAACTTTTGATCAGAATCAGGCGCACGCGCTCTGTCTTTGCCGACGACGCCCAACTTACACGGGGCGGCGCCCCTGGTATCACGTTTTTCGCTTCCGCCTCTGCGCTCGAGCCAATTTGAATTTGCCCCTCCTTCCCCTCACTGCTGATCTGGTCGTCGTTGGCCACTCCAGCGCCTGCCTTTCCCCTTGCTGCCCACTGCCTTTGCTGTAGTGCCTTCCTGCGGTGCCTTTTGCTCTTTACGGGTACCTCTGCTCCAGTCGTTCGAGCCGTTCGACCTACCACACTCGCTCTTTTTCATCTGTTCTCTTTTCCCTGCATTCTTCCTTTCATCGAGCTCCGTTTCCTGCCTTGAGGCTGCCCAACTTGGCCTTCGAAGAACATTCACCTTCGGATTTCGGACTCCTCGAGGCTTCTTACTCCCAGGATTACCCTTCCCCGACCGCGCAGTTCCTTTCGTGATTGACCTCACCCTCGACGGAGCACTCGCAACTGCTGGTGAGAGATCGTCTCTTTCCCACTCTATCTCATCACGACGTATCTGTAACTTTTCGCTTGTTCTCTTCGGTTTGCAGAAGACATTTGGCAGGAGGCAGGATATCCCCGGACGTCATTCCACGGAAGACACAAGCCGAGTTATATTCATAGACATCTATAGAGAACGCGCCAATTGACGCGATACCCTCTTTTTGAGGTAGCTACCTACGTTTACCCACCAATCCCGTCCACTGGTCTGGTTTCCGCTGTACTCTTGACTTACCATCGTCTTTCCCATTCCTTATAGACCCCACCCCCTACAACCTAGGCCGGACTGTTTACTAGACGCAATGCGATCATTAAATCTATACTCTCGCCTCGGTGTGCCGACGACGTTCGACTCATCTCACAAATACGTCACATCTCCATTCCTTCGCTCTCCTTTCATTCTAGGTTATCTAAGAGCTTTCGTGGCTCTATACACAACTATTGTCCTTCTTGTGACACTCGTTTGGAAATCAGTAAAGCTGCACGCGGGCTCAAGGCAAGTGTTGCATCACCTTTCGCTCTTCGAGTCTGGACCATTGTTCTCATGTAGGCGTTATCTTCTGATAGCGTTTTTGAATATATCTTCGATGATTTATAAACTTTTCTTCGACGTATCCTGGATACCTTTCAAGCTCTGGGCCGTTTTGCTTTGCTAATTGCACGTCGTCCACAGTTACTTCTCTTATTTCACCTACCTCAGCTATATCGGTCTTTGCGCGTATTACTGCGCCGCAACCACACAAACATTGGCTTACGCCTTCGGTTGGAGGAGGTCAGGCGCGGGGGCAGGTTACCCGCTTCAACGGTGGTCGAGGATACTTCAGGCCTTGCACGTTATTTTGCAAGCCACTGTGGTTACATTTCGTGCGTATCAAGAACATGCACATTGCACATCCCACCTCATGTTAACCCTGCTCTGTATATAAAGCTATCCTGGTCACCATCGTATTTTGGGGACTGTTATCTGACCCTTCGACGTTCGAATCCACGTTTTCGGGTGCGTAAGAGCTTGCCTGTGCATGATGGTGTCTTGATATTGACCTTTCTGTTTGCTTCGGCTGTTCAGCGTGGTCGAACATCTCGGTGCATGCGCTCAATACACTCCTTGCTTTGTTTGAAATTATCTTCACTAACTCGCCGCCCGCGCCGTGGCTAACGCTGCCAATATGTGTCTTGTGTTTGGCAGGATACCTCGGGGTCGCCTATATCACACACGATACACAAGGCTTCTACAGTATGTCCTTCTCCCTTCCCTGACGCGTGCCCTTTTCTCCAACATTATCGCCATCTTGCCAATCTTGAACATTCCCACTGACGTCTCCCCAATTCTATAGCATACTCCTTCCTCAATCCTCAAAAGCAAGGCGCCAAGCTAGCAGCTTATATTGTAGGTATCGCTGTCGCTGAGATTATTGTTTTCTGCCTCGTCCGCGGAGTCGTCGTCTTGAGGCAGCGGTGGGCGACGAAGCGAGGGCTGGTATTGCAAGCTGGGGAAGGCGTTGAAGCAGACATCGAGGAGTGGGAAGAGGTTGAGAGGCCGTCGAAGAGCGCTGGGGATGCTGCATGATCGCGCCTACTTCTCCGTGTTTGGAAGATTGTTAAGCATCCACAGCAGGTATCAGGAAGTATTTCCATACCTTTTGCTGCCACTGCGGCCGTTCGGTCTTGAAGCATTTCTGCGCTTTTCGTATACATGGACTTCGGACGTGTACATTATGTCACTCTTTTCATTTGGAGGATCAACATCATTGGATTTACTGGCTTTTGGGATGCTAAGCTTACATGAGCGTCTAATTTCGATAGGATTTTGGTCAATTAGCAAAGCAGTATTAGCCGTTGTACTTGATCTCATTGTTCAAGGGGCATTCAGAATGTCCTTTCCTGCTTTCATTCAACTATAAAAGAACTTTGCAAGCCACAGGGCGGTTAGCCGACTGTTCGATAGCGGTATATACGGTTATCAAAGCAATTCTTTCGAACGATATTAACGAGTCATAAACAGTGATACACCTGGTCAATCTAGATTTACAGTCTTCCCTTCCTCGTAGCTTCTTTGAATCGCATCCAACAGCTGGTGGTTCTTGACGGCGTCCTCGATGGTAGCGTATTCGCCCTCTTCCCCTTTGGCATATTCCTTCCACCCTTCCGTCACATTATGAAGCGACCCACCCTCACCTTCTCCCAAATCAACCTTCTTCCCGTTCAGATACAAGTCGGGATCCTGCATGCTAGTCATAGCAGCCATCATCCCATCTGACTCGATTCTGATTGTGCCCTCCTCGCCATCAATCTCCCACAGAAGTTTTGTTCTTCCTTCCGTAGACTTGTACCCTAGCCTCCAGAAAGCATTTACCATGGCTCCGGATTTTAGTACGCCCGTGAATGCGTAGTGGTCTGGAGTTGTCGTTTCGAACGTTTTAGGGGGCTCAACGGGCTTTCCAGACTTGTCGACTACGGTTGTAATTGGGTAGACGCTGTTGGCCATGGCGCTGACTTTCGAGAAATCACCGAGGACGTGCGTGATAAGATCGAGTTGATGGCCAATGGGAATTTGTAACAGCGTCGCTCCTGTGAATATCCCCAAAAATTAGTGATGGACAACTACTGTTGAGATTGAGATTGGTAATGACCGTTTTCCTTCTTTGACAAGTAAAGGACCTCCTCGTTATGGAACGGCGCCCAAAGATTGAACTCACGAGGTATAAGCGCAACCTGGAAAGAGTATCAGAATTTTAGACTTCGGTTGTATTATCAAATCACTTACGACGTAAGTGGAACGAATGGCTCCTAAGGCTCCCGAGGATACTATTTCCTTTACCTGAGCATATAAACATGAATTGAGTGATGATTGGCTCTCAGGATTCGAGCCCTCTCACCTTCCGTATGACTCGAGAGTGCCTTCCTTGCAGACCGACCATAGACTTAACTCCTTGTCTCCTCGCAGCTTCAGCGATCTCCACAGTCTCCTCCGTCGACCGACCAGCAGGCCATTCGATGAAGAATGGCTTTTTTCCTTCAATCACTGGCAGCACAGCATCCTTGTGAAACATCGCTTTGACAGAGACTGCAACAAAATCGACGTCCGGGTCAGACGCAATCTTGGAGGTATCACCGAAGAACGCCTTGACCGGATGGCCAAGTTTTTTGGTGTAGGTTTGTGCTGACGCCTTGGAGGAGGCATCTGAGGTTGTGGAGACGGCTGTGAGATTGTACTCGTCTTTGAGCGTAGGCGCGACGAGTGCGGGACCTAGGACTGTTGCCGCCCAACCGGTAGCAGAGAGACCGACGAAGCCAACTCTGATTGGTTTAGACATCTATTCGTTTGCGAGATGTGTAGTAGACTTGATTTAAACTTAGAGACCTGGAGAAGACCTGGATGAACTGTTGTGATATTTGGATTATCTTTCCAGTTCATTTATACCGGAGGCCTTACTTCCTGTGCGAGTTCTTGATGTTGTCATTGATGAGCAATCGTTCTTTTTGCACCCAAGTTTGTCAGACTTTCGGGACTTGTTTGGGACATTCTGTAGTTTACTTGTACAACCTCAGAAGGGTTGCGACAAACTACCAGGTCAGCGTTAGTCATCAGAGTTCGGATATGGGCATGACAAATGCTCATTACGTTGGCTTTGTTGTGCTCTATGATTTGTAGTAGCAGGCGCTTTTGCGTTCCAGCGAGCATATCAAAGTGAACTTGGAGTGAAGCACGAGAACTGCAGTCAATTGTCATTGATGGGTCTTCTACAATACACAGGCAGAAATGAGTAAAACATGGCTAGCACATAAGCGTGTTGTGCCTCACTACTCAATCGACGTTAAATGGCACCTGAATCATATGAATAAATTATGATCAAAATACGTAGAATAAGATCATGAAGTAAGTACATATACAGAAGAGTCCAGTAGATCTCCCAGCAACCCAATCAGTCTGTCTCTCACACGTCGTCATCATCATCATCAAGAATAGGCCTGACGGTTACAGATTCCAGGCTATCCGTGGCGTCGCGATGCAGAGTATAGACGTAATCCTTCATCTCGGTATAGGGCGGCTTGCGAGCAATAACCTTTTTGAGTGTCTGGCATCGGTTGGCGAGGGGTTTGAAGTATTCGACCTCCGAACCCCGCATGTAGATGAAGGAAAGTTTGGGAAGGTTTATCGTTTCGATATAGTCAAAGCTTGAGAAGACAGAAAGGATGTGTTTCTGGAAAGTTTACTTAGTGCTCGTATTGCTTTGCTAAGTGAACAGGAAGAAATAACTTACTGCGTTCATAGGAGGCAGTGCACCATAAAAGTCGACGACATTCGGGCAGATCTCACACAATGAGTCTAGCCACTTGCGATGTAAGAGACTGGTCTGATTGGTCTTCATATAATGGGTGAAGATACAGTTGAATTCGAAGCGAAGTTTCTTTACGTGTGGAAGGGGTGGATAGCCTATTTCCTTGACAGCCTGCACCATTGGCGGCAGGTCAAGGAAATCACCAGAGCTTGAAAGCACAGAAAGACTTGTAAGATCATTTAAGGACAATACATTACTCCGGGCAAGGATAGCAATGTTCTCTGGAAACCCCTCGAGGCTGCGCAAGGCGGGTAGGGATCCGTGGTCAAGCAGAGCCGGGTCGAACTGAAAGAACATCCACCCCTTCTGACGCCCGAGAGAAAGGTGGTGGATAAGGGGGTGTGCAACTATAAACTGGGTGACCCTGTTGTTGGAATATACCACATTGACTGAAGTGGAGAGGGATCCAAGCTCTAGGGATTCAAGGTGTGGAAACCGGATGTTCAGAAACTCGTCAAACGGCTCTCCTTCGTGGAAAGCGAAACCTTTCGAGATAAAAGAGATGTGTGTAATTGTCTTGGCGGATGCGCTCATCAGGGATAATATCTGGGGTTCCAAGGGTGGTGGCACGTCTGGTTCAAAAGACGCTGGGAAATATGAGAACACATCTTGATTTTAGGACGTTCATAAACAGGCCACTCACTGTCGTCATGTTGCCATGCGACCCGCTCAAGGCCCGATAACGTCAATGTCGTATCTGGGTGAAATGGCAGCACGAGGGGCCGATACGTGAAGCTTTTCAACTGTGGGCATGACCGATTGATAATCTCGAAGAACTCTTCTTGGCTCTTTTGATCACCAAAGGGGAGTCCGCCCAGTTCCAGCGATCGCAATCTTATCCAGTCGCCCAATAAGTTGGGCTTGAAAAATGGTTCGCTTTGCCGAGTCGTCAGCTTTGCATGCTTGATCCCGGCGGCAATGCGTTTTCCTTCTTGACTCGCGAGAAGAGTCATGGTGCAGCCGATGGAGCGGTGGTCGCTGCGGAAGTCGACGGACTCGTAGGTCATACCGCGCCCGGCTCTGTGAAATAAGCTGCACATTGTGAAGACATTGCGAAGGTCCGTGCGTGGTAAGGATGTGAATATGAGTCTCCAGATTTCTTCTGGCAGCTGAGGCATGGTGTGAAGAGTTGTCTGGTTCGTTCTGTGGATTACCAGACTTTGTATGGGCCAATGTCTCCTTTCGAGGATGCAGCGTACAACTTCAAAGGCCGAAATGTACTGGCGAAGTGTTCCTGTGCGTTTCTTTTTGTAATTTAGGATGCGGAAAGGCTGTGTTTTATGGCCTAGCGAGTGTTTGTCGTCTTGTATAGGGACGATCGCTTGAAGGCGTAGAGCAGTTACCTTTGAGCGCCTGAAGACGCACTTATGTTGTGTTGACGCCCAGAGCCTGCGGTTTGAGGGTGTGGGTTCAACGATGGCTTTTGGACAGCCATCGATATGAACAACGCTCTCCCTGAAACAGATCAAGATAGGCTAAAGATGGAATAAAGGCGACCCACGAATGGAGCTGTCATAGCCTGTCATTCTAACATCACTCAACCGGGTCATTTGTCACACCGCGGTGGAGGTGAAGTTGCGAAATGATGTAACGGAGGAGGTTTGCAGCCCAGAGAAAGCCATAGAAAGGCCCTCCGAAATACTGGCAAATGAGATCGCTACACTGTGCTCTTTTTCAACTCAATTCGAGAATGTGTATTGTGGCAGGCAGGTAAGTACAGGGAGGCGCAGTGCCAGGCAGTGCCTCGGCTCGGGACCTTGGGAGGGTCGTTTTAATGCGCCGCGCACGTGACATTGACATCGGTCCTGAATGATGCCGTGAGCCGGTCTTCGAACCCCGAAGATAAGATGAAGTGTCGACACAAATTAAACCGTGGGCCGTCGTAGGATGTGAGGGACGTTGTATGTTCTTCTCGGTACCGGAATAGATATGATAATGACATCAAGCACATTGAGTTGATACACGAATTGTACAAAGTTCGTATTTCCTATTTTTACTAGCTCACGTAAAGATCTCTTCCGTTCATGTTAGTGCCAGAGGCTAGGTAACACGTCGGTTCAAACCTTTTGTTTACAACTTGGAGTTTCCGGTAGCTTCAGCGTAACGTGCTTCCGCCTCCTCGAAGTTGATGACGTTCCAGATGGCAGCGAGGTACTGATTCAATAGGATTAGTTGATTACAGTATCTGAAAAGTAAAATATAACATACGTCGACCTTGACATTCTTGTATTGCAGGTAGAAAGCGTGCTCCCAGATATCAACACCGATGATGGGCACAAGGGTAAGAAGTGGATCCTGATTGGCGGTGGTGGCAATCTCGAGGCGCTTGGTGACGGGGTTAAGACCCTATTATTAAACGCAAATGAGATGACGAAAGCGGAACAAAATCTGCGGATCCAGAACGTACGAGCCAGCCCCATCCAGACCCTTGAATACCAGCAGTGGTCGTGTTGAACTCCTTCTTAAGGTTATCCAGGCTTCCAAAGGTTTCAACGATAGCTTTCTTGAGTGGACCGTCGGCTAAAACACCTCCGTTGCCTTTGTTAGCAGCGGCAGAGGGAGCCATGTTCTTCCAGAACAGAGAGTGATTGATGTGTCCTGATCGTGAGCGATAAGCTTTTAGTTACAGACAAAAAAAAATCGTTTGACGTACCTCCTCCGTTGAATTTGAGAGCAGCCTGAAGGGCAATGCGCTCCTTGGGAGTGGATGTTTTAGAGTAAGCAGCTTCCGCGGCATTCAGCGCGGTCACATAAGTCTGATGGTGCTTCGTGTGGTGAAGTACCATGATCTCCTGAGAGATGTAGGGCTCAAGAGCATCGTAGGCGTAGGGAAGAGGAGGGAGAGTGTGGGCCATTTCGTTAGTCAAGGGTTGCTGGTGGTGCGAAGGAGGAAGAGGTTGAACAGAACTTGTGATTCTTGAGCTGGGTTTATCGATCCCGTATTACTGATACGTGACGTCACAGCACGTGCACTGTATTCAAATGCGACTCAATTGATAAATACAAGATAAATCAGGACTTGGACATGAACTTGACCGTTGCTTGACCGTCAGAATATTCGAATAGTTGAAGAGCATATCGGGCACATGGAAGAATCTCGAGTACGAGATATCTGACGCCATTTTCATGGAATTGCAAAAGTCCCTGGTGGTGTACCGAATCCAGACCGAATCATGCTTACAGAGGTTCTCGTACTCTGATTGTCAAGCTTATTAACAATACGTCTTTTTCGGGTTCGGCGACGCAAGCATTGCGTCTTCAAATTACATCAACTGTGATTGCAATTGAGTTCTGAATCCCACCGTGGACTAGCGCATATTCAAAGCAGTTGACCGCTTCGGCGGCCGCTAAGCAGCGGTGGACTGTTTGCTTTCTGCGTTGATCTATTTTTGCCAACCTGTAAGTTCGCAACATATGTCTGCGCAGCAGGGTATAAATACGCGTGAAGTGCTGTATTTGTCGAACACCCATTTTATCTCATCATGGCCTTACCTATCAATGTCGGTTTCGTCGGTCTCTCTGCAACTGGGTGGGCGGCGTCAGCCCTCGGTCCAGCGCTCGTGCAAGATTCCCTCCATGACAAATACAAGCTAGTCGCAGTATCCACCACCTCCGCGGCGTCGGCAAAAGCCTCTGCTGAGAAATATGGGAAGCAAACGGGAAACGTTGTCAAAGCATACCATGGAGATAGCTCGAAGATCGCAGCCGACCCCGATGTCGACTTAGTGGCAGTATCGGTCAAGGCGCCACTCCACAAGCAGGTTGTACTACCAATCATAGATGCAGGAAAGCCTTTCTTCGTTGAATGGCCTGCGGGGACTGGATTGAAGGAAACTTTGGAGATTGCAGAGGCGGCACGTAACAAGGGCGTTCGAAGCCTTGTCGGTCTGCAAGCTCGGAATTCTGCGGTGGTGCAGAAGGTTGATTTTACCTCATATTGCCTTATGTATACTGAAATTGTACATTAGGTCAAAGAGTTGTTAAGCAAAGGGGTGATTGGGACTATACATTCAACGACATTTGTAAGCCGTAACTCCCATTGCTCTTTTTGCTTATAAATAACCAAGAAGTCTAGATCGCTTCGGTTCAACGAGAGACATACACCTGGCCCCCAGAGGTCAAGGCCGCCAATACATACACTATTGATAGAAACAACGGTTCTTGACATGTCTGATTGCAAAAAAAACATATCTAATCTTACGGTCCATTTTCAGGCGTCACACTTCTGAGCATAGCAGTTGGGCATCAGCTTGACGCGTTCACGCATGTGCTGGGCAGTTTTGCTACCATCAGCGCAACAGCAACTACCAGATATTCAGCCGCGACTATCGTCGACCAGGATGGTAAATCAACCGGCCAAACAATCCCTGCAACCAATCCCGACCATTACAACATTTCTGGTCTACTCCAATCGGGGGCGATTGCAACCTTGATATTTCGTTCGGGGTATGCGGCTGCTCAAGGCCGTCGACGTCTGTTGTGGGAGATCGAGGGCGAGGAAGGGTCAATTCGGTTGGAGTCTGAGTCAGCCTTCATGAATGTGCATAATCCCACGATATATCTGAATGGGGAGAAGGTTGAGGTGGAGGGTGCTGAGAGTCAGCTTTCGGGAATTTTGGGAGCTGCGTGGGAGGAGTATGCGAAGGGGCCCGAAGGTTCCTATGCGACTATTGAGGATGCGGTAAAGAACCATCGAATTCTGGATGCCGTTGAAAGGAGTATTGCGGAAGGAAAGGTGGTTGTGCTCTAATTCCCTACGTTGGTTACCATCGATCTCTGTATATGTCGCTAAGGTGGTTCATTTCAGTCTCTTATACCTTTAATCTTGTACAAGACGAATACATTGACTTCAGATGTCGGATGCATGTGGCACACTAACATTCGGCCGCAGACGACTTGCTCACACTTCTAACGTTCATCTTGACAAATATAGAAAGATCTCAATAAATAAGATTGTGTTGATCATCAGCCGTTTTCCGCTTCATTTCGGCCACATCCCTTCTGACCATGACAGCATGAGCACAAACAATCTTTGAAACATCGCCTTTCCCAGTACGTCACCTTTGAAAGGTCATCCAAGGCTGCGCATTCAGGGTGCGCAAAGTATTGGGTCGAACAGAAACTTTTTCCTCACTTGAGGCACCGTCGTAATACACCGACACATTGGCTTCTATATTCCCCCGCTTTTTTCTCCACACAGACTTGTCCCAATCGTGAGCAAATGCGATCAACCAAAACGTTGAGGAGACTTCGGGGTTGCTTCGGGGTTTTAACATCTACAATGCATGTTTCTTTATTTCATGGTACCAAAGCAAGTTGCCTGGACTGCCGAAGCTATCCTTGCCAAGTTGAAAAGAAAGTTCCGTCAACACAAGCGTGCGTGTTATGGTTCGCGGTGTCTGTAACTTCGGACAAGTCGAGTTGAAAATAGAAGAAGTACTAAAATTGTATAACACCCAACTCCCGGAACTTAAGCTGGAAAGCCAAAGCCCCTGGTTGCGCGAGGCGGCCGTTGCGCTGCATACTGGTGTAAGCATGAAACTTGTTGTCCGGAAGAGATCAGAGACCTTCACATCCCCAGAAGTCGTAGCAGACGTTTGCGATCTGTACAATGCTGGTAGTCACAGCAATGAGTTCAATATGAAGAGACTTTGGAGGCGAAAACCCACCGATATATATGTCGATATTTCTGACAAGACTTCAGCTTTCGTCGCAAGCAGTTCCTCGCCATCACGGTCATCGAGCACTGGTTTATGGCTTTTGAGGAAATTTGCTAAATCTTTAGACTTAGATGCCTTCGAAAGTATGAGGGGAAGGCACTTCAGAGCATATCTCTGCGTCGCTCTTCGCTTTTGATACTCTGAGTACGAATAGAGGTCTGGGTGGAAGTACACAGGTGATTCGCTTGCATGTATCCATTCTGCAAACTTCGTGGCAAGCTTGGCGTATTTGCTACCATCGACATAGAAATCTTGAGCGCGAAGTGGGTCGCACAGAAACGTGGATGTCATCTCGTGGAATTTCTTTGCACTACGCCAGTCTGGGTCAATGGAGTCGATATCCGTGATTTGCAAAGCAGTGCGGTTGGCTACTGCAAGTTCTGAAATCTGGCCAGAGTCGACATTGCTTGTCAGGATCTGGTGGACATGGAATAGGAAAAGTCCGGTGTAAGGAAGGGTTAGTGCTGAAATGAAGTCAACTCCAAGGGACGAAGTTGGGTAGAAGCGCAGCCGATGCCTCAGGTGGCGGTCCCATGAATCCTGGTAGTAAGGAAATAGGTCCGGTACGCGATCGTGAGTGCCCTGTATGGGATTAGAATGGATTCATTGGTCAAAGAGATATGCGTACAAGAGCCTCCAGCCATTGGAAGAAAACTGGTAGATCCACCGCGAACGCCATGGAATTCAAGTTGTAATAACCGCTGTGTGGTAAGTTACAAAACATGAAGAAGTCAAACTTTCGAAGATCTTTCAAAAGTTCACGGGTTGGCGCAGATTTTCCGCACTGTCGCATGAAGTTCGCATAAGAGGCATCACCGCAACGAGTGGGAGCTGTCTTTTGAATAACAATTGAGCCATTGTAACCCTTAACATGGCAGACTACACCCACGTTCATCTTCGCTTTTCGGCATATGTTTTAGACAACATCGCGTCAGTGCAGCATGAGCTTGTGGAGCATCGATGTGGTATATCCCCGAGCGCAATTTGTCCAGAATGAAGTCGCTAAGTGAAGCATGCAAGAGGCGAATCTCGGACGTGCTGTCTGTGGCTGGCGGAATGTATACAATTGAGCTTAGATCGGCCAGGCTCATTACGACATCCCCTTCTTTGAGAGATAGCATGTCTTCGACGTTTTCGTGCGTCAAAGGGAAACCGGGTCCGGTAAAGAGCAACAATAAACTCAATATCTCTTGCGCTTGCTGAAGGCGTTCCGGGTCGACACAAGAAAATATGTGGCTATATAATGCGTCTAGTTCAGCGTAAGGAGCGTCTTGTGATGAGCTTGAGACTCCAAATATGACATCTAGGCGCTCATAAGGCCTATGGCGTGGAGAGTCAACATACTTGATGACTGTTGCGGCGTAGATGAATTGGCCTGATGATTGACGGACAAGGCACTCGACTTGGTAAGCAGATGGCCAAGACGCATGTATAAGATGCCTCAGACGATGGTTCTGCTTGATTTTCTCAAACTTTGAGAGTAAGAATAATTCGATATCTTTGCTAGGGAGCTGGGAATCGTCCAGAGGCATCCGGAAGGTTATCAAAGCCAGATTCTGAGAGTCGAAAGAATCACGGATGTGCAGTTCGGGGCGACTAGCGATAAGGAAGAAGAGGGGATAGGAAAGCCCCCCAACAGCCACGGACAGCGCTTTGAGAATAGTGCGTTGGCTTTGACTGTCACTACATTCATCAATGCCATCGATGACGATTAGACCCGGCCGCGAATGCAGTGAACTGGTCTTGCCCACATCTAGGGATGCTCGATTCAGAGGTTCCACGATCAGGTCGTGGATTTGGAAATCCAAATTCCGTGAGAAGATAAATGGGTCCTGTTGGAGTTTTTCTTCCACATAGCTTCGTATTTCCGGTATCGAGAGACAGAGCTGGTAGACAAGGGTGGGGATAAGGCGCTTTTCATCGCTACGGCCCACAGCAGTCCTTGAAAAAAAGAAAGTGGCAGCCAAGATACCAGAGGCATGGCACATTTCTGCTATCGTCTGGGCTATAGCTGATTTTCCGCAACCGGCGGGGCCATACAGCCAGAAGAACCTATACACCCTCTCGAGATCCTCAATCCAAAGCATAATCTTTCTCAGGACGGCGATCCGCGTCGAAGGATGGCATTTTGGAGGGTCGTAACGCTCGCCTGAGTTGTGAAATGCACCTGGAGCCATCGCTTCACCAAGAATATCCATGCCTAGACGGAGTCTCTATGCAGATGAAACAAGGAAGCAGGGCATGGCTCACCCTTTCGACCATCTATATTGATACCGTTATTGAAAACTGTCGTAAAAGTTCCTCCTGTGATGAGTGTGTTATTCATCGCCTTTCGTCGTCGGGCACGGATTTCCGGTGTATCGCTGAATTCCTGGAGGTTTGTGTCAGCGTCGTCAAGGTAGTAATGCCCTAAATGAGCAATCAGTATCTAGGACTCTTCGGACTCCTCAGTCTGAGTCCCATTGACGGTGATGATGTGGGGCGCGGGAGGTTGTTATCTTGAATCGCGAGAGAGGGTTTCATTGGATTTATGACTTGATTGACATATTCGATAGGTTTCAGAAATACTACACTGTTTGAGCGACGATTCTACCACGCTTCATTTCGAGTTCGTCTGCATAGCGCAAATACCTTTGGCAATCTTTCGGATATTTTCGAACATCAAGATAGCACGCGAACCATTCAAATTCAAGATCAAAGACGCTGTCAATGATCTCATGATGATCATCCACCCAGCTTGCGAAAAAGAAGTTGGGAAGAAGTGTGTTAATAAAAGACTTCGGTAAATTCGACTATTACTCGGGGCTGCTTTGAGGATTTAACAGTTCTCAGTAGTTGTTTGCCACATAGTGGACGATCCTTAGCAAGGCAATAGCAGCCACCATTCTAAGGCGTATCTCAATGAAAGTCGAGAACATGCCTTCTCAGGAAACAAATGAAACAAAGGTAAGGGTAACGTATCAGCTTGACAAATTTAGCGCCACATAAGTTACCAAAGGAAATACATTGTAGCAACCTCCCAAAGAACCAACCTATTTTTCCTATTCATGATCACCCCTCGCCGCGTATTCCGCAAGCGTCCAGATGCTGATCGCTTTCTTCCTCTCCTCCAGTAATACCTTTAGACAAGAGATATTGCATGACTACGCAGCATCTGGGCATATCAGTGAAATCTCGGGAAGATGCAATGACCTCTTCAACGTGAAACTACTCCCACAGAATATCTTGCCGATGTGAATGTATTTTTTTCGGTCCTTATCATATCTATGAATAGCCACCTTGGAGTCATATCCAGTGGATTATGGACGTATAAAAGGCTCGACAAAGTTGTATTTTTCTTCATTGAGCTGGTCTCTTTCATCAATACACACACTCAAGCTCGTGCAGTGCACCAGACACAGAATCTTTCCAACATATTCCTCCTGCATCCATCTTACTCTTACATCATGTTATTCAACACTGCATATGTTTTCGCCATCGTTTCTGCTGTCGCTACAAGCGTTAGCGCATACCCTGTCTCCGCCAGTGGAAACAGTCTTGAAGCACGGTACGATGGGCAACCATGCGTAACAAGCGCCGTCTGCGGGCACGGCGAGGAATGTGTCCGGCATGCTGGCCAATTGTACGGAGAGTGCCACGCCGCAGATGAAGGTTACGCTTCATCCCACCACCTCGCCAACCATGCAAAACCTGCCAAGGCACCAAAACACAAGGTTAGTTTACTCACTGCAATGCCGAGCTACATACCTATATTTTGCCTTTCAGCGTGACCTCGCTCGCAGCGAGAATATTTTTGAGGCACGGTACGACGGGCAACCGTGCGTAACGAGTGCCGTCTGTGGTCACGGCGAGGAATGTGTCCGAAACGCTGGCCAATTGTATGGAGAGTGTCATGCTGCAGATGAGGGTTACGCGTCCTCCCACCACCTCGCCAACCACGCAAAACCCGGCAAAGCACCAAAGCATAAGGTTAATTAATGTCTCATGGTACCAAATTTGATACTAACCATTTCATGTTTAGCGTGACGTCGCGCCAAGCAGAAATGTCCTTGAAGCACGGTATGAAGGACAACCATGCGTAACAAGCGCCGTCTGTGGTCACGGTGAGGAATGTGTCCGGCACGCTGGCCAATTGTACGGAGAGTGCCACGCCGCAGATGAAGGTTACGCTTCTTCCCACCACCTTGCTAACCACGCAAAAGCTGCCAAGGCTCCAAAGCACAAGGTATGTTATTTGAACCCCTCCTTTTCCATGTTGATAGCTTACCTTAATTCTAGTAAACGCGTGCGCTTGATTCTCCTGCGTGCGCCCCGAATAATAGCTAGTAGAGTAATGATGCCCATTCATGAAGCAATAAATGAGATAATGAGATTCCTGTTGAGGAACATCCTGTATTGTAACGCAAGGGCTTCTGCAACGTTTTCAGAGGTAGTACTAGATATATCGATGAAGCTTACGCCTGCTTCCAAGTCGAGAACCTAGAAGCAAAGGCTGATATTTGGCTGATATATAGAATTCAGCAGCATCGCAAGTCAAGCTGTAAGCCAGTCTGTGATAGGCAATGGGCGATCTAGGATGAGAGAGAGAGAGAAGACCTTTCTCTTGCCTTTCTCTGACGTTCTCGAATCCGACAAGATATCAGAGTGTGAGGAATTTTAACATCTTCTGGGGGTCAGGAACGATACACCCACTGTACAGCCAAGCTCTCATAAGTAATCATACCTTACCAAGTAGATTTGGACGTTCACCGAGGCGGTACACGCGCATTTGTCATCCACATTTGAGACAGGTGGAAGTTACCACGTCACCAGAGATTTTTGTCGCCTGGATTCCAGCCCGATTTGAGCTAATGTCCACAGTCTAATAGCTCTAATACCATGCTGGCACCAGGTCAACCTGGTTTCAGATCGCACATTCAGGTTTTGTAAAGCTGCACCTCCATGTATCTCTAGGTCTTCACACTTGTTCATAAAACAATAATCCGTCAGCTGAGAGATACATCCGTTCAAGCTGCCAGGCTACGAGAATTATGCTGATACCTAGCCCCCCAAGAAGTGTGTGCATGGATGGCTTACAGCGTAGTGACTCCTAACATGTACTTATTTTCAGGTGGGTGGACGGAGCACAATCATGAATATGAATTAGGGTAAACTAATGTAAATGGGACACATAGGAACATAAACAGATCTTGAACGACCAAATCCATTATGCTGTCATCCCAGCTTCGGTAACGGAAAGCCCTGCAACCTCGTCATCAACAATCTCCTGCCAACTCTCGACATCTGTAGGAACCGCGACTTCGTCACTACGATACAGCACACGATCCTTCTTTAAGTAATCCTTTAGTGCTCTAATTAGGATAAGAGATAAATAAGCACGGTATACGGAAGGAGGACAGGCTACGTACTTGTCAATCTTCTTGACGTCATTCTTGGCCTTCTCTCGAACCATGACAAGCCGATCATCAACGTTATCCCAGAACTTGCCGCCACTATCCTCTAGATGGAGCTTGCGCTGTGAGACCACGTCATTAATGACCGCATAAGTGTAGACATCTGAAACACTAACGAGTAGTGCAAGCCTCGAACATAACTGCGCCGTTACAGTGCATCGTGTGCCGGATACACTGGCGGTGGCGAGCTGATATATGGTTTGCTTTGCTTTGATGCTACTCTTGACCTATGGATACACAACATTTCAGGTGCGAAAGATGTTCTCTACGAAACGCAACTCACGTCTTTCTTGATCTGAGCCCTTTTCTGCGTGAGAGCTTCTTTGACCGCATTCTTGAGCAGATTTGACGCATGTTGATCCTTTGCAAGGTTGTCCGGAATGTGAAGGTTGTTCTTGATGAGAATGTTCTTAAATCCGTGTGATTAGCGACGAAGGATTGAGAACACGGAAGAAAGTAGCTTTACGAGAACATGATCACGGGGTATAACACCCTTGTATGCTGAAAGCTTCGTCGAGAGCAAAACAGCATGACTGTAACTGTTGATATTGTCTTGCAGTGCGTCACTGATGGCAAACTTGGGAGTTGCGAGCAGAATTTGATCGAGCTTGTTCATAAGGACACATTGGTTGAGGAAGAGCATCGTATCACGCCCAATGGCGCTTGTCTGATAAAATCGTCAGCTTAGAAGCAAAGTCAGGACGTGATGTGGCAGAATTTCACCCCAACAAGCTCTATGGCTTCATCCCGTTGATACGGGTGGACCTTCAGCTTAGCGGCCAAGCGGCGTGCATTGACTGACTCGTTTCTGTAGCCAGCTATGAGAGAGGCTGTCCCGTGTCCAGGGCTTGGGGACGGAGTAGCAAATATTCTGCTGTCAGTAGGAGTGTCGTGCTGACTTGGAGGGTCTTGATTATGGGTGGCCTGCTCGAGAAGTTCGGGAGGAGGGCTGGAGCGCATTGACTCTTCGAGCTCTCGCTCAGCTCGAGTTCGAGGTGACTCACATTGAGCAGACTGTTGAGTCTGCTCAGGAGGCGAAAGCGTTGGCCAATCAGGTGCCGGTGGAGACGAAGGAGGGAGAGACATGCCGAGACTTGGAGGAGCTGAAAAAAGGAGTGTAAGTGGGATGTCTGCCTCGAAAATTGAAGAAGTTGACAAAAGAGCGGCAGAGGTCAGAAGCAACACAGATAAAAGCGCCACTGCAGCGGACTGCAACCAAACACCAACACAGTATTTGCAGACGAATTTCAGGACCTGTCGCACGGAACACACGAGAATTGATGAGAGGAAGAAAACGCGCACCATTACCAGACTGTGAGTGATCCACTCCTGAAATTTCTAGGCAAGGAGCTGACTGTTGGTGTCTAGTTGTTGAGCTTTCTGATGATGAACAGAAATTCCGATGCAGGCTATGCATGCAATTCAATGCAGGAGATTATCGTGCGGATTTTATCTTGATTAAAAGCCTCTTGCCGCACCAGAAGTCTGCTCTCCACCAACGGTCACTGGCGCTAGAAACAGAGGAAAAATCACGCGCCGAGCGAGCCATGATCTCTCAATCTGAGGCGACACCTGCTGCCCCTGCATCCCTTCAGAGCTTTGCTGTGAATCCGACCATTGGACAGACATCTTTTGCAGGAAGCCTCAGAGAATTGAACTTTGACGAAGCAGATATGTGGGCTGAATACGACGCATACGGCGAAACCTTTGACGCTGGCGACGATCCTGAAGAGTTGGCTCGTACTCAGAGAAAGGCCTTGGAGCGTCAGATAGACACTTACGGCGTGTGGGGGGGTGTGGAATTGCCTGCCAGTGTTGATCATGCTGACGCTGAGATGCTGTGGGAGGATCTTGAGTATGATGAGATTTTGACAGATGTGATGAGAAATACCGGTCCGTCGGCTCGGAGTCACATTCACATTTCCACTCTAACGGCACAATAGACTTGGAGGAGCATGAGGTGTTTGAGCCACCGCCCAGCGGCCATGCTGCAATCGATGAGTTGTGGTCGCCGTATCCGTCAAAATTGATGTTTCTTTTGGACATGATTGACCACTTGCCGAGGCTCCGTATCTCAAGCTCCCTCATGAAGGTTATCCTCTGGTTATTGCGTGAAGCCGGGAACAAAAATGTACCGTCATTCTACGCGCTTCGATCAGTTCAAAAGAAACTTCGAGAGGAAAGCTGCGTCCCAACAATACACTGGATGTCGCCAAAAGGGACCCCCTTCTCATTTAATGATCCACGATCTTTGATAGCCAATGTATGTTCAGATTTTCTGGTACGACAAAGTTACTCACTTATTGTAAGGATTGGTCAAATCCTTCGGTGTGTAGCAGCATTCAAAGGTATGCAATGATCCCTCCCAACGGTGTCATCTCCGAGGTTTGGCATGCAGAGAAATGGCGGCATGACGTGGACCGCCATGTGTTAAGTCCGATGTACGATGATGGAAACCGACACTTCTTCATTGATGAGCCTGCCCGGTTGAAAGACGGGAGCTTTGTAATTCCTTTGAGATGGTTGGAGGATTCCGAAGGAAAGATTTGGGCAGAGGCATGGCAAATTGGACTCGGTGAAGACGTGAGTAAGCACATGGTTAGTAAGTTGCCCGTGCTTCACTCACCAGGAACTTCAGAATTGTGCTACGATTTGTGACGACAATGTCATTTTGATAAGCGGTCTAGAGCTGATGGAGAATATGCTGGACCTCCAGGATCTCAATGCTATTCCTTTGTGGAGTCGGGCGACAATCAATGCGGGTCACCCTACTCGCATGCCTAACCCTGACCGTGCATTGGCTGAAGGAGACCCGATCTATACAAGTTTCATTGATGTCTTCGGAGACGACGTGTCAGGAAACCGTTCAAAAAGCTGGAACAAGCATTGGAATACGTACATTTCACACCGGAATCTGCCCCGAAAGCTGCTACAACAGCAATACCATACACATTTTGTTTCAACATCTACGCACGCAAGTATTCCTGAACAATTTCAGGGGATCAAAGAAGTTATTGAGTGCGTCTGTGCTCCCCTTGTACCATTTGTCAGAGAGGGCTGACCGTCACATGAATAGAACGACCCATTGTGAACCAGTCAAAGTAAGGCACGGGATCACTGGCAAGCAGATACGGTTCAAAATATATTGTAATTGTGGTCCTGGTGATAATCCAGCACAAAGCGAAGCATCAGGCCATATCGGAGGCAACGGAAATCATCCATGCCGAAAGTGTGATGTTGGTGGATCGCAAAAAGATAAGGAAACGGATGAAGGATTCCACAAGATGTTCTTGGTGAGTGCACAATGTACATAGTGCGGAATTGTGGTGCTGAAGGTCGTGTTTGCAGGCGGGTAATGCTAGGTCAGCTGAACAAACACTAGCAGCAGTGGAGGATCAAGTCAAAGCAGCATGTCTTGGTGTCGCTCAGACGGTGAAGAACTTACAGTCAGAGTCAGGCATCAAGGACGCGTACACGCAATCTTGGATTGATGCGCTGATTGAGCTTGCTCGCAATACGCAAAAGGCACACCCAGCGCGCTCGACGTCTGAAATTCAGGCTGAACTGATGATATGGGTGAACCATAACAAAGTAGCCATATACAATGCATTCTTGACGTTGGAAGGTGAGCACGAGAGTAATCTCTTGCACATCTACTGCTGAGCGTCGAACTGCAGGCTTTGACGTAGCTCGGGACACTCCCGTGGAAATTCTCCACACCATTCTGTTAGGACTGGTAAAATATCTTTGGCACGGGTCTCACACGTCGTGGACACCTGCGCAAAAGAAGATCTACAGCACCCGTTTGCAAGGTACCGACACGTACGGCTTATCAATTCACCCAATACGTGCTGATTATATCATGCAATATGCCAACTCGCTCATTGGCCGGCAATTGAAGACGCTGGCACAAGTGAACGTTTTCCATGTTTACGACCTTGTTGAACCGACTCGTTTCGCGCTGACCAAGGCAGTTGGAGAATTGACTGCTCTGCTATGGTTTACGGAAATCAGAAACATGAACGATTATCTTGTAGGTGATGAAGTAAATATACTCTGTTCTATGCAGTCTGATGATGGGGTCGACAACACAGGCCGATGTCGATGTTGCCGCCAGTAATGTCCTCGATATCGCTGCCTTGATCGATCCCTCAAAACTCGTCGCAAAAATCAAGTATCATCTGCTGTCTCATCTTCGGGAAGATATCATTCGCTTCGGCCCTTTGGTGGGTGTCGCAACGGAAACATTTGAATGCTTCAACGCGGTTTTCCGATACTGCTCAATTCTTTCAAACCATTTGACACCCAGCCGCGACATTGCTTATCAACTCGCTCACCAGGAAGTAGCCAAGCATACGCTGTCGGGGGGCTGGTGGACCTCACCGGGGGGTAAATGGATGCGGTCCGGCAGTGCGGTACGTCAGTTCATGGGGGAAAGCTCTTTCCTTCAAGCGCTCTATGGCTGGCCCCAAGTCAAGACACTGGTGGCAGGTGAGAAGTCATTTTGCTAACGGTCTCTCGAAGCAAAATCTGATATCAAGATTACAGGGACTGTGCATCTCAAACCTCAGATACGAAGTGACAATAAGAAAAGACTCTTGCCGCTCCCGAAACTATCCTGGGCAGAGACGGCTGCAGCTCGCGCTCTCAATCAAATCATCGTCCCAGCTGCTTCGTCAACTCAGTGGCATGCATGCAAAAATGTTATTGCAGAGTCTCAAGACGAATGCAAGCCAGGAGCGTGGGTCTTTGCCCGGTCGCCGCTTGTTAATCCGGCAAGTCAATTTACTTGTTTCACTTCATCACGCATTGACAAGCCTGAGTTCAGGATAACATCCCAGTTGTAGGGCGCATTATTGAGATCATACAGGCCATCACGGGTGGCCTCGCGATTGTCATCCTGGACGTGTTTCAAATTTCCGGAACGCGACACGAGCTGTTCGGAATGCCCGTTCTGGCACGCCGACACGATGAAGCCGAAGTTCTTGCTGTCCCGTCGAAGGTGAGATTTCCACGGTGGAAGATGTTCCGTCTCCGACAATTCTGATTGAGTGTGTAGTATATCCTGTTCCAATTCAACGCACAGCATGACTGCCATCATGCAAAATGTACGGCTTCAGGTGAACGACCTGTTATGCAAGAAAGGACTGCATCGCGCACGGCAGAGAAGTTTATTGTTCATAACGAGGCTGCGAGGTATATCCTGAACACTCATGCCTTGCACAATGCCCACCTCATCCGAGCTGCCTTACCACGAGACCTCACAGTCCCACTCCCCTATGCCCTCGACAGAACAGCTTATCACCACGGACTCGCACAGGAACTTCGTCTCTCCCAGAACGCAAAACGAGCAAAGACTGCAGAAAAGAGAAAGGCCAATGCCACGGAGCGGCCAGGATCGAAGCGGCGGAGAATTGACGTGGACGAGCTGGAAGCTAATGATGACGAGGATGTATAGGCAAGCTTGAGACCATAATGTACATTTGTCGTAGTCAAAGATTTCAAGAGGCCCCCAGTCTTTGGATCATCCTTTGTCCACATGAAAAACATCCGGTCGTCAGCTGAAGGAAATACATAATGACAGCATCGACTGGGCGTCAGATATCCGACTAGAGCTGGTAGGCGGCTGTGGATTAAGGTCAACCGGAGCTGTGTCTCGATTAGCCTGAGCTCGGCTGGTGCCCAGGTCATCACTCGCTTGATCGAAAATCTGATTGAACCTGTTTTCGCTATCTGAAAACGGGCTGTATGACGAATGGCGGTGTAGGTGGTTTGACCGCTTACGGAAACCTCTGTGATCGCCGACGGGAGACGGTCCGAACCTAAGAAAAACCTTCCTCTTGGCGTAACTCCTTCCCTTCGTCCCCTCCGTGAGTGGTACCTGTGCGTTTCGACACATCCTGTCTATACAGTATTCCGATATCACGTTGCATTGTCAAGTTATGAAACGCAGACTACTCTCATTGTTTTGTTCGATAGCTAGCCTTGGCAGTCACGGTGGTCGTGGGTATGTTGACACCAGAGTGGGACGAGGCCTGAACGAGCCTCTCTTTCGCGACCAGATAGATATCCTCACGTTATCCCATTTCACGGATCCGAGTGAGAGTCTCCTGGGCTACTAGACGCATATTCAGGTCGCCCTATCGAATATTCAACAACGTATATGGCCATGGATCAACTTCCTGCAGAACTTTTGATATCAATCTTCTCCTTGCTTCGTCGGCATGACCTGGCAAATATTGTGCGCGTCTCGTCTACATTCCACGCCGCTGCCCAGCAACCTCTGTATCATCATGTTCACTTTACCAGCGAGCTTCCGTCCATCACAGCGACGCTTACGATGCTCAAATCCAACCTCGAATTGGCATCCAAAATCCACCACGCAATCCTCACCACAGATCTCCGCACATCGTTCAAAATGGCACAAGAAGGGACATTATGGATGGATCCTGACGCTCTTGTAGGATGTGTAAATCTGCGATCCTTGGATCTCGACGAACTCCCGTTCCTCCTCGCGAAAGATCAACTTGCCTTCAGCAAGACCCTTCGAAACCGCTCGCCATTACTGAAAAGCGTGACAATCAGGACTTGCAATCCTGTAAGCGTGCTTCCGTCTGAAGTCTTCCAGCTGTCGTTCAAAGCGATTGAGAAGCTGGAGCTTCATACCCAATACTACGGTAAATGTGAGTCATTTATTTATTCCCTCAGAAACACTCACACTGATGTACCTCCTAAACCCAGCTCCTAGCGAGCTTCTTACTGCTCTACAGTTCTCTCATGACACGGTGACACATATATCTTTCCGCGGAAAGCCAGCGTGTCATGAGCTCTTCGATCTTCGACTTCCCCGTTTGTTATCCCTGGAGCTCGGTTCACTGTTTTACCTCAAACCCGAGGTCATCGAGTCAACGCGGACCTCACTGACTGAATTTCTCATCGCCCATCCAACGCTAACACACCTTTCACTCGGTCGTACTCGCTACTGTGAAGGGCCCAGTCGCCTGTGGCAACTACAGTATTCTATTCTAACGCCAGAAGTACTCCCTGCTCTGGCGAGCTTCGCTGGTTTCTCGCCGAATCTTAAAGACACACTGGAGTTCGGCGTGCGGTCCTTCCGCGCACTGACCTCCTTGAGCTTGAGTCATTATACACGAGAGAAGTCCATGGCGTCAAGATTGCATACAATGAAAAATGCTGGTGAATGTTTTCCACTCCTTACCCGGCTGACGGTTATTATCGAGTATTCATCGCCTTCGGAAAACGCGTCGGATTTGGTCCTCGACTTCTTGAAAGCAATTGCGGGAGTTTGTCCTGCCGTCGTCGATTGGTCGGGTAACTTGACTCCTATCAACAATCATGTCAATGCCGCTATATTCAGCCGCAAGGTAAGCTGCAGCGATTCCAAATCCCCATTGTCTATCAAGGCTGACATGACAATCACACTTTACAGGAAGACGTTGTGTCCACCTTTTCCTCATATGAAAACCTGAAATCGATCAGCTTTCCAATAGAGACCGTGTATGCATTTACACCATCTCCCGAGAAGGACGTAGAATGCCTTCGCCCTTTTGCATTGGCATGCCCTTTACTGGAGTATATTAGAGCGCAAAAGCGTCCCTATACGCAGTCTCTAGATAACATATTCTGTCTCAAGCGAGGAGAGGATGGCGGTTTAGTGTCGGTGGTGGTCGAAGAAGTACATAATTGAGCGGTGGATTCCATGCCGAAAAGACTATCATTCGTCACCAATGCATCGCATATTGAGAACGCATGGCTGTAAGGCGTGAAAGCGAACCGAGGAGAGCATTAGGCATAGGTTTTATTGGGGGTGAGAGTCCGCTTTCAAGCAGGGGTCACCCGTCAAGGTACAACCAAAAATCTGTCTCAGTCTGACCATCCGTTGAAGTTTCTGGTGGTCATACTACCAATACAAGTTTCGCTTCATCTGGACACTGACGTGCGTACTAGCTGTACTCGAGTATCATTATTGACTCGACACCTCGAGGTCTCGACCTTCACCGATACGTACACTTGCTCCCACATCCACCCAAGAGTAATTGATATATAAAGAGCAGGAGCATAGTGCGTGTATTCAATCCCGATAAAGATATGATTGCACGTGTAGTAACGCGGCCTTGAAATTACGATATCAGGATGTGATGTGATGTGATGTGATGTATTATACACGACACTGTCCAATCCCTGAACGCCGTGTTCCGAAGAGTATCCCGATACAGCGACGATAAAGAAGAGAGTAGGGTGTGTGTTATTACTGAGCACGGTGATTAGTTCTCTAATAGTACCGTAGCATAAACCGTTGGATGGAAATAAACAACGAAACATATCAGGAAGCGAAAAGCAACAGCCCAAATGAATCAATCTAGTCGGAAAGAAAAGAAAAACGAAAGCGAAATCGAAAGTGGAAGTGAAAAAAATAAACCTCAACGCCCCTCCACAAACTCCAACGCTGAATCCAAACCCCTAACCAACCTCTCCATCGCCCCCCCTCCCCCTCCGGCAGCACCACCACCCGAGGCCCCCCCGCTCAACTGCCTCTTCTTCTTCCCCTCCTCGCGCTCCCTGTCCTTATCTGCTTGATGCGGATGGGACGCAGGTTGGGAAGCAGGCTCGCCGCGGAGACTGCCGCCAGACCGGACGCGCCGCAGGAGGGCTTTGGCACTCGCAATGGTGGAGTTGTGGTGTGCGCTGGGCGGGTGGTGGGTTTGGCTGTGGCTTGGGGTGTTGTTGCTACTGGAGGTGGCATTGAACACGTTGGAGTTGGAAGCGAACGTGCTCTGCGAAGACTCCGTGACGTTGTTGAGATGCCCCTGCGAATACATGGAAGCAGCGTTGCCGCCATTATTACTCGCAGGATGCGCCGAATACGAATACCCAGCCCCCGTCGGACTCCGCACACCCATGCCCATTCTAGCACCCCCCATCGACCCCGGCGGACTCGTCGACAACGACAACCGTGGCCTCTGCCTCCCCGTACCAGGCGGCGACGTCCCCATCACTCCTCCTACCCCTACTCCAGAACCTGACCCTCCACCCATGCCGATAGCGAGATTACTGCTCCGCTTCCTCAACAGCCCCGGTGCCACTCCCGGCCCACCAGCCAGCGACGTCGTTCGCGGCGGTGGCGATATCGACAACGGCGGGGACGTCGAGCTGGAGTACCCATACGAATGCGGCGGGGAGATGGAGTATGGGGGCGAGAGGGAGTATGGTGGTGAATATGAGTACGGCGGCGAGGTTGAGTAGGGCGGGGACATTGAGATGGGTGAGCGGGGCCCGCGCTCGGATTTGGTGGGTGGGATTGAGATTGGGCTGGGGACAGGGCTGTAGAGCGGGAGGGGTGGAGGGTGCGGAATTGTGTTGGAGCTGGTGCTTCCCCTCCTCATCCCACTACTTCCAATCCCTCCCATACCCCCCATCCCACCCGTGCCAGCACCAGCACCCCCGCCACCTACACCACCCAAGAAGCTCGCCCTCATGCTCTCCCGCGAACCCATTCCAACACCCCCAGGCGACGAAGGCGGCGGCGGCAACGACGCCAACGCCACGCCCCCAACACCACGAGTAAGGGCGTGCAGAGCCTCTGTCTCTTGCTCGATCTTGATTATCTGCTCCCGAGTCAGGATGTTCTGCGCCAGCGTCATTGCTACGGTCGTGTTGCCATTCGCGGTTGTACTCGCTTTCGTTGGGCTAGGCGGCGTCTGAGTCTGCGCCTGTTGCCGGTCTCGAGGCGCGGACGAGCTAGGTGTTCGAGAGCTCGAAGGAGAGAATGGCGTCTTGAGCTGGTCGCGCAACTCGACTGGCATTGACGCGGAGTGGTGCAACACACTTCCTGTCCCTGGCCCATTCCCACTTCCCACAGCACTCCCACTCCCACTCCCACTCGCCACACCACCACCACCTTTACCACCACCACCACTAGACCCAGCGCCAGAACTCGCCACCCCAAAGCTCGGCATCCTGTAAACCCCCATCACACTCGACAAACTCTTGGAATGCGTCCTCGCATGCGTCTTGCCCAATGCCTTCCTCGACCCAGGTGCAGGTGCGAATGCGGGGGCGGGTGGAGTGTCGATGGGGCTAGCAATCTCGGATACAGGGACAGACGCGTTCACCGACTCTCCATCATCATCGACATCCGTAAAACCGCCGCCGTACCCTTGGCCGTGGCCGTACCCGTACCCGTACCCAGACCCGTACTCATACTCGTATGACGAAGATGGAGAGAGCCCGTCTGGGGGCGTGGACGTGCTCGAGCCGGTGCGAGATCGTGAGTGTGCGCGGGGAAGGGGTGCGAATGTGATAGGCGTGACTGGGTCGTCTTCGTTCGCCTTCTCAGTCTCAGTACTGGTCTTGCCCGACGATGGATCGAGGTACGACGACGATATCCGAGACGCCGCGGGCTGTTGGTCGTTGTGGTTATCATTATCCGCACTCGGGAACGTATACTCCCCACCCAATGGCCTCAACCTTGAAGGCACATGCCCCCTCTCCAACACCCCGCTGTGCACCGCAACCGACATCCCCGTGCCCCCTCCACCCACACCCACACCGCTCACGCTAACTGCGCTGGGCTCGAGCTTTCGCCGCTGTTCGACGTAGAACCGGCGTTCTTCGGCCTGTGTTTTTGGCGGGCGGGGTGGAGGGCTGGAGGGCCTGTCTGGGTGACCTGATATCGAGCCTGCATGGGCGTGCGAATGGCTGTGGGAGTGCGCAGAGGGTGGTGGGAGGGAGAAGGAAGATGTGGACGCTCGTGGAACACGAGAACCTGAAGTGAAGGACGTGGTTGACGCGCGTGAGAGCGACGCGGGTGGTGTTGAAGAAGCCCCTGACACCGACGCCGACGCTAACGTTGACACGGACGCAAGAGCACTCGTACCGCTCGCGAACGGGTTGGTGAACACACCCAACCCCTCCCTCTCCTCCTCCTCCACTTCTCGTTCCTCCTCTTGCGCCACCCTCCTGCCCTCTTGCTGCGCCACGCCCAATCGCGCCTGCGTCTGCACATCCGCCATCCTCCCCAAATCGCCCACCCACGCGAACCACTCCGTCTCGCTCTCGCTCTCCTCCTCCTCCGCACTGCCGAGCTCCCAGGTGGCAAACTGCATCGGTGATATGGGCGATTCCGTGTCTGTTCCTGAGCCTGAAAGCGATCTGGAGCCGGAGGGGGGAGGCGCATAGATGTTGTCTTCTAAGTATTCGTGGTTGGAGGAGAAGGACGATGTGTTGATTTTCATCAAGGAGGTTTGAAGTTTGATGGAGGCGGAAGACGAGGGGAGTACGGAAGACGAGTGGTTGTCGTAGCTTGCATCGTCGTCGTCCGAGTCTGCGCCTTCCTCACCCATCTTATCATATTCGTCCGCCTCATCTTGCTCGTCCTCGTCCTGCTCCGTATCCTCACCGGGAATCGAACGAGCCGCGATCTCCAGAGGACTTGCGCCCTCCTCGGCCCGCCTATGCGAACGGCGTTTCCTAGCTTTGATAGTAGACACATGGCTCAACTGGCTCATCCTCCTCTTCTTCTCCTCCTCCTTCTCCTTCCTCTCCCTCTCCCTCTCCCTCTCCCTCTCATCCCCAACCGCACCCCCACCCAGCGCCCGCATCTCCATCTCCCTCTCCTCCCTCTTCCTGCCCCCAAACCCACTCTTCCCCCTCCTCCCCCTCCACCCCTCCATCCAGTCCACCCCCTCGTCCACACAGTCCTCCGCGCCCCACCCATTCAGCGCGAGGTCGAGCGGCCTCCCTACCTCCCTCATCCCTGCTCTCTGCGCGCGCTTGACGAGGTCGAGGCGCCACTCGGGGTAGGGCAGGGCGAGCGGGGCAGGGGTGGTGTGTGGGTGCAGGTGGTTTTGGTGGGTGAGGGCGGTGAGGATGGGCGGGTGGATTGGGTTGGCGAGTGTGCTTAAGGCGGGGACGGCGGTGGTGGGTGTGGGTGCCGGGGTTGGTCCGGGGGTGGGGAGGGACGGTGTGAATGAGGATGAGATGGGTGGTGGGAAGTGTCTGTGGAATATCCGCAGAATGCTGTTGTACGCTATATCACACAACTCCACATCAGCCGCCATATCTCAAAACTAAAGGAGAGGACTCACCATTATCGTTGCCCATATCCAACACGATCCATTCACCCCGATTCTCCTCCCTCCTCCTCCGCTCCCTCTCCCTCTGCCTCTCCTTATCGCGCTCACCCTCCGCCTCCCTCGCCCTCGCCGCTCTCTCCAACTCCCGCCTTTCCTCCTCTCCACCCCTGCCTTTCTCCCTCTTCGCACCAACACCAGCATCATCGCCACTCTCCCTTTCCTTCTCCTTATGCTGCTTCGGCGTCTGCTGCTGCGCATGCTGATACCCCCCAAACCGATACCCCTTCCTCTCCTTCCCACCCGTACCCGTACCAGCATCGTGCAAATCCATGCTCATATCGGCACTCCCGTCCGACTCGATATCGGTATGCGCGAACACGGGCGACGACAGCGACGACGACGCCGACGCCGATTCGTTGGCCGAGTCAGCGTAGTCGTTGTGCCGTGCAGAGCCGGTGGTGGTGGCGGTGGTAGGTCTGGCGGTGGCTGGTTTGGCAGGGAGTGGTTTGGCGGTTGAAGGTGTCGATGGGATGGTTAGCGGTGGCAGGGACTTGTTGGTGATAGGCACAGAGGGCGAGTCGACATCAAGAGCCACATCATCGCGCTTCGCTTTCCTCTTCCCCGACGAGCCCAACTTCCAGCTGAGCGCACTCCCCGTCCCCACATCCTCATCGCCCTCCCCACTATCCTTGTCCCTCCTCGAATCGCGGCTCCTCAACACCCTCCTCTCCCTCTCCTCCCTCTTCTTCTCCTCCTTCTCGCTCTCCCCCTTCTCTCTCTCCTTCTCTCGCTCCTTATCTTTATCTTTATCTTTATCCCGAACACCGAACAAGGGCTTAAACCCCAACGCCGGCAAACTCCCCCTCCTCGGCCCCCCACCCGCCTCATCCACCGTCCCAGTCCCAGACGCAGCGGTCGTCGGCCTCTTCGTGAACCGCCCCGCACCGCCATCATACACATACCCATCCGGGTCAATCACCACATGCACCCCCCCGCCCGCTTCCCCAGCGAGACTCGGCCCCGTGCTCGTGTACCGCGCGCCCTCGCTCTCCTTCGCCTCGGCGGCGTTGACGACCTCCCACGTCGCAGAGCGCACGGAGCGGAACTTGGCACATACAATCTTCATCCCCGCGCCCTCCGCCTCCTCCCTCGACCGCGGGATGTACGTCCGCTCATTCGCGGGGTTGGAGTGCGCGCTGCTCTTCTCCTTCTCTTTTTCCTTCTCCTTCGCCCGCTCGCGTTCGCGGAGACGCAGCTTTTCTTTTTCTTGCGAGCGGAGCCGGTCTTTCTCGCGCTCTTTCTCCTTTTTGCGTTCTTTTTCGCGGTCGCGCTCCTTGAGGTCGATGGTGCCGCGGCCGCGAGAGCGGGTTTGCTCCTTCTCCCGCTCTCTTTCGTCTTTCTCTTTCTCCTTCTCCTTCTTCTTCCCGGCCGCACTCTCGTCTTTCTCCCCCACCTTCAACCCCTCCTTCCCTTTCTCCTTCCGCGCACCCTCCTTCTCCTTCTCCCTCTCCTTCCCTTTCTCCTCCTTCCCCTTCTTCTCCTCCCCCTTCGCCTTATCACCCTCCTTCCCCTTCTTCCCATCCTTATCCTCCTTCTTCCGCCCAAACGAGATCGAAATCCCAATATCATCCCACCTCCTCAAATACTCCAACTCCCTCTCCTCCCTTTCCTCCCTCTCCCTCCTCTCCCTCCTCTTCCTCCTCTCCCTCTCCCGCTCCTTCTCCCTCTCCTTCTCCCTCTCGCGCGCACGATCACGCTGGCGCTGCATGGCGAGGTTGTCGGCGGAGGGTTGTAATTGAAGCGTCGATCCTGACGCGACCGTATCAGCCGATTTGGGAGGTGCGCGGTGGAGGGACGTCGTCGACCCTTGCGGCGGCGTGTCCAAACTCGAGTACGAAACGGACGCGGGTAGGGACACAACCCCCACCTCCCGTTCCTTCCTTTTCCCGCCTCCCCTGCGGGCGTTGTCGCTGCCGTACCCGGGCCTCTCCTTCTCCTTCTGTGTTTCACTCTCCTTCTCCCTCTCCTTGTCGCGTTCTCGTTCTCGTTCCCGCTCACGTTCTCTCTCCCGAGTCCTCTTGGGCGAAGCATGTCCGTTACGGCTCACACCCGTACCACCGCGCCTCGAAGAAGAATGCACGGACTGCGCCAGGTGTTCGGCCCCGCGCAATGCGAGGAGGGAGGAGAGCGGGAGGCGGTGGGTTGGGGTTGGGTCCTGTGTGGAGAGTGTGAGTATGTTATACTAAGGCGGGGTAGGAATAAGGCGGATGCGGGCGAAACGAAGCGAAACTAGACAATATTAAATCGAAGGGTGAAAAGAACGAAAATTGCACGAAGCGAATAAAAGGAATGGAGAAGGCGAGCAGGTAAACTGGCTGAGTCGTTCGCCTCGTACATCGAGCGAAACCTTGCTTGGCCAGGGCAGTGCAGGATGCATAAAGGACGCCAATCGCAACAGTCCTCGAACACGAAAAGGGAGCGCGAAGAAGAAGATGAAAACACAAAGAAAGTAAACACGTTCAAAAAGCGTGGACGCCCACTGAAAGTAGGGAATAGAACACATCTAAAGGCACGAAGACCACAAGTATAAACCAAAGAACGAGACAAGAGGAAACGAAACGAAGAGGCAGAAGCCTGCATCTATCATGAATCGATAAAAGAGCACTCGATGAAGCCCAAGCAGTGTGACGACGAAAGTCGAGGACAACGAGCCACGCAGAAACGACAAGGAAACAAAAAAAAAGAATAGAACAGTCGATGAGAACAGGAAAAATGATTGTAAGTTAGAAAGACGTCGCGTCGATACGCTTGCAGTACACCAGCACCAGCGCCAAAACGAGCGAAAAGGACGCGAATGAAGAGTGAAGGACGGGTGAAGAGCGTGAAAAGAATGATGAAGTCGACTCGACGAAGACGCGCTGGGGAAACATGCAGGGCAACGTGTTCCTGGCAAGAAGGACGCGCGGGATAATGAAAAAGAAAAAGGAATGGAAGGGGATGAAAGTAAGGAACGCGAAGGAAGCTGTCGACTTGGCTTGGTGGTTGGAAGATTTATGTTCTGAGACGTTCCGAAATGCACAGGGGCGAGACCTAGCCCAACAGGCGGCGCACCGCGGGAGATAGAAATGAAATAAAGCAAAGAGATCAAGCGATGAAAGAGAGTGATAGTGCTCTGGGACCAACTATGCGCTGGAGAAGAAGAAGAGAAAGAGGAACGGAATGGAAGTAAGAAGTGCAGGAAAGAAAACGCCAAATTGACCTCGTGGTTGGGAGGGTTTATATTGAGACGTTGCGAAAGGCACTGGCGGGCGAGCCTAAGCCTAAGCCAGTCGGGGACCGGACCGCGGAGGCATGAATGAAATGAAATCCGCATTTCGAAAGGGACGAAGAAGAGGAACGGAATGGGCAGGCGGCAAATAAGAGTAAATGCGAAAGTAACGAGACAAAGAAGGAAGAAAGACCGAAGGGGAAACCACGCTCGAAGACGAGAAATCAAAGCGAGGGCAAAGAAAATGTGCAAACAACGAAACCGAGAAAATATATGCGCGAAAGACTCACATCCTTATCCTTACACAAACTAACCGTCCCATCCCGAATAACAACCCACCTCTCCCTCCACTCCAACTTCGTCCTCGCCTTCCCCCCTCCCCCCCTTCCCTCCCTCCCCCTCTCCCTCTCCCGCTCCCTCCTCCCCAAATCCCCCAACCCAAACCCCCCAATCCCATCCGCCCCCTCCCCCCACGTCATCCCCCCCACCATCCCCACCCCCATCCCACCGGGCAACATCCCCCCCGCATACTCCGGATACGCATACTCCTCCGCGCTCCGCCCCGCGCTCCTACCCGCCGCCCCCGCCGCACCAGGCCCCGCGCCCGTGCCCACCTCGGAGCGCCATACGACGCGGAGGGCGCGCACCCACCCCTCCCAGTAGGGCTGGATGTACAGCTCGGGCATGTGTCGCGGGAGGGGCGTGAGCGTCGGGTGCGTTTGTGTGGGTGTGGACGTGTGGAGGGGTTTGGGTTGGTGCTTGGAGGAGGTGGCGGTGTGGGGCCGGGAGGAGGGGTGGTTCGTGTGTTGGGTGATGCCGCCTGCGGTGGTCGCGGTGGATTGGTACGGGAATATCGCGAGAGTGTCGAGCGACGACAGCGGCAGCGACTGTGTGTGGTTCGCCTTGGACCCGCCGCCCACCAACGGCGGCAGCACGCTCATCGGCCCTAAAAAGCCGCTCTTCTCCTTCTTCCCCACCCCCGCCCCACCCCCAGCAGGCAGCACCGGCGTCGGCGCAGTCAACAACCCCGCCGACCACGCCACGCTCACCGCATACGTCGCCGGCGCCCAGCTCGCGTGCAGCTCCACCAGTTCATGCGGCAAGATGTCGTACCACGACACCAAAAAGTCTTCCTCCAGGATCTGCCCCGTGGAGAAGCGGATGAGGGTGTATGCGTGCGTTTGGATCTGCGGTTCTTGCTGGGCGTGTGGGTGGGGGTGCGGGTGGTTGAATGAGTGCGCTTGGGAGGAGGTGCTGGGCGGGGCGAAGGAGGGGTGCGAGGGGAGGGAGGGGAGGGAGGGCGTGTTGTGCGGCGTGTGTGAGGCGGACGAGGCGCCGACGCCGCGTTTGACGAGGGAGGAGAGGCTGCGCGAGCTTTTCGTCGTTCGCGGGGTCGTGCTCATCATAGTCGCCGTGCTCGTATTGGCGCTCGTGCCAACCGACGAACCGGCACCAGCAGGCCCAATTCTCCCTCCCATAACCTTCCCTCCACCACCACCACCACCACCACCACCGCCCGCATCCGTGTCCCCATCCTCGATCTCCCACTCATCGTCCTCCTCATACCCCTCCTCCCCCGCCTTCTCCTCCTCCTCCTCCCCATCCACCACCCCATCCCCATGTCTAACACCCAGCCCCGTCCCAACACCACCAGGCAACAGCGTCGGACTCGCAAACTCAATCGGACTGTCCGGGCGCGAACTCGCATCGGGCGCAAACGTAATAGGGCTCGGCGGGCGGCCAGTCTCCCCCACTATCCTCGCCGCCCCGAAGCCAAACCCGCCTGACACGGCGTCGCTGCTGGGGTGCGCGAGGAGGTTGTGGTTGTGGTTTGGCACGTGCAGGAAGCGCGGGTCGAAGGGGAGGTTGAGGCATTTCGCGAGGATGCGCTGTTTGAGGTGTTTGATCTTCCAGCTGGGGTCGATGTGGGTTAGGAACCATTGGTCGTGTGGGACTGGGAATTGTGTGTTAGCGGTGGAGAGTGAGAAGAAGAGAAGGGGGTGCTCACTGTACCGACACGCTAGCGGGATTTGTTTTTGTCGTTGGCCCTCCATCCCTCGTAGGGCGAACGTATGATTGTATAATACAACTGCCTCCTTCGCTTAATGCAAGGAAGCCAAATAGCACTGCGTCCCTCCAACTGAAGATAGACGCCGAAAAGCAGCCAGAGGTTGTGGTGGAAGGAGGAGGCGTAGTGCGCTGCTGGCACGGCTGACGCTGGATCGATGCTGATGATAATTGGAATTGAGTGATTGATGCTGAAATGGGCTGGGGTGATGCTGATCAGGCCTCGTGTCCGATGCCGATGTCGAGCAAGGAAGGGTCTGCTGACGCTGCTGGCGTGACCTAAGCTGGCATACGGATACGGGTGAATATGATGTATACTTGGATAGTGAATGGTCGCAATGGGCAGGGTGATAGAGAGGTACGACGCACCCGTGGCAGTGGCTGATAAATGTAAATGTGATGTTTGGGAGCCGCGACGACGGCGCTTGAGTTGTGGTGCCTTGTGAGTTGTGTATTGGCTGATGGAGGAGTTGGTGAGGACGATAAGGAGGGGATCAGGAAAAGAACATGAAGGAAGACAAGAACATGTGGATCAGACAAAATCGAATCAGAACCATAACCAGAAAATCTCCCACCGTATCGCCAACCACCACCTCTCTCTCTCTCTCTCCTCTCTTCCTCTCTTCCTCTTTCCCGTTCTACAAAGGCACCTCCACTCTTCAAGGTGAAGATTGCACGGTTGAGAATGAACGAGAAGTGATTACAGAAAGCGGACGGTGTGGAGAAATTCCAAGGAAGGAGAGATGTGCCCAGAAAACATGAGTGAGGGATTCCGGCCCGCACCCGGCGACAAAATATGCTGCCGCGATTTGCTTCCTCTGATGTGGATGTGGGGGCGGGGTTAGCCCGCGTCGTCCAAGGCACGTCATTAACACTTAATGAACGCTCGTTGCCTACAGGAAGCACGATCTTACGGCATGGCTCGACTATGTAATGTACTACTTGTGTAGTGTATGTATACGACATACCAACGAGATACAGTGAGAGAAACTCTGGAAATACATCCAATATTACCTACCACCTCCAAGCAACCTTCAATAGGCCCTACCTACACCTGCTCATTATCACGATCTGCTTGGATGCTTATTTGACCCAAAAGCAGTTCAATAATATCACTCTCATACACGTGGAGTCGCACAGGCTCGCATTTCCTGACGCAAAGTCCGAGACGCCTTGCCACCGCCGCCAAACCGCCGCTGGAACCTGCATTCTCCACCGCCGATGACACCGACAGGTTCATGATTTAGATCTTCATCACCAGCGCCCAGGTAGCCGAGGGTAAGGGAGAGACACTCGAAGCGAAGTTCTCGTCCATTATTTTTATTTCTCCCTGTTCGTTCTCTTAGAGAACAGAAGAAGCAACTCCGAGGAAACTCATCGAATGGAATGTCTCAATCTGCCTCGAAATAGTAGTTGAATATCTGAATCTGAATAGATATCCAATTGAGCAAGACGACATCTAAAATCTAAAGCAGCCGCGTCCAGTGGGCGGCAAAGAAAGAAAATTAATTCTTTGCCTTTCCGTGCGTGGTGAGATGCAAAGAAGTTGCCCGACAAGGTATAGCGCCAACACCAACTCCAGATTCAATATGATCCACTAACTAACCCATCGAATGGCAGGAACACTCATTAGTTCACGGAGATCGTGAGTTGAGCTCCGGAATCAATTTCGTTCCGAGCGCAGGCGTCAGCTTAGATAAACATCGCCGACTGAGGGTGCCGTGTATACACCACCGGAACACGCAAAATCCACGCCCAAATACAAGCGAACGGTGAAATGGGCTTGCGGAATGCGTGGTATCAGCAACACAGTACATCATACATGTATCGTCCCACGAACGAGGACTAAGTAGAATGAAACGGAACAGACGCAGCCGTATCTAAGGATCGCGGTGATGAACGATCAGGAGAGCACCTCGGATGCGGTTCACGGTGAACGGGACGTTGGGCGCTTTTTCTTCGGATGCCGTGTGTGGGCGAGCCGGTGTCAAGTTGTGTGCGCTTTTGAGATCGTGACATGATGCGTGCGCACGGAGAGAGAGGCAGAATACAAGTGTTGGAATCCCAGCAGAACCAATGGGGTACGTACTAGGAAGTGTTCGAAAGCTGGCGAGGAACAACACAGATTGCATGAGGTCGGTCGATAAATCACACCGGCCATTCTCTCTCTGTTCTTCGTTCTTCATTCTTCTCCGCTATTACAAGGCCTTGTCTGAACACGGTCTCCTAATCACAAGTCGTATGCCTTACCTCCGCTGGACGATCCGAGCGTCTTTCGTGGTACCACAGTATTCTCCGACATGGAACAACTATCCCTATCTCGAGCACCCCAACATTATTATTGCCACTCAACAAAGCCATCGCACCATACTCGCGCTTCCCCGTCGAACGGAATGCCGGTGTTGTGGGCGTTTGAGACTCAATACGTAGGAGAGGAGCCGCGTTGGCGCCGCGCATTATACCGCTGATCCATCTCTTTCGAAAGTTGATATTCCGCAGGTCGCTGGACAGTGCTTGTTCCTGCTGTGTACTGAAGCGAAGATCCAAGTTAGGAGACCCACATAACGAGCAGGTCCAACTGACAACATGCTATGTCGCAGGCAGAGTTTTGTCCCTAGAAGTCCATGCATTAGATGTGATATGTACAAAGAAAGTCCTGCAATGAGAGCGTAGTGTCCGATAGTTGGAGGCAATTACATTACATAGTCGTGGTACTCCTTCGAAGTCTGTCTGACGAATCCCGCACGATCTAAACAAGCCTCGACGAAGCCTATGCATCACACGCGCGCTTTCTCCATGGCTCGCAGTACAGGAACAACCCATGTCAAAAATTCTCGGGCTCTGTCTGCGCTGAACGCTCCCATCCATATAATATGCCCTTCGCCCACTCAACCACGATGGTGCTCCTTCAAGAAGAGCAAGTACCGCCCATTCTCCACCCACGGCAGCAGATACTCCTTGTCCTCATTCGAAAACAGGGCTTTGCCGTTCGGAGACGCGGCCACGTCGGAGTCTGTCCCTGTAGAGATGGATGTGGGGTCAGCGCATGGGATGGCGGTGGGGTGGCAGTTGTCGTTTATGGATCCGAGGATCTGGAGGCCTGTCGTCTGTGTGGTCGTAGGTGAGGGATGAGGGATGATGTGGTGCGATGGGATGGGAGAGAGGGGAGACACACCTTGAGATAGCTGCAGGTGTGCTGCACTGGCTTTTGCGCAGGCGACATGTATCTGCAGCATCCATTTGACATGTTCATTTCATTTCTCCGGACTTGTAGAGAGCAAGATCTGGTGCAAACAAACTCACATGCATTCGAAGATCGAGTAGAAAGAGTCAAACCCGATCGCATGCGGTTGCTTAACCAGCGTCCGTTCCCTCATGTCTGTGGGTGGGCAGGAGAACGTGCAGCGGGACGAGGGCACGGTATCGCCGCCGGCGTTTTGGGCTCGTATTGTCCATGACAATGACAGCAGGAGCACAATGGAGAGCAGGAGAGACTGGGCGAACATCCCTTTCCGATTTTGTGTAGAAAGAGGAGGAAAGGAGAGAGAGAGAGGATGGGTGTGCGTGCTGTCGGTCGGTCGGTGGTGGCGAGGAGGCGGCTTTGTGCCAAGCCGTGGGTTGATCAAATCAGTTGTGGTTTATGACACCGCCGCTCCCCGGCCGGCTGGTCCGGTATGCCAATCTCGACCACCTAACGAGCTAGATTTGTGGTTGTGAAGTTCTACCTTGAAATCTCTTGTGCCGCAGTCTTCATATGTACGACTCAGTTTGTGCTTGCACTTTTACTTATACTTGTGTGAGTGATGATGCAATTATTGGCCATTCAAGCCTCACTGATGCGTCAAATGCTGATCTTCCATAAAGATAGGAAGTCCAGGTCCTTGTATTTCACAATAGCGTACGCGCTCACTGCGCATTCCCCGCTTGATGAATCAAATTGCAGGAGGGCGCAGGATGTCGGGTGGTAGACCAACCGACTAATTCTGCGCATAATTCACAGTTGCAAACGTCCCTCATTCTGCCACCACTATTGATTTAAAACGACTCATATATCACGGCCTTTCTTGAAATATAACTGCACTTTGAACTTCTGCCGCAACGAGGGCAGCAGGCCCGAGTCGTGAATGGTATACTACTCGGGGTAAGTTCAATGCTTGGTCGGCCCTGCCAACCAAGGGATGTATCAATCCCCATGACTTTCAATCTATACAAATATAGTGCCCAAGTAAACAATGAAGTATTCCAGCTTCACTTTAAAATAGCGTTGAGGACATACACATTCCCATCCATAATGTAGGCGTCTGTGCTTTGAAACCAACCATATGGAAGCCTCTAATTCTTTCCGTAAGGAAACACCTGTGTACAACCTGCCCCATCAAGTCCCTGGAAGAGGTTGTCCAAATTATTGTTCAACGCCGTGCGTAAAACACCAGTTGGGTTGGGATATAAGCCGACAATCGTCTGGTTAACGTAGTTCGTGTAGAGCAAGCACTGATCGGAGAAATCTGCTGAGGTGGGGTCAAGAACGTAGTTATTAACGCCGCCTACGTTCCGTCCTGGTTGGAGTGGGTGCGCGTTAATCACGACGTCAAGGCCATCAGCTTCTGCAGAGCCGTTTCGACGGAAGAAGCCGTCCGGCATGCGGCTGTCTTGAAGGAAACCCCTAGCAACGGTGAGGTCCAATTGACCATCATTCTGGCGGCCATCGACGAAGAAGTTAACGGGAAAAGTTGACTCGGCATACGCCGTAAAATATCGAGGAGAGACGAAGGAGAAGTTGGGGTTGGTCGCAATCGAGTCTTGAATTCTCTGGAATCGAAGCTCTCCGGCAACGGTCAGGTTATACTTCCCGCCTCCGAATCTATTACTGAAGTCGACAAACTGACGAGACATATATAAGGATGGTAGTGTTCCAAGAGACTATAGGCTACGTGCCTTAGCAAACAGTGTTTCATTGAAGTCGTGATTGTTGCCTAAGAAGGCGTCGCCTTCATAATGTATCTTTATAAGAAATCATTCTGCGATCCAGAAGATGAAAAAAACATACCGCGAGTCATACTGGCGTCGCCTGAAATGGTGGGAAAGCACTAAGTACAGGCGAATGTTCAACTCAGCTGTCCACACACCTTCGAAGACAGCATGAGTATTGAGTCCCCCGACGATAGCAGGAGCAGGCGGATCCGGGCCAGTCAGTGCCGACTTTCCACCAATGCTCATTTTATTGGTGACCACATTCCCGTCAACCAAGAAAGCGGCATACGTAACAAAGACGGCCAAGGAGTTGTCCATGTTGAAGCCTGGATGAGTATCAGCTGGGTTTCCAAACGTGCAACATTCAAACCAACCTTCTTGCACAGCATTGACAATCTGGGCAGGTGTCGCAATACCATTCCTTGGAAGCCACTGTTATTGGGACAAACCGTTATCAGAATTGTAACACTCAGGGGGCTTTGGTACCAACGCACCCCATGGGAAGCAAGAGTATTCAATCCGGGGCATGGACCACGCATGTCGCCCCGGCGGAGCGGCATCCATGGATGAGCCTTGTCGTTGACGAGCTTTGCGGAAGTATCGTTTAATGGACCTGGAGGAGGGACTGGTGTCTGGAACATCAACGTTGGTATTATCTTGTCAAGCTCCTCCCTTGGAAGTCCAGCAAGGGATCCATAAGCCGGAAACGCAAGGACGCTTCCGCAGAAAGCAAGAGAGGTGGTAAGCAGAAGCACGTTGAGCATCTGGGTAGTTGAGTATTTTACTGGGTATGATTTATGTTTTTCTAACGCAAAAGTTGTCGCACTATTATACCAAGTCGAACGCCAGACCTTGGTGTCGATAATTCGGGTGGCCGTTTTTAGCCTCATCCGCAGGCTGTCCCGCAGTGTATTGCCCCGGCACCTACTGCGCGGACCTGAGCCAGACACTTTCTTAGAATACGCGAGCAATCCAACGAAGCAGTGCTGGTTACGTTGTGTTAGTAGATCTATAGCAATCACCGGATTAATGATCGCAGTCAGTTTGTAACTATAGAGTTGCAACAAAGCCGGATGACCAAGAGTGCATCTCTCATTTTCGCCACAAAAGATAAATATGTTCAGCCCTCGACGTAAAGGGTTTACCAAGCCTTGGTTCTTGGGGCAGTCCCTTCCGCAGTGAGGTAACACTTGCCCTGCATTGGGATCGGCAAATCCATTGGAAATCGCATGTCACCGCCTCCTCCAATGAGCATGATCTTCGTGGCGCTGCCCACAGGAAGGTCTACACTTGCCGTCAGTCCCTAAGGGATGGCGCTTCAGTTATTTGGGTAACATTCCTCGGGCGTGAAAAAGAACGACACGACAAGGCGACAAACCACCCCCACATCGTGCCATTTTGCGAAAGCGAACGGGTACGAACAGGCGAACACGATATATTGAAGAACGACACGGAAGGCAAACAAGGGCTACACTACGACCACAAACGGTCCCGGAACAGCGGGCCCTAAACGGCGAGGCGTCCCTTGTCGGGTCCTGGCAGGAGGAATGGGCACCGGTGGTGCGCCTCCGGGAATGCAAGGGCCAGCTGGGGAGGCAGGGCGGAACCTGTTAGTCCAGAGAAGAGCCGTATGTACACGAGATGTGAATTCCATCATGGGGCCTTGCCTTGCCGGACATAAAACTTGACACAAAAAAGAAACCCTTGGGGATATTCTTGCCTTGAGAATGTAGAAGTAGAGAATGAAGCTCCTCAAGAATTCAATGATCTGTATGACGAACAAGAAATTTGATCTGTATTTTGGCCAGGGTTAACAGACTAGGTGTGCTTCGCCACATTAATACTCTTCCCTCTGGAGCGCAATATGTTCGTTCTTAATGGTATAGTATGTCTGTTGCTTTCGCATTGTCCTAAGCTTCGGCAATTTCCACCCTCTTGTTGTACATAGTCAATCAAGACAAAGGAAGTGAGAGAAAAAATCAGTATTGCGGTACCGGAGGAACAACCGACGTTCGTACTACATACACATTTGAAACGTAAACGATGCATGCTTCGTGCATAAGTAGCACATTAAAGACCAATAAAACGCCTGGTGTGACTTGCTTGTCAACGCATGTGAATGAGTTCCCAATAGATTGCTTATCCTTACTTATGAGAAGCCGCTAGGTCATGACTCATGACCTAGTCAATGACCGGCACAACACTGCAGGGCAAGCCCTAGGTGATTCATCCCGCACATATGTATGCTCAGTAATAAGCATTTCTGCGGATAAACCCAGTAAATACAAATTATATTGCCAAATTGAACATTAAGTTTATATTTTCAAGGTATGCGTGCGTGCAAATGTGCACGCACCTTGCACACATGGGGCAGGTATGTCACGGCACTTTCTGGTTGCCCACTGTCAGTGCTTTATATTTTTGCCTTCTAGTTTTGGTGAAAATCTCGGAATCAAGGTGGAACCATTCCATCAGATTTTAATATATACAATGCTGAGAATTTCGCCAGGGCAGAAGTGGAGTCGGAAGGGAGAGAAAATAGTGAAATCGAAGAACTAGACATGTGATATCGCTAGCAATTGGCGAATCTCTGTGTACCAGACGCAGCCAAGATCAGATGTCGTGGGGCCACAGCGTTATCGTGATAGACGTAGCCCCGTCTCTGCGCAAACTGACTGGGCTCATGCAAACAGGCATGTCAGGTACAACCTCTGTCGACCTCTGGGTTTCGGTCCCTGCACGCCTGGGTCTCACATCGGATGCAAGAAAGTAGATGGGACGAGCAGGAAGAACATGAGAACTCGGCGACAGAGAGAGTGGCATAACCTGCAGCACCTGTGGTCGATGATCATACCCCAATGGTATCACTTACAATACAGAGTCGACTGGGAGAGACGGAATCCAGACTGAAACTTGTATGTCTTGACGAGATTTCTAGACTATACGTTGATGAAGTCATACAAAGACAATATCAGTGTTCACCTATCTATAATGTTTTGCCCTACGGCAGGAGATATACTACGCAAATGCTAGGAAAATGATACTACCATGGAAGCTTGTCAAGCATCATCCAGTCGTGTTGAGGTCGAATCTGTGCGAGAGGTTCCATACCAGGTGCCCACATACCATCCAGGGTGGACATCGACAACGGGTAATATGCATAGGACGTGTCTCCGGCTTGAACACGATTCATGTTCATATTGATTTGGTTCTGCAGGCCGTTTGGTAGTTGCTCATCGCGGATATTCATATCGAACCGTCCACACCAGTTAAAGTCAATAAACTTGACCTTACTATGAGCGTCGAATAGGATATTTTGCCGTCGCAAATCACCAAAAACACAACCCTCAGAGTGCAGCATCATCAAAACGGCCTCGATCTGCTTACGAGCATCGGGCGCACGTGTGTTGAATTGAACATCGATGTAGTCCATCACAACCATATGCATGAGATCTGAGCGGAGGCAAAGACCGGGTGGGGCGTGTTGAGCAGGGCCTGGAAAAATGCCGGAGAGTTCGGTGTCTGGTAAACGGCCGTAGTATCGGAGGGGAGGAGCATAGCCTTCACGCGCAAGAAGCTCGTGGACCTCCTTGCCATACCTTGCAACGAATTTAACAACTACCTTCACAGGCTCCCCCATCGCGGCGGTCCCGTTAGAAATTTCTGCAAGATATGTGACGCATGCTGCATCCTCTTCCAAGGATGCTAGGTATCGAAAACGAACGAGACTACCATCTTTAGCGATGAAGGAAGTCGGGTATGGGAAATAGCGGGGATGTGGTTTGTTAGCAACGAAAGGAGGGACATCGTCGAGACCTCGATAAAAATCCTGGAGCTTAACGAGGCACTTCCGGAGAGCAATGAATACCCGGGCATTGTGGTAGACTCTGAAATCTTCCTCTGTCGATGAGAGCGCCATCCACCTCATGTCAGTCAGGCGTTGAACAATAATCTTGTCCGTGAATACACCACCCAGGACATTTAACCATGGGCCACCTCCAGCGACTAAGAATGTCGGACAGCAGCATTTCTCACGAATGGCTCGTCTCTATGAGGGGATCAGGACATGGTATTAGAATAGACGTGACTATGGCTCACAGTGGGGTCAATCCAAGAGTGTTTCATGCTGAGACCCCCTTGAGTAGTAGGGTCGCAGCCTCCTTCGCCGAGCTCTCGCTTCAGTTCTAGAATAAAAAACGCAATGCGAGCATCGCCTATTTGCAGTCTCGTCCCGTCAGGGTTTGGCTCTTCGTGAACTTCCGCCCGCAAAATGTGCCTCAGGCGCTTGCGTAGTCCTTCGTTGTGCCCATCATGGCGTTCCTCCATCCTCCCCACCTCCGATGCAAAGTACATGACCTCTTGGACATTTTTGAGATCGTCAGTGGTCGGCTGGACGTTGTGATCATTGACCAGACGAATAAACTCATCAAAGATGGGGTGGAATATCTGTATGGGGGGAGCAATCGTAGAAATAAGTCCCTTTGGAGCCCTGCGGCCGTCGTATATAGCTTGGGCGTCATCGCCTTGGATTTTACGATATCCATTTGATTTGGCTCCCTCTGAGGGTGTCATTCCTGGAGTTAGCACGGTCTTATCATAGCCTAATAGCTGGTGTCAAAGATATTCAAGCACGAGGGGTTAGACGTACGTTTAAATTCTTTCAGTTCTGGGACCGCATCGACATCGCTGTGCCCAACCACCAATCCTTCATCTTCAAGAGTGACAACTAGGTGAACGTGTTTGCGATCGACCACTTCGAGGTTGTCGGAAAGGGTTTCAGGAAATAGAATCGAAGTGAACTGGGTTTTGAAATTGCCTATGGATGCTGCCCATTCTTCTTCGGCTGCGTCCTTGATTGAGATCCGTGTCTTTGGCTATTGCAACGGGTCAGTAGCGACATCCAAAGAAACAGATGCTACACCTACAGTCCAGAATTCAATACACCCTGCCACAGTGACAACACGATATTCCTCCAATAGTGATTGAACAAATAACGGCCGACAGTACTGTGACGGTCCTTCGTATAGGTGGCGTGGAATCAAGATGAACAGTGGCTTGACTTTGTGACCAGGCTTGATAAGGATCCAGTTTAAGTTGAGGGGATCACCTTGTGTTGTGACTGGAGAGCTTTCAGCAGGAGAAACTTGAGTTGCTTCATTGGCGTGTTGAGAGGCTTGTAGCTGAGATCGAGTAAACACCATTAGGTGAGCTCAGAGTTCTCGGTAGAGTGGCTATAGGCGAGAGAGAGAGAGAGTCTGGGCCTCTGCCAACGACCGTAAGGCGTTTTCAACATGTTATGTAAGCTGATGCACTGCCACAGTCGCGCTCATTATCGTCGCGTCTCTGTTCTTTTGCTGTTCTTTTCTCTCGTTCCGTCACATCCACCCAGCCGATCCCCTCTGTGAACCATAGATCCGCTCATTAGTGTTATGGGGGATATTTTTGACCCGTAGTGGTAGGGTCGGAAGGTAGGGTAGGGTAGGGTAGGGTAGGGTAGGGTAGGGTAGGGTAGGGTGGGTCTGAATAGGGTAGGCATCAGGAAAACCCTCCATTGACCATCATGCACCATAGATCAATAAATTAGTCGAAAGCTACACCATTGTGTATAATTGTATATGATTGCACACTTTGGATCAAATGGATCAAATAGTGCACGATGAACTGTTCGGAACGTTGATAAGAATTTCCCTCGAAAAACATGCACTATTTTGCATATTTTTTGCACTTTTCGGACACCAGTGGTGCAGAATATTACAGTATGACTCCTGGCTGGTGTCCCATTTAGATGTAGCAAACCAATGAACAGTATAGTTAATCAATTTTTTTTAGGACTATACAAGTACAACAAGATCTAAGTAACTATTGATCTAAACTCCTCGTCATCGTTGTCGTCCTCCGCATCATCCTTCTCCCTATTTCATCCTCGACCCCCCGTCTGGCGGTTCTACGCGTCGATTCCAACTCTGAGTGAAGGTGAGGAGTACACCACTTGACATCGAGTGTACAGCCAATTACCTTTCACTGCTCACTCGCTATGCAAAGTGCCTCTCACAAAACATCTCGGACACATGGGATGGCTCGCAAAAGCGCAGTATAAGGAGGTCGAATCGAGTATCACAAGGCGGAGGTGGTGGGTTGGGGACGGTACGGTCTAGCCGGGAGACGGGTGTTGGGTCGCGAATGCAATGTGTGCTTGATCTTGCGGCTGTTCATCACAGGTGAGTTGAACTTGGCAGATAAAGCATAGTACGCACCTGGAGTACACCTGTTCTACTTCATACTTGATAATATAATGTTGGCATTGGAGAAAAGTTGTGATTCAGAGAGAGGCAATATTTGTTCTAGTGCACCACCACGACGTAAGACGGCCTTGCCACATCTCTTTGTATTCAAAGGTCTACACGAAGACGTTGAGGCTTCTCGCGGCAATCAACTCTCCCATTCATCACTCTGTCACCCCGGCGTCATCGAAGACTCAAATCTTCGACTTCCGGAGAACACGTTCACCTGCGGTAAGTTATATGATCATTGTGAGTCTGAACACAAGAAAGCATACATCTTGGTACACAGACCCAGCGGACGCATAATCGAGTCGCGGGACGTCTTCTTCGACGAGGGTTCATCGGCTGGTCAGTCCAGAGTTATCATCGACCCCACGGACGCACCAGACAACGTAGAAGGCGCACCAAAATCGGACAAGTCAGACAAATCGGATCACGCTGAGGATGAAGAAGAAAAAGTCGATCCACACACCTCAGACAACGATTCCAATGACGATGACGGTCAGCCTGACCAACGTACGACCCAAGGCACTGAAACTAACCGTTCAGTGGGCGCTATCACGGGTGGAAGCCGTTCAAACAATTCCACACCCCAAACTGGCACTGGGACACACAACGAAGGCCCCAGCGGTCGAACGACGCAACGATCGGCCAATCCGACTTCGGATTCGGATTCAGCGACCTCGAATGCGGGTATACACGCACCTGCGACAGTTCCTCGCGATCGGATCATATCCCAACAATAATCCCTTTCCTGCTCCTCCTCCTCCCACACAACCTCGTCGTTCATCGCGTACTCGCCAAGCGCCGGTCTCCGACGATGATGATCGCTACTCACTGACGTCCTACACGTCTAGGAAGCGTAGACAGGCAGCAACTATTGAGGAAGTGGAAGATGAAGATGCCCAGGAGGCTGGCCAGGCCCATACACCAGAATTCGCACCTGAACCAAATGCAACCGGTTCAGTGGGCGCGGAAACAGCACTCGCTTCCGCTCTCGACGAAGAAAAAGATCCACTCACCTACAGCAAGGCCATGCAAAGGCCGGACGCTCTCGAGTGGAAGAAGGCGTGCACAATCGAACTCGAGAATTTCGTACAGCAGAAGCTCTTCACCAAGACAGCACGTCCGGTGAATCAAAAAGTTGTTGGTTGCAAATGGGTATTCAAGCGGAAGTTCGGACCAGATGGGAAGGTAGCACGGTACAAGGCCCGTCTTGTGGCGAAAGGATTCTCGCAAGTCAAAGGCATCGACTATGATTCGGATGGGACGTTCTCTCCGGTCACTCGCTACTCAACCATCCGCACCCTCTTAGCCCTCTCCGCACTTCGGCTGGCATGCCCACCAATTTGACGCCAAATCCGCCTTCACCAATCCTGAACTAGATCGCGAGATCTACATGGAAATCCCTCCCGGCGCATCGGACACAACAGGCGGCGGCCTTCGTACTGAAGTCTGGCGCCTCCACCGCGCTCTCTACGGACTCAAGCAGGCCTCTCGCAAGTGGTACAAGCTGGTTCGCAAATCCCTCGTTGATCTCGGCTACACACGCAGCAGCATCGACCACGGCGTGTTCTACAAGAACGTGGATGGAGTCCTCCTCATCCTTGCAGTGACACTGCCGCAAATTGCGGGTCTATTGTTGGAAAAAGGTAACAAGTAGAAAACACATCCTGCTGATGTGGGGTGGCTTGTTTGCGCAATGTTTAACCAAGTTTTCCTCCAACCAAGGACAAGCAACCTGAGAGAGAGAGAGAGAACCAGTATTGGGGTCCCAGTGGAACAACTGGGGTTCGTACTACATACACGCAGTAATTTACTAACGATGTATGCTACGGGCACAAATACTACTGTACCGTTGTGATTACCTTACTCTGTTTTTGATACATCCTGGCCGACAGGCAGCGGGATCAGCAAGGTAAAACCTGTCGCCCTTTTTTTTTTTTTTTTTTTTGCGACTGACAGGAGTCCCGAGGGAGTTCCCCCTTCCGGAATAATAGCAACATTATTCCTCCTCGGGACAACACTCCCTTGTGTCCGGAGATCGAAAAAACAGGCAAGACCGTCTCGCGGATTAAGCAGTACTGTACGATTATGTCTATATTAGACCCGTAATTAATAGTCACACCTCATTCAGAGCGCGTGCAATGTAGGGTGTTAGGCAATCAAAGAGTCGTAGCACCGCATAGCAGTAGCTAGCGGTTTCGCGAAGCACTTGCGGGTTGGGATGGCGGGTGAGCGCTAGTAACACAGCAAGGGCGTCCGTGGATTGCAGTACACGGGACATGTGGCTATCTATATGCACAAGTGTACTAAACAGTCGTTGACGTAGATGAGCAATGTCGACATGTGTACATTGGATCATGGCGTGCACTTCGTCCTTGACCGTAGTACGGCAGAAACGACACAGGCGAAGCTGTCGAGGTACAAGTGGTCTGGCGTAGCGCAGGACCTCAATTCCCAGGCGATGAGACAAGACAAGCAACCTGGTAATGGCAACCCTGTGTGGCGCATAGGGGACATTCGCAAGGTAGGAGCGCAAACATATGGCAGACTCCGGGTGGCGGCCTCGTAACAAATATGTTCTTTCCATACAATTGATCTCCATATGTAGCCAGTCTTGACAGGACACATCCAGCATCTTTATTATATCTTGTATGCCAGTCACAGACATGTCGGAGATCTCGAGTGCCACTGGTATGGGCAAGCGCGCAAGTACTATGCGTAGGTCGTTTATCCAGCAGGGCGAACCTGTTAGCGCCAATTGCAGGGAGTCCTGGACGCACACTTTGGTGTACTCCCCAGCTGTTGGCCCCAGTACATATGCGAGATATTTGAGTGCTAGCATTAGACGTCTGTAACAAACCGGCAGGACACCCGTTTCGGAGTACAGTATGGCAAGAACACTTTTAGGGTTCACACCTAGTAGTCTGCGGAGAAACTGGATTTGAACATCCTCTAGCAGTTTCAGCGATGCGGGCCTAGTGTCAATAGCCACTTCACACCCAGACGTTAGGTGAGGGTCAACTCTTGCCATGTACAGCATAATACCCTCCTTTGGCGGGATTGGGCCCGTACGCGACTGGATCATAAAGATGGCGTTACCAGCGCCTCGGGCATTACTGGCCTGGATTGCGTAATGTTAATCAAGAAGGGAAGCGCCCGTTGACGTGAACGTTAGTCCAACATATTTGTAGCTTGTTACGAGTTTCAGTGGCTCGCCATTAACGTATAGATGTTCGTTCAGGCGTAGTAGCGCTGATGTGCCAACGGCGCGCTATGCGTGAAAAACACACACAAGACGACCGACGTGAGGTCGACGCTACCGTGAGAGTGGCTCTGAGGTGCGAGACAGGGTTCCTCGGCTTCCAACAGTGACCAAACAATGTAGTTAGTTTGATAGAGTCGATAATAGATTGAACGCGTGTGCTAGAAACGATATTGGAAACGCCAAACGAGGCGCTTATTGATTGAAGGGCGGGAAACGCGATCGCTGCGACAAAAACAAGAATAAAAAACGATGAGAACGCGATTGAAAACGATGAAGGCGAGGTCGAGTGTGCTTCCGTAGCACGAGCGAGGTGAACGCGATGTAATCCGTAGTAATTCTTCTTTTCTTCTACGATGCTAACTATAGGTTTTTATACTAAGTGCGTGCTACAAACGGAGATAAACGCTAAGCGCAATAAAGTGGCGATGCTAGTATCGAAATAGTAACATAATAATTTGACTGATGGTGGATTTGCATAATGAAATAGCGAATTTGTCTTGTCCGTAGCTCCGAAACGCTCGGGTACCTTAAAACGGTGCGTAGCCGTGTTTTGAACGATCAAAAACAAAAGGAAAGCGCTGATGGAAGCCGCTGGAAGACCATCGAACTTAGCGAGCGCGGCCGGTATCGTTACGGTCCGTTGTCAGTCCCATGGTAACCTCGCCAGATCACATGTGTTCGTATGGGGTCGCGTTTTCGGTCCGCTGGAAACGCGCGCGCACGTAATCGCGTGATAGAGGGTGTATTCGCTCGCTTTGAGAGCAAGCCGCAATTGTCGAGTAGTATCGTTCGGTGAGCGCTAAAAACGATTGATTGCTGCGTTTTCCGGGGTCAGGCTGTGAGCGTGCGCATCAGCGCTCCAATAATCATCCAAAAGGATTTGGTGATATTGAGTAACATAGAATTCCGGCTGCACCATCGCACGAATGTGTTGAGCCGTCTTTGGAGACCCCGCAGAGTAGTTGAGAATAGAGCAACATTGTCCGCTTGCTCAACATGGCCAATCAAAAGCCAGGCAAGTTGTACGTCGTCGTCATCGTCAGAAAATAGCAGGTCCGCGAAGTATATAAGCCATAAACCTGGTGAGAGTGTGTCCCCAGTCATGAGTCCCAATTGGGCTCTAATTTTACGCTTTGCCTCTTCAGAGCCATGGACAAGCACATACTGCATGCGTTTGTAAAGCATCCGAAACCAGTCAAACAGGGGACCTGCAACCCCAGCTCTGTAGAGTTTGGCCCACAGTGTTGACAAGTCCGTTGAGGGGAATGCATTACTAAGGTCCACGAACGCAACATACAGCGGTTTCTCTTCTGGTCTAACCCGGTCCACTGCACAGCGGAGGATAAAGGAATTATTATTAGTGCAGTAGTGTGCCTTACCCAATTTGTTCGGGTTCTCGGAGACATGCCTGGACTATAGAGAAACTCAACACAGTAATTCGAGCCAATATACTGTCAAATCAACCATATCATGAGTGCTTGGCACAGGAAGGGTTGTCCACACCGACGGGGTGACTATCAGGTCAGCTTTAGGAGGTGCGTTTCATGCATTCTTTGACTAGCAGATGTTGCATGCAAAATGCCGCCAAGAAGGGCAGATTGTGCACCCTGATAGACGGGCCTGACCAATCGCCAATGCTACTGTAACTTACTCGTGGCGCGGACGATGGGCGTGCCCAGTTTGATGGCAGTGGGTCTGCTGGGTCGCCTCCAAGAGCAAGAGGCGTCAGATCTAGATTGCCAAACCATGCAAAAACCATGGCCGTCAATGTACAAGTCTGTGCATGGGGTCGTGGAAACGAGCGAGTGCTGAGCGCTGACCTTGCCATATCATTCTCGGATTATCGTCGCCGTTGTCTTGCCTCGTCTTGCCTTGCTTACATGATCATCCCTTTTTGAGTGGTAACACCTCTTGCTTTACTCTTCCACCATGGCGAGCCCTCCACAAGGTCCCAACCCTGCGCCGCGGGGGCGCCAATACTCTCCCATCGGCAAGTCAAATGTTCTACCTCAGGTATCAGGCGACCGCGAAGTAGTCCAAGCGTCTCTTCCAGAGACACAGGACATGACGGTGGCAGAGTTCTGGATTGCACTTGACTACAATTCGGACGACTTCAAGCAGACCCGCATTTCGTCTGAATATAAGGATTATGAAAAAGATTTTGTCAAGTAATGGACGATATCAGTGCGCAGATTTGTGATGAGCTTGATGCAGATTGTGCGCTATTTCATTGCCATTTTTTCATACCAAGCCACTCACGCGTATTGCAGAGATCTACTTCCATGACGTGGAATATCAAAAGCTTCTTCAGCATCCTACTGGGAGCGATTGTAGAGCCGACTCGGTAGCTGTGCGTTCGAAGGTGGCCACGGACATCCACTGGTCAGATGTGGAAGCGACGATAGAAATCCATTCAAAAGGAACGAACTTGACAGATGGACCCCTCAATGCGATGTCTTATGCGTACTTTTTGCTGCAAGCACGACCCAACCGAGTTGCCGTCCAAGGAATGTACGTTGACAGCGTTGGCGTCACACTCTTCATTGTTAGCTGCACGGAAATCAAGAGGACCCCACGGCTGCCTTTGAGAGAGACCGCAAGTGTACAACTCCTTCATGCTTTCGTCAAGCGGCTTTACAACCCACTCCCATTCATGGTCGACCCTACCATACGGAAGCAGGGAAGAGATGATAAAGGTCGAACCTTATTCAATATTGATTTGAAGATTCCGGGTTCGTCACCTGCCACTATCACTTGCAAAAATTACTACATCTTCGATGTTGCGCCATCTGGTGGCCAGCGGACCCACGTCTTTGTCAACCTAAAGGAACCTACCATCGTGGAAGACAAACCCGTTCATGTTATCAAGGATCAGTACCATTGTGGTGATCACCGCTTTTCGGAGAAAGATGTTATCGACCACATACATAGCGGCGGAGATGTTCCTGGCATCGTTTGTATTGTACATGCCGAGCAGGTTTACCGAGACGACGGATCTGTAGTCTCATCGGGTCGCCATCAGGAAAAAAACAGGTTGCACCAGAGCACGCGATAGACAAGATAGCAGTCATAGTGTTGTAGCTAGCCCGTTGTTTTGTAGTTCTCTATAGTTTCTTAGTAATGCACAATAACGCTACCAGACCCTCGGTAGCTGTCGGTCACGATTCCATAGCTTTGTAGCCTGGTATCCTTGTAGCAGTAGATAGTGCAATGCTACTCACATTGTGTCGGTCACGATTCCATAGCTTCGTAGCCTGGTATCCTTGTAGCAGTAGATAGCGCAATGCTACTCACATTGTCAACAGAGCGACACCCTTTCTTTCAGAGCCATGTGAGGATCACGAAAAAAAATAATGAAATATTCAGTGGACAGGAAACAAGGGGTATGTATGTAAGGTTAAGGAGAACTCGTTGGGTGCATTACAGCTGTTGGATCACATTTCCATCTCGCCATCATCATCCGTAGCCTCGTCATCCTCCTCATACTCCTTGAGGGCTGCCTTGAATGCGGATATAGGAATTGCTGGAATGTCTTCAAGAGCAGTCCCGGAGCCCCGGCATGCAAACTGAAACAGCATGCATCAGCCATGAAGGACAGGCCGGCGGACAATTTCCACTCACCGTCCATAGTTATGGAGCCGCTTTTGAAGGCGCTCAAGTAACTTGTGCTTGCGTGTTTCTTCACCAAAGGCCTCATACGACTCGATATGCTTGCGATAGATCTGGCGGTAATCGTCGGCGTAGAAGGTAATGTCGGTCTTGGTTCCTGTGACCCATTCGTCAATGTTGCATTTGATCTCAACCGTTAATCAGTCAAGGACAGACAGTGGGAGAATAATGAAGAAACTTACAGCAGTCAAAATCAAGGCAATAGCGGGAACCGGCATAGGGTTGAACATGTCAGCGTAAACAATGCCCTCGTCGCGTTTGTTCTTGAACCACATGCGGTTAACTCCTTTCTGATGATTGGGTGCTGGTATATGCCCTTGCGGTTGTCGTCCGTGAGTAGCTAGTTATTGTATGCGGAGACGGTGAGCAAGGGCAGGCAGTTGATTGAATAACGCCATGTGCCTTGTAAATGAAACCCTTCTCAAACTTGAGCTCTTCTACAAGCTTGCGGTTGGCAGCTACTGTCTTCCTCCCGTGACCGCTGTCAAAACCGTACATGGTCTCCACCATGGCCCCCATCTTGGTCTTTGCTTCGCCGCGTGTTTGAGAACCGCGTTGCTTAATCTAGAATGACGTTGATGGTCACACAACATTGTCAAGAATAAACAGGAAAGCGTACGATTTTTCCGATGGCAGGGGTAAGAGCTATGGGCTGGAGTCCCGCATCGTCGTTGGCCTGCTTCCAAGCAGCTCTGACAAAATCCAGTTCCGTAGCAGAGTCAGGGAAGCCATCAACAGTGCTGATGAGACAGCGGTAGATGTTAGCGGCAGCCAAAATAACTTCCTTCCCGACATCGTCGTAGTCTGATGCCTTGGGACGTCCAGTATTGTCGTTTATCTTCTGAGCCTTAACAAGGCCCAAGGCTGCATTGATGTCGGTCTCTTCTGACCTTGTTCGCTTGGCTCCAACAATGGGGGAAGGGGAACACACCGGAGGAGGGGAGGGTGATGGGGTGCGCTCCAGATCATTGTCATCTTTGTGTGATGGGGACTCGGAGTTGACGCAGCTACGAACGACATAGCGAGGAGTACGAACCCGCTCCTCATCCATGTCGCTTAGCACATTGGGCTCTGGGTCACTCTCCTCGAAGCGCTATAATGAACGATCAGGCTTGTGCTTAAGGAGACAGGTTAGGCCATACCGTTGATGGAGCAGGTGGCACCCTCCCGGCACGCTTGACAGGGAGCGGAGTGGGGTTGACGCCGTTGGGGTTTGATTGTTGCGTTGCGCCAGTGCAGTCACCGTGGTGGGCTTGGAAGCCACGGTGTGGGAGGTGAACTGATGAGCATTAGCATAATGTCCAACGAGTGAAGAACATGACATACCACACTGTCCGGTTGTTCTTCGAGATCACTGTTGTTTGGATCCTGAGTGATCCCGGCGGCCTTGTCGCGTTTGTACTGAGCCTTCTTTTTGCGAGTAGCACGGCGTGCGCCAGCTTCGGCTTTGCGAGCTGCTTCTTCCTCTGCCTCGCGACCCAATGACAAGTTAGCATACAAGATATATTGAAGGCATGCGAGACACACATTGTAGGGCAACCTTCTCGCTCACGCGGCGTTCTCGGGTCTCGCGCTGGTGCAAGGTGGCTGCAAATATTTCCACCCATCAGAAGATGCTCCAGCTATTATAGACAGATTACTTACCTCCGTTCTCCTTCTCGGCACGGTGTTGAGCAGTGCTTGCAGTCTTCTTGCCTGTGGCAGCTTGCTGCGAAGCTTCTGGGGATATGTATGAGTCACTGAATGGTTCAATGTGTAGAATGACGAACTGGTGGAGGTCTGGTTGCGGGAAGCCATGGAGAGGGATATAGAGATAGCTTGGGAGGCTGATCAGGTACGTGAGTGCACAAAAATTCTCTGAGGAAGAGAACTGGGGAATACCACCTTGTTGAAAGAAAGCGGTGGGGCAGGATTTCGGATGTTCGGCATTGTCATAGGTCCGGCGCTTCGGGTGTTGCTGTTGTTAGCCAATAATGCTCCTGGGATGGAGCACATGTGAGATAGGAGCTTGCGCAAGATAGGGGTCCTCCAGGGGCCGACTTCGCGCTCAAGGCCAACTTGCTGCAGACATGTTGTTCTAATGCCGCAAAACATCAGTCATCGTTGTCCTTACTGCCAAAAGCCAAAACCTACCCAGCAAGCTGTTAACCAGCACATTTTTGCAACATCAACATGCTACAATGCATGGCAGGAGGCACTTAGCTTGCAATATAATGTCCCCGCACCCTTGGGTCCCAAACAAAAGGCAAAGCCAGACGAGACATTGACTCCGCCTAACAAAAGCGAGGATGAAGCCGACTTTGAGCTTGGGGATAGCTATCAGCTCCCAACTGATTCTCCCAGTCCCAAACCTCCAAGTAAACGCGCTCGTGTCAAGGAAGTCAAAGACAGGGGCAAGCCCCCAAGTGGACCGTGCTATGACTGTTATGTCAAGGAGTACCCACAACCCGCTGGACAATGGCTTCGGAAGGCAAAGACTGCATTTGAGTCGCTGCTCGAACATCAGATTACAGCGGGGAAGGATGTCTGGGAGCCGTTCAAAACTGAGGAGGAATGGCAGCTAGCAATGTGGCTGATGAAAACTGTGGGGCAAAAATCTACGGATAAGTACCTAAAGCTTCCCATCGTGAGTAAGATATGAATGTATGTTGACTTCGGAGGACAGCTAAATCCAATACCATCAGGTCCAGAAGAGTAAACTTTCCTTTGACAATAACCGCTTGTTTCTCAAGAAGGTCGATACCTTACCCACGGGGCCAGAGTGGAGATGCGACATTGTTAAAGTACAAGGAGATAGGCCAGGCGAGGACGGAGAAATGATGGAGGAGGAGCTTGAGTTGTGGATGCGGGACCCAGTCGAGTGTGTCCAAGAGTTGATGGGGAACCCCGCCTTCAAGAACTTCATGGCTTATGCCCCAGAGCATATCTTCACAGACGAGGCAGGTACCAAGCGAGTTTTTGACGAGATGTGGACTGCGGACTGGTGGTGGAATACGCAGGTAAGTATTTTATATCATGGACACAGTTAGAGACTCATCAACTAGACAGAATGATTTACCAAAGGGTGCAACGATTGCTCCGCTTATCCTCTCGTCTGACAAGACACAGCTGTCGCAGTTTCGAGGCGACAAGAAGGCATGGCCCGTTTACTTAACAATAGGGAATATCTCAAAAGAAATCAGGCGTCAGCCTTCAGCGCATGCGACAATCCTTGTGGGATACCTACCTGTTGCAAAACTTGAGTGTTACTCCGAAGCTACGCGGTCGCTTGCGGGCTACCGACTCTTCCACTACTGTATGTTGAAGATCCTGGAGTCCATCATCAAGGCAGGAAAGAACGGCGTGGAGATCGTTTGTGCAGATGGGCTTGTGCGACGGGTGCATCCTCTTTTGGCCGCTTACGTGGCGGACTACCCTGAGCAGTGCCTCGTAGCATGCTGCAAGGAAAATCGATGCCCCCGCGGCACTGTCCCCCGGACCAACGAGGAAGTCCAGTGGAATGTCTTCTGCGGGATGTGGATGCAACATTGCAGACCCTAGACGAGCACAAACGCGGTCAAGAACCCCCCCAGGTTTGAAGAGGATGGACTACGTGCCGTTTACCATCCGTTCTGGCACGACCTTCCCCACTGCAACATATTTGCCTGCTTCACACCCGATCTCCTCCACCAGATACACAAGGGTGTCTTCAAGGATCACTTCGTAAAATGGTGCACCTCCGTTATTGGGGAAGCCGAAGTTGACGCGCGGTTTAAAGCGATGTCCGACTACCCAGGTCTCCGGCATTTCAAGAACGGCATTTCGTTTGTATCACAGTGGACTGGGACTGAGCACAAAGAGATGGAGAAAATCTTTATGGGTGTGTTGGCAGGTGCAGTAAATTCGGAGGTCCTTACCGTCGCTCGTGCACTCCTCGACTTCATATACTACGCCCAGTTCCGGTCGCATACCTCCAAAACCCTCAACTCCCTTAAATCATCCCTCCAAACCTTCCACGCCCACAAGGACGTCTTTATCGAACTTGAAATCCGCGAGCACTTCAATATTCCGAAGCTCCATTCCATGATGCACTATGTTGAGAGCATCCAGGCACTCGGAAGCGCTGACGGCTGCAACACTGAGTCGCCTGACAGACTTCACATTGATTTTGCGAAGGATGCATACCGTGCGAGCAACAAGTGTGATTATGTCAAACAGATGACGCTGTGGCTTCAACATCGAGAGGCGATGTCAATGAGGGAGGCCTTCTGTATGTGGGTCAACGATGGACTTGTTGCAGAACCTGATGTGGAGGATGATGGCAACGATGTGGAGGACGATGGCGACAATGATGGTGATGATAAGGAGTCAGAATCCAATACAGATCCAGAATCATATCAACAATCTGTTGTTTCTCACGCTCACGCCCTTTCTCCTCCCACATCTTTGGTTACCCGCTACCTCGTTGCAAAGAAGCCTCCTTTCAAGAACATTAGCATTGAACGCCTTCATTCCGACTTTGGTGCCATTGACTTCATTCCTGCGCTGACCACCTTCCTTCGAAACAACCTTCCCTCTGTCAACATTCTCCCAAATCAGTACGACCGATTTGATCTTTTCAAGCAGATCATTGTCACTCTTCCTCCGAATCGGTATCTCGGTGACCAAGTACTGACAAATCGCATTAGGACTACGCCCAGTGTGAAGCCCAGTGGACAAAAACGAGGCTCTCCAGCGCACTTTGATGCGGCCCTTATCATCGAGAATCTGAAGGACTATTGTGAGATGGATGGGGTCTTGGGTGTGTTCTCCCTCTGTTAGTCCCTTGCTTTGGCTGACTGCTTTCAGGCCTTTGTGCTGCTCAAGTTTGCGTTATATTCACCCTTCCGCGTCAGTTCGGCATGTATCCTCACCCACTCGCGTACATACAGTGGTTCACCCCGCTTGGCCGGCCTGACGCTCTCACCGGCATGCATATTGTCTCGCGTTCAACTCGTCAACGTCGTAGGAATTCAGCTGTGATACCTGTCACTGATATCGCCCGAAGTTGCCACCTTATGGCAAAGTGTGGGGCCTCCATTGACCGTAAATGGACATCTAACAATGTACTAGACTTGAGTTCTCATTTTTTTATCAATCCATATATTCACGTAGATACATTCTCATTTATAAAATGAAATTGGTGTTCTGATACCACGGGGTAGGATGTCTTGCAGTAAGCATTTTCGAGCACGTCAATGGCGGGAAAAGCGGCAGTAGCACTGGTAGCATTCATATCATGCAGGTAGCCCTATATTGACTTAGAAATGATCGATATCAGCCGTCTCTGTCTATTCATCACGATCAAGCATGATGGAAGCACGATGGAGCCATCAGGAGAGATCTCAAACTTGGCACCTCGGCTATCGTGTTGAAATTCTGATATGTTCGGTTACTGATTGAACCGGCAAACTAACAGCCAGAATGGTTTTTCCTGATGGCCGTGAGAAGACTCGCATATGTATGGCGGATTTTGGAAAACATATGATGGATGTAGAGACTCCGAAAGAAGTGTTGATGACGATTTACGACCTGCTTGAGGGTGAGTCAGGTCAATTCACAAATCTGCCTTTCTAATGCTCGTATTTGTCCGCAGCAACTCGCTTCATCTACATCAACCGAAAAGTTCTGCATCGTGACATAAGCGAGGGCAATGTTCTCGTCAAAGTATCTCTGGAGAACATGCCAGAGCCCATTGAGAATGTTAAAAAGGAGATTACATTGGTCGAATCGTCTTCTGAGGCGTCTGTTCAGACAGAAGGAGTCAAAGCTCAGCCTTGTTTTATTGCGCACTTATTGGATATGGATAAAAGGCAACTCATTCATTTTATATTTGTTGTGGATGCTTACTATCTCATAGCGTGGACCGACGGAAGACCTCGTTATTATTGGTTGATTTTGATAGAGGAGATATAACAAATGTGAATGAAAAGCCACATACGAATCGAACAGTGCGTCTTTTCTTCTCATCTCGCCAGTGCTGTTCTAATCGCGCTCACAGGGTACGACCATATTCATGGCCAAAGCTATTCGGAACGGCGGACCTCACGGCGACCCTGGTGATTATGTCGGCTACAAACTACCACAGATTACAGCACAGGTCCGCGCAGCATACAAAGCTGCTCATCCTGGCCGTTCATTACGTTTCCCGGACTCTACTGTTCCCAAATACTCCTGTATTGGTACGGCAGATGAAAATGACTTCCGTCATCAACTTTATCACGATGCAGAGTCCGCTTACTGGCTACTTTCACGATGGGCGTTGTTGGCTTACCCTTCTGGAACTCCTCCGACTGAAATACCTTGGTTATTATGGATGAACTTGACCGGATCAGACGATGACTACCCTATCGCATAGCACCAAACTCGTTAAATCCGGGCTATAGAGAACTGGAGAAATTACTGGTGGACGTCGGGATTGTTTTCCGAAGCGATATGCACTGGGCAACGCAAGAACCTTACAAGCATTTCAATTTCGCTCACGAGGTATTCCAACGTCATATCTTGAATTTCATCATCAAAAATGAAAAGGAACCATTCATGAACCTGCTCAAGGCTGACAAATCTCGAAAATGCGCAGAAAACAACATCACTTCTCATCAAACATACATTCCGAATATTCGACTCCAGAGGATACGTTCTGACACAATCACTTCGTCTCAGTCTTCCTCGCAGTCCAATAGCCCAGCACCCTGTTCGGATGATGACTCAATGCCACCACCTTCATCAAGCCGTCCGCATACTCGTTTGACGACAGCAGATTCATCTGTTCTGCAAACGAGTTCGGTCCCTCGAAGGTCTAGTAGCCTGCGCACGGCGTCCAGTAGTGCCAACAGCGTGCCCACGCAGTCAAGTAGTGGCAGCAAGCGCACGAGGGCGTCTGAAAGATCAGAACCTGAATTGGTGCGTGGATTTTTTGCCATATGAGTGGATTGTTTCGTGTCCTGATTTAGCCCCTTCCAGACGTCGTCAAAGAGAGCAAAGGGGCCGCAACCCGCATCCGATGCTGCACCTGTGCGTGATTTGGACATGCCATCCATTATTCATATACTTACCTATCGTGAATTAGACCACGTTGAGGAGATCAAACCGAAAAGGGAAAGGGAAGTAGACAGGGTACAGGTTGTTTCAGGCATATTCTCTCCTTTGCTTTGAATTGTGTTTTACATGTTGTCGTTGCTTATATGTTTTGCACCGTTTTGCTTTGTCGGAATCATATCCATCTCGTATCCATAAAATCCACACATATCTATCCTACGATACCATCTATACCATCTGTTTGAAAGTTTGGATGAGCAACAATTCATCGACATTTGAAGACAACGAAAAAGCATTAACCCAAGCAAACATAGAATCGAGCGTTGGAAACCTATTGTCCAACAAGAGACTCAGTCCCAGCTTCGTCCCTGCCTCGGACATGCCAGTGGTGGACCAGAGTAAAGCAACTCGGCTGAGCCTATCAGGATGATTATAGATGGGAAGGCCACAGTAAACCGTGTCCGTAGCTGGTTCGAAGATTCCTGCCCCAACTTTCTCATCGTTCCAGAAAGACGATGTCGACACCTCTCAACTTCCTCACATCGTCACTGCCTCTCCGAAACACCAACTATTTCGGTCTTGGGTCAGTCGAGATATCTCCACCAACATTGGGCTCGGAAGAGGGTGGTACTCGCCGCCTTGTTATCACTGCCAACGAACTGTTGACGCAACCACATCCATCTGTGCACACCATTCCTGACGTAGTTTCGTATGCCGTGCGTACCTATGGGGAGCGGTACAACGCTGTAGGATGGAGAGATGTTGTTAAGGTGCATGATGAAACCCGAGAAATAGTTAGGAAGGTCGGGGATGAGGATGTGATAGAGACCAAGCAGTGGAAGTTATATGAGTTGACGGAATACAAATTCCTCAACTTCGTACAATTCCATCATGCCATCGAAGAAGTGCGTATTGGTCTCGTTAAGCTGGGCATTGAAAAGGGAGACGTGGTCAATGTGTATTCGCAAACGAGGTTCGTAGACGAATCCTTAGAGTCTCCCAATTGACAGATCCTTCCTTCAGTGTCAACTGGCAACTTGTATCTCACGCATGCGCCTCGATTTCCACCGTTATCGCAACCGCCTACGATACCCTCGGCGAAGAAGGTCTTACACATTCACTGAATGAACCCGGCTGCGTTGCCATCTTCACCAACGCCGACCTTCTATCATCTCTTTCCAACGTTCTCCCTCAAGTTCCTAAACTCAAATGGGTACTATACGACGGAACTCCTCATAGATCTCTTTTGGAGGAGATGAAGCAGAGGAACACGGTCATTCAACTTATTCATATAGACGAACTACGCGCGTCGGGACGTATACAACCTGACGAACGTCTCCTCTCCCTGCTCAAAGACCGAAATCCAACACCAGATACCCTTGCCTGCATCATGTACACCTCGGGCTCAACCGGGAACCCGAAAGGCGTATGCATAACGCACGGCAATCTCATCGCATCTATCGCATCCGTGTCGCTTATCTACGGACCCTACGTCCCCACAGGCCATATCTATCTCGCCTACCTTCCTCTCGCACACGTTATGGAGTATATCGTAGAACTGTGCGCTATATTTGTTGGCGTCACTTCGGGGTATGCGAGGCCAAAGACGTTGACAGATGCAGGTGTCAAAGGGTGTAGAGGTGACCTGGTAGAGCTGAGGCCGCACATTATGTTTGGTGTGCCAAGTGTGTGGGAGGCTATTAGGAAGGGGATCGTCGGGAAGCTGAATGCGGGCGGAACTCTGAAAAAGGCGCTGTTCTATGGGGCGCTAGAGGCAAAGAGAAGGGGGACACCAGCTCTTGCTGGAATTGGTGAAAGGGTTGTCCTAAGCAAGGTCAGGGAAGCGACTGGAGGACGATTGACGTTTGCGATGAATGGAGGGGCTCCTATTGGGAAGGAAACGCAAGAGTTTCTGAGTCTGGCAATCATGCCTATGTTGCAAGGTGCCGTTTTCACGCCGCTTCTCGCATGACATTCCTTTGAATAGCCCTTTAGGTTATGGAATGACCGAATCGTGCGGGATGTGCACCCTTTTGCCTCCAGAACTCATGCAATATGGCAATGTCGGCCTGCCCGTCCCCACGGTTGAGATCAAGCTCGTCTCAGTGCCCGACTCTGGGTATATAGCAGATCCCTCTACATCACAGACCCCCGCTCAAGGGGAGATCTGCATTCGTGGGCCGTCGGTTAGCAAGGGTTATTACAAGCGACCAGATCTGAACGCAGACCGGACAATCTGGACGAGTGATGGGTGGTTTAGAACTGGGGATGTGGGGCGGTGGAATGAGGACGGGACATTGAGCTTGATTGATAGGTGCGTGATTGTTTCGATTGGAGAATGTTGTCGGACGCTGATTGGCATTACGAAGAGTGAAGAATTTGGTTAAAATGCAGAATGGAGAGGTATGTTCTTCCCTTCTTTCGTCGCGGTCGTCGACCCATATATAACTGATTGTACTCGGTTACACCTATCAAGTTCATCGCGCTTGAACGACTTGAGTCTATCTACAAAACATGCGACTACGTTTCCAACATTTGCGTACTTGCTCAACCAGGCGCGGCACAGCCCATTGCCATTGTCGTGCCGCACGAAGCTAATCTCCGACACGGACTCTCCAGCTCCCTGTTCGCAAACTCTTCAACCTTCGTTCAAGACGCCGACCTTGCTACATTATGCGCTAATGTACTAGTTAGGTCGTTCGTGCTGGAAGAATGCACCAAGGTTGGGAAACGGAACGGGTTCAAGGCTTCCGAAATACTGCATGGTATCATCCTGACTCCGGAGGAGTGGACCCCTGAGAGTGGATTGGTGAGCGCCGCTCAAAAGGTGAAGAGGACGAGTGTGGCGAAGGCGTTTGAAAAGGAGATTCAGGAATTGGCGGTCTTTCCTTCGGATCGGAAGCCGAGGAACGTGTAGATGCTTCACTGTGTCGAATATATGAAGTGTCCTGATGTCCTTGAAAGAAATAGCTGGTTTTTCTTTGATGAGATCAAGCGGAAATTTGGAGCAAACCTAACTGCCGTCAAGAACCATCCGAGCGCCATCCTCATACTGACAGGTAATACAAAAGCAAAGATTCAGCTACAATCGCAATACAGGTCTTACGTTCTATTGACACGGACATAATCTTGTGCCATCCAGTCTGAAGATCTTTCAGCTCCGATGGATAGCAAGAATCACCATCGTGTTTAGCAGCTGAGAAGCCCCTCCCTGACACCCAAACTAATCACTTGGACGTTCGTGGCTTGTGCGGGGCGTTCATACACACTGATTTCTGCAAGTCGTCAAGAACTAGGTGTCCCAGTTCCTAACAGCTCTCTTACGGCTTGCCTGCCATCTCCTCCTGTGTCTCGCGAACCCGGATGACTTATTCCCAATAGAGTCGAGGTCGGACGTCAAACTCCTCGTCTTTTAGATATCAATAGGAGTGTCCTGAAGACTGCGATTGTGCTTGTGAGAAGGGAAGTGCAGTCATGTGTTCGAAAGCTGGGGTTGAACAAGGAAAGCTGGGTTGAACGATCGAGAAGGCCTCACTCACTCAACGTGTTTGGTGTCCCCGGATACACTCATTTACAAAGAGAATGATTCCTCGAACTAGATGTTATGGATTGAATGAAGCATCGAGGTAGAGTGAGATGATAGGACGATTATAAGGATGATCGAAGAGGAGAGAGAATCCAATTTTACCGAAATTGGTGCGAATCGGTTTGTTGGGGAGCTTGCTCCCCCTTGTCAACACTTGATCACATTAGGAGGCGTTCAAGTCTTGAACGCCTCCTATTGTGATACTTAGGGTTACTGTTTGCGTAAACTTTCTTTTCGTGTTTCGAACATTGCAAAACGAGCAAGCGAGCACCCTACATAAAACCGCTCCATGGACGCTCTCTCTGTCTCAGTTTTTTCCTACAGATTTTCGGCGCCCGGTTGAACCTAAAAATACTATCGGCCAATCACAAACATAACACGATCCCTAGAGGCCGAAATGAGAACAACGATGCCAGAATTGCGGCAACTCACTGCAAATCCCCTTCACGGAGTCGGCGCGAACAGCGCTACAGTCGCACACGCAGCAGAACATGTGCCCAATCCAGCATTACACCCCAGGATCACCGCGGGGACGGCTGGTGCAGCAACCACAGTCCCGAAAGTGAATCCAGCTGCAGCGTAGCATGACACGACCAAGGCGTTGCATCCTACAACGAGATCAGCTCGATCTGAGGCCCGGTTACTGTGGGATAAGACTTACCTGTCTGGCAGATACCGTAGGCGATGGGCCCGGCTAGGACGGCGGTGCTCATGGAGAGGCATAATATGGGAGAAAGATAGTTGGAAAAGCGCATACTGTATGAATGGTGGTGGGGTATGGTGGGGTGTTGTAGGAAGCGAGAAGAGGAATGCCGCACTTATATATAGAAAAGAAGATTCCAACAAACCAAGCATCTCACAACAACAGACCTGTCAGTTTAGCTCGCGAATGAGGCATCCAGAAGGCATCGGAGAACGCCGGTGTAGTCCGTATCCAAGTCAAAGTTCAAGATAGAGAGAGAGAGTGACAAGTCGTTCAAATATATGCGCATATTTGACGACAAACCCTGGGAGATCGCAGGCCGCACAACATCAATGCCTGGAAGTCGAAGATTAAATTATTTTTACACAACAAGGCTTGACGAAGAAATAAAACGCGTAACAGGGTATACGACGCAGCACGGAGTGGTCAAGGTAACCATCATGTCACCCTCCCTCGATAAACCCATCCCACCCGAACCCTGGTTGCATCCTTTTTGTCTTCATGCTTCGCCCCTGCAGCGTCTTCATTCCTTCAACTAATGTACTCAGCAGCCTCGAGCTCGGAGCCACCGCCAACGCCAACGCGAATTCGAACTGACATCACAGCATGTCGCCGAACGCTGCCATCTCAGGTCCTCCTGACTCACGCATACCGATTTCCCAGTCTGCAAAGAAAGAAAAAATCAGAAAAGGAACCACTAGGGAGCAGGGTCAAGAACGACATACAGCTGTAGATGATCGTAACGGCCATGAGGATACCAGTTCCGCTTCCGATCGCACCCGAAAGGTCAGCGGCGACAGACAGAAGTCCGAGGATAGCACCGCCAAAGGCAGCTGCTGTCGGAATGACGCGCTTGAGCTCCTTGTACATCGACCCTTCACGATGACCAGCCATGACCTATGAAAAAAAGAGCATGTAAGGATGACGAAAAGATAACGAAGAGGAAAGCGTGCGCACCATTTGTTGATCCTTAAGCTGCTTAGCGACGTCCCGAGGTCCGGAGCCGGAGACTTCGATCCAGGTTTTGGAGAAGAGGGCGCAGGCGGAAAGCATGAACGTGATGTAAACGGCGGTGTGGATCGGGTCGAGAATGGCCTCCTTGAGGGTATGAGGCGGCGACATGTAGTACGCGATACCTGAGGTGGCGCGGAGTTGCGGTGAGTCTTCCATGGGCTACGAAATAAAAAAACGAAGAGGTCAGGCAATCGAACAGGAAAGAGGGTGACATAAGACCGACCTCCCAAATGCCGAGAATCTTAACCAAAAGATTGCTCGGGAAGCGGCCAGCCAACATTTGCGACACGATGAACACGTTTGAAGTGAGGGCAGATTGCAGCATGATGGGCATATTCGAGGTGTAGAACAACTTGATGGGGTAGCTCCCACGCTGGCCGCGGAACCTGTTGCTCTTGACCGGGATCTCGATGCGGAATCCTTGCAGGTAGATGACCACAGCGAAGATGACAACAGTAGCAATCAGATTCATCACGTTCGGGAGTCGGTCTCTCCAGAACGCTTCCCTCAGTGCGCGGCCCTTGTCGCTCCAGGTAAAGAGGAGGTGGAACATAGCGACGATGGCACCCTCAAACTCGGAACCGCGTCCAATGTTGACGGTGGTGGGTGAGAATGCTTTCCAAACGATCGACTCGCAGATGTTGGTCGCGATGAACAAGTTGATACCCGATCCGAGACCGTAACCCTTCTGAAGGAGCTCGTCGAGGAGGATGACAATCAAGGCGGCAACGATCAGTTGAATGATAAGGAGGAGACAAACTCCGGCACCGATATCCTTGGGTTGGCCATAGAGACCGGTGAGGACATAGACAGTGGCTTGTCCGAGGGAGATGATGAGAGCAAAAACTAGAAAAGAAGGCGTCGATCAGTTTTGATGCCGAAGAATATAGGTTTACAGGAGAAACATTGTTTTTCCGACATCCACGTGGTGAACTTCGCGTCAACGTGACGAACAACATCACTCAAGCGCTAAGCTGTAGTAGCGCGAACGACCACCAGAATGATAGAGAACGAGAACATTGCATATGGAAGGTCGAAAGAGAGGTGAGAACTCACGTTTCTGAGCCCCGCTGAACAAAGCCCTGTCCTCCTTGAGCGAAAAATCAACATCGATCAAATTCGCGCCAGCGAGAAGCTGCATGATCATTCCAGAGGTGACAATTGGCGTGATTCCAAGTTCCATGAGCGTTCCGCGGTTAGAGGCGAGAATGACACGCATCCAGTAGAGGGGGTCGGACGAGTCAGACGACATGATACCGTACAGGGGGACTTGCGAGCAGACCAGGAAAATAAGGAGTGTTACGGCCGTCCATAGTACTTTTTGGTTGAAGGGAACCTTGTAGTGCGAATTTAGGACGTAGCATGCATGTAGTTCCGGGTTGGACATACCTTGCGATCTGGTGACGAAACTTCAGGCAAAATGGGAAGGAAAGGCCGGACGAGGTTGAGGAACCGGACTGCGCACATGCTGTGAGTTATTGTGATTTATAAAGAGACAAATAAGATACTTACACCCGCTCATAGTCGAAAAAAGACGAAGGAACGGCGGAGGATGTGGAGGTTTGGAGAGAAAGATGGAATTCACACTGATCGCCACCTCACCACTTTTCCAGACGTGGCAGATTACCTAATGATCGCCTGGTTAAGGTTACACGTCCCTTCCAGTTTGGTCCACACGCCGTAACCAAGCAGATGCAATTTCAAACGCCTGTCTTGTATTACGGTATAACTACACGGATAGGTGCTTCTGTATAAGTTGAGACGGTCATGACTCGCTGAGAAATATCAAAACGTGGAAGGTGGGCCCGGAAACGAGGCTCCAGAACATCTCTGAGATATAGCTCATCTACATCTCGCTCCTGAGGCTGGCTTGTCGACAACGAAACCCGTAAATTAAATCGTCGTAGTGCCGGGAATTTCGGACCCGTTAGAGCAGCGTCCAGCACATGCCAACACGCGCTCTCGCTGAACAGTAACGATTCGCGCCCTGGCGTAATTCCAATCTTGAAATCAATCTGCGCACATTCGATACCAGAAGTATTCGAAACTTGGTCAAAGATATTGAAGATATTAGAGATCCTTCGAGGGTCCAGATGCAAGACTTCTTGATCAAGCGATAGGGAGATGGAGCGAAGATTCCGAAATCAAAGTCGTCGTCGCGAAATGGGTAGAAGGACAACCTGTCCTTGAATGTTCTGTGGCGAAAGACATGCGGTCAGGGTAGGCAACATCGGGATGAGCACGAAAGTACTCAAAGCTCACAGGTTCAAATGTTGCAGACTATCGCTCGGGTAGCATATGAGGGCCCCACACATCAAGGAGACGTCCGATCGATGTATCAGGACCCCGAGGTGCGTCAAACGAGACAAAACCTCCAGAGGCAGAACTTCATACAAAAATCGAGAGTAATCTAGCACCATGTAGGAATCCAGACACAGAGACCTTAAACGCGGGGGATCGTTATTGGCTTGAATAAAGAGATGGGCATCTGGAAGATCGGAGAATGGGGCAGAATGTTTGCAGATGACGCTTTCGAGTCGTAAATTTGTGATATTCATGTGGCATTTCGCCAGAAGGACGTATGGAAGCTCTGAGATTGAGGTTATATGGAGAGTGTCGAGTCGACCTGACGCACATAGTCAAAGATAGATTGATCTAGAGACGCAGCCAGCCTATTCCATGAGAAAGATCCTACCCCGCCACTCGAGCCAATTATTTTGAGGGTGCGTAACTTGCGAGAAACATGATTTCGAAGTGTCTGAATAATAGAGCACAGGCTCAAGCTTGTAGCCGTCGATGGTACAGAGGAGGGACTTGTAAGGCATATGTTGATCTGAAGACTTCGGATGAATGATGGAAAGTCGTGATCTTCCTCTAGAATCGACTCTAGGCCAGCAACTGATGATCGGTGGCACAGACTCTCATCGGAGTCTACGCTCAGGGCGAGTGTCACACTAGAAAAGAGGTGCTGGCGTGCGCGGTAGCCAAAAGACCGCGACACGAGCGAACAAGATCTCAATGCTCGGCGATAACCTGGATCATCAACGTCGTCGGTGTCGAAAGCTACTAGGTCGTCGATGAAATGAGCGAGAAGTTCTTGTGGGAAATGAAGCATATTGTGGAGGGTCCGGTTGTGAGATGTTACTTATCTTTTAACTCTTTTTGTCGGTAGCAGAGGTAATTTCCAAACAATCAAATACGCATCATGAGGAGGGCCACTCGCTGCTTTGTTAATTGTGGCTTTCTTCGAGAGGCTCATAACAAGGGCACCATGCCATGGCCGTGCTCCGAAGCTTGGCGTCCTCGCAGCATATAGTCGGGTGGAGGTGAGGTTGATAGGTGGAGGATGCAAACTAATCGTGGATTTGGGACCGTGCATGCGATCAATCCGTGAGGCGGGGACAGTGTTACTCCGAGTCAGCCTATAAGTTAACATCCATGCGGGGGAGAAGACTTTAGCGCTCTAGTACCCGAGTGAATTTCCAAGGGAAATCTGGTCGTATGGCATAGGACTGATATCCCAACGTTGGATAATGAATAACCAGGTGAAGAATTTGGGCACGCAGGGGACCAAAGGTGATGATGTTTGCGAAGACTCAGAACGTACATCGAAAGCCCTGTCAAGCGCCGGACAAGCGGTGCTCGACTTTGGAAGGTCCAAAGTCACCAAAGTGGGAGGCTCGGCTTATCAACCGTATAATCCCAGGCTAACACCATCATGTACATTAATGGATATATTGTATGGCAACCGAATGGAATTCACATTAAAATCATCTTGTCCTTCGGTCAACCACAAGCAAGTCATAACCCTCGAAATCTTGAAGACGGGCGTTGGAGAACCCAGCCCCAATGAATCAAAATGATGTGCCCCGCATATGCCACCTTCGGACTAATTTCAAAGCGAGTTGGAGACAGTGTGCTCCATGAGGTCCTTTACACCGCCTCTTGAAACAGAACCTCCTCACAGGATGGATGGTACACGCACTCCATGATGCGTGCTGAATATAGTGGTGCACCCCGTCAGACGTTGTTGGGAATAAAGTTATCACGATTCTTTTCACCGCCAGATCACCGATCACAGAGTTTCGTGTTCATCCTCAAGACCCCTATTCTGAGGGAAACAAAACCATATCACTGCGGTTTGGTTTGACGGTCTGAACCAAATGCCGTGCACCCATATGACGACCAGGCAGACGTCACAAGAGATATACAGCCTCAGAGAGAGAGACAGAACGGATCTTTTCCTTTATATGTCTTGATGAACATCTGGATAAGCTATTTCGGAGAGAGAGAGAATGTTGGGCGGGCTTAAACTGGGGTTTGAGGCTTGATATGGCGTCTGGAGTGCAAAGTGCTCCATTACTCAGCGCATAAGGGGATATATGAGCAGGTGATAGCACTGCCATTGCAGCGGTCGGGGTAAAGGCGGTTGGTTGCGCTGAAAGGACAATCGGAAGGAAATACATAACTGAACGCCAAGCATTCTCACGACGCGACACGATCACGTGCCTGTTGAAGTAGAAATCAATTGTTTCTCCATTTTTCATTCCTCGACTTTCGTTTATCTCTTCTTACCCTGTTCGACAATGGCTTCTTCCTCCTTTCTCGAACAGTACGACTCGCTGGACGTCATCGGAAATGGTTCATTTGGCATCATTCGAAAGGTTAGGCGGAAAACGGATGGATTGGTATGTAGACTGCTCTCAACGTCGCGCTTCTCGCTAAACCAGGCGTGCCAGATTTTTGCAAGGAAGGAGTTGAACTTCGAGAGGATGAGCGAGAGGGACAGGAAGCAGATTGTATCAGAAGTGTATGTACCATCTTCCCTTGTGTCTGAATGGTGGCCTAACGGCGAGCAGAAACATACTCAAAGACCTTCATCACGACCACATTGTACGATATCACGACCGATACGTTGATAGAGACGCTGGAATTCTCTACATTCTCATGGAATACTGCGGTGGGGGCGACCTTTCCACCGTTATCAAGCAAGCCACGAAACAAATCCGACCGATACCCGAAGACACCATCTGGAACTACTTTCTTCAAATCCTGCTAGCGCTGCATCATTGTCACCATCCTAACGGACACGGCAGGTCAGGGAGTGGCTCTGCAAGCAACGGAGGAGCTTTCGAGTCTGATGGAAACTCGAGACGAGCACAAATCTTGCATCGAGATCTGAAACCGGACAATGGTGGGTGTTGACCCACAAGCGACGAGTTTAGCTTCTTACTCTTATGTAAACAGTATTTTTGGACGAGAACAACACTGTCAAGCTGGGTGATTTTGGTCTGTCAAAGGCGCTCGCGCAGGCGAGCTTTGCCAATACTTACGTTGGAGTGAGTCATGCTGTCCTGGATCTCCTTTCTTTAAATTGACATCGATGAAATTTGAGACACCCTACTACATGTCGCCGGAGCTAATGCAAGAAAAAGCATACGACTCCAAATCGGACATATGGTCGCTTGGATGCCTTATTTACGAACTCTGCGCCCTGAAGCCACCCTTCCACGAAGCGAAAACTCACTCTGAGCTCAGCATATTTATCCGGTAGGTTCAATGTTTCTGTCATCTCACACCGTCCTTATGCTCATTCTCCTCAGCAATGGTCGTATACCTCCTCTACCAAGGGGTTATTCGCAAGCTCTCACTTCCGTAATCAAATCCATGCTCAATCTGAACGTACGAGCAACCGTTTCACGCGCTCCTCATCGTCTAATCTTAGCATCTCTAGCCCGCGATGCGTCCATCTGCAGCACAACTGCTCCAACACGAACGCCTCGAATTGGTCCACAAAGTTGCAGATACAGAGAAAATGTATGTGCAGCCGTTTATCTTTTTTTCGTGGCCATTTACCGAGAAACGTCGAGGCTTTCAATCGTCAAAGGTCATCGCACAAATCTGGCCATCAAGGAACATGAAGTCATTGCTCGAGAGCAAGCTCTTATTGAGAAGGAACAGCATTTAGCGTCCCTCCTGAAACACAAAGACCAAGAGATATCTGCCCTCCAACAACTCGTCACCCAATTACAACAGCAACAACATTCAAAACAGTATTCACATCATGAAGTCGAAGTGGCCATCAAACAAGCTATCGGCCGACGCGAGGAAGAACTTCGGGTTCTCGTAAAGAAACGAGAAGAAGAGGTCGCCGTCGCCATGTCGAAGCGGGAGGAGGAAATTATGGACGCGGTACGGAGAAGAGAGGAGGAGGTGTGCGATGCTTGGGTAAAGCGAGAGGAAGAGATTCGGAAGGAGGTTGAAGAGAATTTTAAATCTGTCGAAGAAAGGATAGAATGGGTGGTAAACAAGGAGAACGAGCTCAAAGTGGAGGAGTCTCGTCTGGTCGAGGCGAGGGAGGAGCTTCAGGAGAACATGAAAAAGATGGAGAAGAACCTCGCTAAAGGTGTGTGACTCGATGTTACGTTTTATTATTGGCCGCCCTTAATTATGTCGATGTAGGTCGTAAGGAAAAGAATCCTCTCGAGGAGGTCAAGAATCTGCTGGAGCCTCTGGCTCGGATGACTCAAGCGACACCTGGACATCAACTGCGTCGAAAACTCGATCTACACCCGACTCCAAAACTCAAACCCACCGCTCAACGAATTCCATCTCTCGAGACACCTATCACAAGACCCGCTTACAGTGATTATATGCATTCCGCCATGAAAGGTGTCGTCCTCACCTCAACCGGAGAGACGCTTGCGACTCCTTCTCCGGCAGAATTAGTCAACCTCTTCAACTGCTCGCCAAAAGTCGGTCTAAACTTTGCGAAGATATTCGATTTTGGTGATGGAGACCGCGATGGTCCTCTCATTGAGGAGCTTCATGTGGAAGAGAACGAGATTCATAGCCCGCCTCCTAGCCCGAGCTCGCGAAAGGAACGAGAGAAGGCGAAGGAGCGCGAGAAGGAGAGGGATGATGTTTCGGAGGCGTCATCATCCTCTTCTGGAGCACCGTCCACGGGATCGAAGCTAGCCCCCGCCCCAGCTGCAGCTCCTCCCACTCGGCTGCGCAGACCCTCTATCCGTACATCAGCTCGTTCAAATCACACCAGGTCTGGAACCATCCCCTCATCCGCGTCCGAGTTAGCCGTATTCGGACCAACATCGTCCTCCTCTGGCTCTCTAAACCAAGCGAAACCCCTTCCACATCCCCACCTCCGCTCCTCTAGTAGCAACTCCAATCTTGCCGCTGCTGCACGTGCCGCTGGTGCCACCTTGCCGATACAGGCATCACGGACACATCCATCGCCCGAGTACGACCTCAATGACGAGGAAAATCTGCCCAGTCCTTTTCTGAAAAGAACGGACAGTCGGAACGCCTCGGCGAAGGCGCCTGTTTCTGCGCCTTCACCCTCCGTGTCGACATCAGCCAGAGGGAAGAGACGGGGTAGTAGTGGTTTGTTGTTGAGGGCTGTAGCGGCTGCCAACAGCGCAGGCCGACGTGGCAGTTCGGCGGGCGTTAGCCCTATTCTCGATGGCGAAAAGGATGCGTCCGGTGGCAATACGCCATCGATTGTGGAAGTAGCGTCTGATTCCGCCCGACCCTCGCTTGCAAGTGCACGGAAGGCGAGCGAAGAAGCGAGGAAAGCGTTGTTACGACCTTGATATTCTTTACGATTATGACATGCACGTTCTGGTTATCTTATGTATTTCCTTCATTCATGGTTTAAGATGGCTGTTGTAATTATGGACCCGACTTCGTCATCATTTTGTGTTCGTGTAATCCTATGGGGGTGGCATATCAGCTCGGGACCGGACGTCGGTCTGCTTGCGTTGTGTAAAAAGCCATCTTTTATTTGTTACCTGAGGTATCTCAGATGAGGGGGAGGAATCGGGAAACATTCTTTCAAGTGAGATAGCTGCAGATTTAGTCGAATAACGGACTGTCTCAAATGGATCGTGCGTGGGCTTACTATTGGCATTTATAGGGCCGTTGGGAAATGATTTGACTCTTAATTTGTGTCATTTTGTGCACACCACGCAAGGGCTGATGGGTTGGTCATCCATATTGGGGTGGTTACCAGGGAAAGACAATTTTTGAAGGAGGGTATACTATGCAAGGTCAGCTTACTTCTACGGGTTTTATATAGGAATGGGTAGCAAGGTCTGTAAGGACGCGACATACTAATAAGCCGAGCGTCACTTCCGATACAACAAGGAGGCGAAAGGAAATCCATCTTGTACACACAAAGCTTTGAGCATCTTCCATTGCTGGCAACTGCCATAACAGCCTATATATCGACAAGCTTGATGCGAACCATAAGGACCCCCGCATATGCAAACTAATGTCCGATCCGAAATCCTTAAATTTAGCCCAATGTGTCCGCATCAATTTGAGCCAAATGTCCGCGCATTAGGATCCGACCCCTCGTCTTTTTTCAAAAAAGTATACGCATCATGGATCGGACATCCGTACAGGCATCGCATGTACGCATTATGGATCGGACATCAGTACAGGCGCCCTTGACCAAAAGATGATTTCACTCCTATCTAAATTATTAAACTTCGAGCACTAAGTAGTGTAAGGGAAGATGAAATATGTAAGGTGCGGTATGGAAAGGAATCTCGCCAAGCTTGGGAGCAGCAGGTTACGCAGATCCCATGAGTTGATAGACCCTGTGGATCAGCTTTCGCTATACTTGTAATCAATGATGTCTGATAGGATTATATGAAATGCTGGATTGATTGTCGACTGTTGGTCTGGAATCAAGGTTTTTGTTGGATTTTCGGTCACCAAAAACGTCATGGGTGTCTGGTTTCGTTCAACATCATGCGAGATGCATGATCCAGTTTTTGCTACACTTGTAATCAATGATGTCTGATAGGATTATATGAAGTGCTGGATTGATTGTCGACTGTTGGTCGATTGAATCAAGAATTTCGGTCATCAAAAATGTCATGCTGTCCGGTTTCGTTCAACATCATGCAAGATATGTATGATCATGGGGAGAATGAAAGCCATCCAGTTGGTTACCACTAATTGCTTTGAGCGCCTCTCGCCTATCTCACTGGATTCAAGAGATTCTGACATAGCGATGGAACTCCCTTTTGACAGTGTCCTATCTTGCAACATGCATGCCATTGTCGACCAGAAAGATTTTCAAAGATTTTGGCGATAGATCGTGATTCGTGTATCTTCCAATGCCGCCCCTTGAGAAAGAAACATTGGCCGGAGATGTTCAGATTCATAAAATCATTGAGTTCTTCCATGAACCGCGAGATGACATTGTATTATCCACACGAGCAACCAACAAATTTGCGCGCACTGAGTTTGATGGAGCATCAACAGTCGCTTCAGGCATTTTAATCCCCCTCAATTGGGAGAGGGGAGAGGCTATAAAATGGCGGAGAGTGAGTCCTTAAAGAACCATACTAGAGCAGGTCTCACCCCATTTTTCTCAGCAGGTCTAGCGTTGATCGCAGTCCCCCCGCCAATCCTACCAATTCAATCAACTAACCATCGGACTTCTTCCTGAACTTCCAGAATCTCAACCATGGTTCACATCAGCTTTGCATCCTCTCCGGTGCCCTTGATCGTCTTTGCCGCCCTCCCGGCCCTCTCTGTCCCCATCATACAGCTTAAAGGCCTTAGCGCCCGTACCATTATCGATCCTGCACTTGAACAGCGCCAAGTTGGCGGAAATACAGCATTAAAAGACATTTTTGGCCGCGACATCTCCGACAATGAGTTTACTGCTCGTGAACCTAACATATTCGGCAAGGGTATTCATAAACTTGTGGGACGCGAGATCTCCGACGAAATTCTCGCAAGACAACTCGAGCTCGCCGATCTCGATGAACGCGACGTTGCCCAAATATTCAGCAAGTTTATGGGCAAGCTCGGGCCACGCGACGTTGCTCAAAAATTCAGCAAGTTTATGGCCAAGCTCGGGCCACGCGACGGCCACGAACTCGAGGAACGCGATGTTGCTCAAATATTCAGCAAGTTTATGGCCAAGCTAGGGCCACGAGACGTCCCCGAGCTAGAGGAACGCGACGTTGCCCAAATATTCAGCAAGTTTATGGCCAAGCTCGGGCCACGCGACGGCCACGAACTCGAGGAACGCGACGTTGCCCAAATATTCAGCAAGTTTATGGCCAAGCTCGGGCCACGCGACGTCCCCAGGCTAGAGGAACGCGACGTTGCTCAAATATTCAGCAAGTTTATGGCCAAGCTAGGGCCACGAGACGTCCCCGAACTTGAGGAACGCGACGTTGCCCAAATATTCAACAAGTTTATGGCCAAGCTCGGGCCACGCGACGGCGCCAATGGGGTGGTCTCACGAGAACCCGAACTCGCTGCTCGCGAGCCTTTCATAATCGGTGCCGCTTTCAGGGCAGTCCGCCATGTCCTTGCAGGCCGTGCACTCAATCTCAACAATGATGTCCTTGCGTACGTTTATTTCATCGTCCATATCACTTGACCACAACCCTGATAAACATCCGTCTTAGTGAACGATACATTGGTGACCTTGACTGATGGGATTTTGCTGAGTTGTAAGACACCTCTCCTCTTTGTAAACGATGAAAACTGTAAATTATGTACGCAACCATGTTAACAATAGAACTGTACAAATCAACTCCGCTGCCTAAGGCCATTGGTCTTTGATTAGTCTATTTAAACGGATCCCTCCGTTCCCCTAAACACTCTATGGTCACGTTTCCAAGTGCGTGCATTTTTAGTGCCCGAAGTTGTCTCTAATAATCTGCGGTCTCTCTTTGCTGTCTCAAAGCCGCATTAATGTCCTTTGCAACCTTATTAACCCTCTCGCAATTATCAGGCTTACAGACGATGACTCAGCACAGCTGCGATGGCATTGTCCTCGAGGACCAATATCCAAATGTGTTGGAAAAATGGTAGTGTAGAATCGTCGAGGGACGCGAAAATCAGCGAAATCAATATGCCACATATTCATCATTATCATCATACAAATTCGTCACGATAAAGACTTCGACTGTGTACAAAAAGATTGGGTGCCTATAGTGATTCGCTCGTCCTTTCATATTCCTTATTTCCTTGCTCCTCTAAAACGTTACCTATTTATTGAACAATGCTTCATGATGTTGCATTTCTCCTCGTCTCACTACGCCCCCTTTGAGGTACCATGTGTTGTTAGACAACGAAGCCATCAATGACGAAGGAGCTCACGTGTAGCGAAGCTCCCGAGAAGAGAAAACGAACTTCGAAGGGGCACTGATAATATGTGGGTAACGCTCTTGATCTCATAAAACAACCTCCCTCACGGTTGTAGTACAAGGATATTATTAGATTCCGCAGCGAGCAAAACACTGTGGGGTGGGTTAGCAGGCGATGCAGGGAAGTAATGAGTTCATCAATACATACAAGCAACCAGGGAATCTGATACCAAGTGTATACGTCCTAAATACCATTGAATGTCGGTAGAGAGTTGACCATGCTTACGACGGACGGATAGAATCATCTACCGCGATGTCCACAGCCCCGGACGAAGCGTTTTCTCGTTGGATAGAACCAACGGGGAAGAACTACGTAGCGTCTTCTGTATTCAGACATATATCCACAGCTTGAGGATCTTTGCTCGCGCTGGTCCAGGAAACGCCAAGTTTGTGGCCAATGGCAACTTCAAGGTTCGAAACGGATATAGTAAACGCCCAAGAGAGATAGCGGGATAATTGTGCTTTGGATTGCTCATTGACAGTCGTACGCGGAGAAGTAGCTGTGTTTGTGAGATGAAGCCCTTCCACATAGTCAGGCGTTTTGCTGCGTTTTGGTCGACGGTCAGGCCCACTTGGTAATCCGAATCCAAAAGGGCCACAGTTAAGGTTAAATATTTTGGCGCGCTCAATTACTTTCTAAAACCTGCGGGGGTTTGTGTGTGCCTGTCACGATGGGCAGCCAGCGCTCACCTCGGATGTGTTCCACCATTTGCAAAGCTCGCTAATACAACAAGGAGGACCAAATGGAATGTAGCAAGGGTGAGAGCAAGGTGAGAACACGAACATGCGTTGATTTGCATCGCCTTGAGGCCATGTGGGGTACAACCACTGTGTTCTTTTCCCCCAAAAATTGATCGTCGGTTATAACTCACCTTGCAAGAGAGAGAGAGAGAGATAGAGAAACTTTGGGTTGAAGCGCACGGGTACACTAGCCCGCTCCTTCTTTGTAGCAAATTAATCTAGCCAACATGCGAATATATGGATACATGCTTAATAGTGATGGGTTTAGACGTTTCCCAATTGTTGACATTAGCAAGGCGTACCTGGTACAACAATTACCCACGTTGATTCTGTGATAATAACCTGTGTACATTGTCCTACTTACCAGGAGTCAAATCAGTAACAAATCGGGAAGACTGGTACTACCTTACCATTGCGCTTCCTGCCAATATCTGCATCCAACTTCAAACAATCCTTCCAATCCCACACATCTTGACTGACTCCAATGCACCCAGAGCCATACCCCTCCTGGCTAGTCATACTCCGCGCCTCCCCAATGACCTTCGCAACACCTGGTCCTCGCGCCCTTCCCCTCTTCACAACCCGCTCTGCTCAATAACGCGCAAAAACTGCAATGTTGTGGGAACTCCAAAGGGTGCGAAGGACAAAGGACAAAGGGATCCGGACCGTTCAGTCGATAGAAGACTAATAATATGTTTCGAGGTAGAATGAGAAGGAGTGAGCGCTGAATGAAACAAGAAACGGTGTATTTCAATCCGAAGTACAACGTATGCCGATGAATGAATACGAGCGAAGCATTAATGAGTGTGTAAAAAAAGAGATCCCCCCCCGGAATAGGGAACATGAGGGATAGGCATGAGGCGATTAGGTATCTAATCTAATCTATGTGATGTGACCGTGTTGAAGGTCTTATCTCGTATTGTCGTCTTCATCGTTGTTGATCTCTCTCCTGCTCAACCAGCCCTACTGGCTACCCCACTATGTCATCACCACTTCCACCATGAAGAAAGCCGCGACTACGCCCTGCGGCCTTCATTCGAAGGCGACGAGGCCGAGGAAACCCATGATTAGAGAGATCGCGCAGACGAATTCAGGGAGAAGTGAGACGACCTTTTGGTGTGGTGCCGTTGAAGAGCCGGTCAGTAGCGACATCGGGAATCAATCGGGAAGACCGCAATGTTTACATTGTAAGATTCAGCACTCAGAGTCTATTGCTAGGGGCTGTGGAGGGCAGACGAGCAGAGGGGAGGTCCTCAGTGCAAGTGTATGGTTTCGGAGACGAGGGGTTTCGGCAGGGACCTGCCGATCTCTGCCGATGACCTTGTCGCTGCGACTCACTCAGCACATTTGCTTGATGTCGTTATCCTCATACTCATAGATGGATGGGTCAGATGATGATGGCGATGGTGATGAACCCGCTAGCGAAATATAGGTTGGGAACTTAAGAGATGACCTTAATAGGGACAGAAAAACTCACATTGAACAAATGTGCTCTCTTCAGTGGTTCTCTTTCAAACGAGCCGACAGTCGGATCCGAATCATCCCATATTATTCGCATAGCAAGCGATTGTCAGTAAGGGAGTAAGAAAGAGAGTCGGAGTTGTTGTGTTTCTAAGTCGCCTTTGCAAGGTTCATTCTTCCATATTCCGATACTAGACTGACAAGCCCGACTTGCTCGGGACCACTTGTGTGGGAAACGACTCGAGGTGAGTGTATGTAGTACCACGCTGTGCAAGTCTTTCTTCGATCAAAATGAACTCGTAGCGTCATGGATCTAAGGAATCTACTACCGTTTGTTTTATCTATGAGTATGCTTTGGCCTCATGCACGAAGTGTAGATTTCGACTTCTGAAAACGTGACAAAACAGAAGGTAGATTCTTCAATTGAGGGTTCATTGCGCGAGTGGTACAATCCATTTCATAATAAATCGATCTACACTGGTAGATATTGACATTTCCCATGACTTTGACACAAAGCTTATATTGAATATGGCCATCGTATAGCGAAGCACTACTCGATTGATGAATATGTCGACCCGCCTAAGACGTGCAGGTTTGCCATTGGAAGTTGAAAGTCTATGTAAACTGTGAGTTTTATTAGAACTGATCTGACGGCATAAGAATCTGACCGTGTTAAGGTGGGTGTCAATCTGGTTTCGAGAATATACTCCATGAGACTACAAAGGATACGCAATATCACGAAGGAAATCGACGAACCGAATCTGTCGCAATGTAACCGCTTCCGGCGGTATTCTTTGCATTGTTGGTCCTAAGATCGCTCTGGATATTCAGCACCGACGCCACACCGCAGGGACTCATTACAGTAGATACAAGATCGAAGGAGTCACGGTACGTGTAATCGTCACCTATTGAGCAGTCATCAATAAACGAAACAAACAATATGTGGACAAGTACTTACCATAAACTGGGCCGATCAGATCGGAACGCGCCGTCGCTGAATGTCGCGCACTGTTGAATTACACTTTCTAGTGACATCAAGAGAGAGTTACCTTGCGTTAACAATCCCTGGACTAGGGATAGACATGTTTAGCGTGAAAAAATTGATTGGTACTTCCCACTTACAATAGTATATGGATTGCTGAGCCGCGGTCACGTTAGTGTCCAATTGATAATATCCACGCTGCAAGGATAAGTAGTCCGAGAGTTTGTGAAGATAGGGATGACGCTCACGTAGTCTACCGTGGCCACTCCGAAGGTGAACCCCGCAGGAACACTGATTGATTGTAAGAACGATAAATCTCAATCACAAGTCAATTGCACGACTCACTTCACTCCGAAGGTGAGTTGACAATTCTTGCGATTCTGGTTGACGGGAATACCGGGACCTGCTTGAGCATAGTACTGGCTGAAAGTGACCGTAACAGCAGTCCTATCAGCTGTTGAACGATGTGCATCAGCAGAGGTATTTGTTTATGAAGGGAATCTTTACGATTTAACAGGTGGTACGCGGATCCTGGAGGGCAACCTGAGCCGTTGATACCGAGGCTGGTGCTAGATGAAACCATGGGTTGGTGAGTGAACCCATCGTTCATAAACAAGAGCCACACACATATTGAAACCAACGGGTGCTGGAACAATACCGGGGACGACAACCGGTGGAAGATCTCCTCTCTGAGGCGAAGACGCTGCTACGAGAGCGTACACAAGAAGAGCCGATCCAGGTGCGAAGAAATTGAACATGCTTGAAAGTCTGGAATAGTCGATGAGTATCAGTCAACATTCTTTCATTTTATGCTCTGGAAGACCCACAGTTGATTCGCATAAAATATGGATATTTCAAGGAATTCTGAATGAATGGATGCCTAAACCGCAGCGCTGCCGCATCAGAGCATGTGGTAGGTATCTCCAACCGAGGGATGTAATTCCGGGGCTTTTTAACGAGGACCTATATCGATGGCATGTATATCTCCATGCGGGATATCAGTCCTCGAAGTCCCAAGGCGGAAATGCGTCACCTTGATTCAAACTAAAACTACATCGGGACACATACAGTCGGAAAGTTGGAGGTTATTACTTCGCCTTTTTCTGTAGGGAAGGCAGTGGAGATGACTGCCACGCTCGTGTAAATGAACATCGCGCGATGCTCGTCATAGAAGCAATGAAAAAGAAGGAGGAACTCATATGGAATATCGGTGATATGGTTTCACAAGACAGCATTCGTACGTCTATGTGTGGCCTTGTGTTTGATTAGAATCGCGTCGCATGCCAGAGTTAAAGCGACATACGTTCCATATTCAAGATGTCGAGATGGCATATTTTGTGGCGGCTCTTCAGAGGACAGCAGGAGTCATTTGCAGTGCTTCAGCGCATTGAAGAGTATCATATGATATATGTGGCATCTTATATCGAAGGTTGAGTGGCTTTCCAGGGTTCTTGGGATGGGAAAAAGACCTAAAATGTATCCGAGGGGACAACAGGCTCCATGAAATTTCCTTGGTACACAAAATTCACGAGCACCTGGAACGCGAGGTGCAATGAAGGTGCAGCATGCAATATCCGGTCTTCTGCCCTCTGCCTTGGCAACGCTGAAGCTCGCTGCCGGGGTGCGGAGAATCTCTTGGTAGCACCCCCATCGAGTGATATTTTTTCGTGTCGTGAAGGTGGAAGGCTCTGGACGGTCACAACTCACGACCTACCTACATCGCCTCGTGCTGTGTTGTTTTGCAATAACGCATGATACGAGAGCCGCGTGTGTTACCGATTTCATCTGGGGCTGCTTTCCAAAATGCAGGTGTCATTGATAGCACGATATAGACGAAAAACATTGAGCCCTTTTGCCCAGTCCTGACCGGTCTAACCCTTTCCCCTCACTTCACTTTTGAGAGTCCACCAAAACCTCAGACCGGAAAGCTCACTTTCATCTCCTGGTAACCCTTGACACATTGCTGGTAGATGTATGGCAGATAAAATTGTAGTGGAGCAAGAAGTTGGTAAGGCTTGTTTGTCATCCGTATGTTGGAAAAATCCAAAAAAGCATACGGTGATTATGGTTACTGGTATCACACTGGTATAGTGCTTATATGCCCGTATAAGCTACTTATCAGCTTCAAAAGTTTCATATGAGCGTGATCTCCTTTTCTTTGATTTTTCCGACATATCCGTTTGGTGCTATACTATCGTTGACCATAAGTATCGGTCGCAAAAAATTCACCGTCGGTGATCTCCGGAGATCACCCGTGCGGATAATCTTTTGGACGCGGCGGTCAAAGGTTGGTCAAAGGGCTTGAAGATGGAAATTTGGGTTCGAACATAAACGAGTGCCACCATGTCGATCTTCAATCGCAGAGAACTCTTATCTGTGGGACCCTTCCCCAATATGCCCGCTATAGTTAACCTTCCAGTCGATCGTGTGTCCAGAAAAACTTGGATTCATATGCCCTCATTGCCATGACTTGCGCCTCGGCGACGCTTGAGGAACTTACCGAAATGCTCAAAGCAGACAATGACAGTTGACAGCTACTTTGATCAAGAGGGGACAAAGCTACAGCGAAGCCTCAATGTGAGCGCTAGTTATTTTCAATTGGCACTCTTATAGCTGACACGTGAGACAATAACAGTTGAGTAAACCAAGCTTCTTGAATTCACAGTACAACTCGTACTGTGCTATCACGGTGATGCCCTCAGCGTATTCTTGAATTCATGTTCCACCCTTCCTCTCTCTCTTCGATAACGCTAATAGGGTGAAGTTGAGCGCTTTTTTGTGCACCACTTTTGTTAGTATCGAGTGGCGTAGATGGCGGAGAATATGTGTTGTACATGTATCCATTCCGGCATCGTCGTGTTTGACGTCGACATCTGTGGGTGAGGATGTCATTGCCTTCCAATCACCTTCACCCATTGTACACCCCAACTCCTCTGTTCGCTTGTTTATGTCGAGGTTTTCCCCTTACTTTGACTGTTGTTGCTTCAGTCGCTTTCTGTCCCTTCTTCTGTTTCAATAGTTTTGGTTACCTTGTATTTTTAAAAGACTCGTTCGGTTGTCATCGCTTCGAGTAAATGGAATATTCAGCACGGTAGGGAATGTATATTGATCATGGTTTATTCATTCCAGCTCCTTGTGTAGCATCAAAGCAAGTGAGACGACCCTATATCCTCGCTGCTGCTCATCGGTTTTGATGCAATAGTACGGCTGAGAGCCGAGTCATGATAGGAATGGAGAGGGTACAGTGTTGGGTACAGGTCACTATTTGACTAGTGTTTCATGCCTCGGTGGGCTAGAACATGTATAGTGTTGAACAAGGACCCCAAACCACCTGGGGTACATTGAATAAATTCCGGCCTTTGAGTTCGTCGACGTTGCATCAACGGGAAATTGGCCCTGCAACAACCTCCATCTTGGGGACCGGTTGGTTTTGCGTTGGTCGACCTCTTGCAACCGTGAACAGTGATGGTGGCGGGAAGCAGAGCTGAGTTGCCCACGTGTTGGAGGATCCGAAACCATTTTCGTCAGGTATAGGTCTAAGTCAACCCAAGGCGCCATCCTCTTCTTCGCTTGGCTTCGTTCTCTTCGCGCTCTGCTGCTTGGACTTGCCGGGACTTAGTGGTCGAAGCTCTCCAGGAGCTTTCCTCGCAGGATCTTGTCGATGAAGTAACCTTCGCCGAGGTGCAGGACAACCTTCTCAATTCCTGCGATCAGTAATGGTCAGTATTGAAAACAGTTAGTCTTACTGATACTCATCAGAAATTATAGATCTCCAGTCCAGCCAATGATCTAATCGACAAGAGTATATACCCTAGCTACTATTAGGTTCCAGAAATCACAGCTTCAATGAGACGATCAATAGCTACTTCTGTGATATACCGGTTCAGCTGTGGAGGGAGGGAGCACCACCAGTCACTGTCGTCGTCTGTGCCACCGCACGTTCAAGAGCCTTGAGTGAATCCCAGTACTCTGGATACCAACCACCCATTTCCCAGTCGATGATTCCTGATACTGAGATACTGTCATCCTTTCCGTCCAAAAGCATGATGTTCTTCGGGTTTAGATCGCCATGGGAAAGTACGATGCGATGGTCATCCACGAGGCAAGATCGAAGCCACTTCATGTAAGATGACGAAATGTGCTTGCGAGGGTTGCGAAGGAGGAAATCGTTGAACTCGGATTCGCTATGTATTGCGCCGCTGGTACGGGTCGATAGTCGAGCATCCTTGCCGGTGTGAGGAGCTGTGAGTGACCTCGCGGGGTACCTGGCGTCCAACAAAGGCTGTGCAGATCCGAGAGCATGGCATCGAGTTGCGAGCAGACACTCTCTTTTTGGATGTCAGACTTCGACGGCCAGCGAGTAACGCCCGGAATACGCGACATGAAAAGGTATGACTGGTGACCGAGAGCAACAAAACCCAGACCAACGTTTTCGCAGCCAATCCAGTGAAACAAGCACGCATCCAAGCGTCAACGACAAAAGCGAGAGAGAGAGAGAGAGAGAGAGAGAGAGAGAGATGGGACGAGACGAGGGAGAAAAGAGAGTGAGGTGAAGGGGAGAAAAGAAAACGGTCAAGTCCAGTTTAGGCTACGACGTCGAAGAAGGTGACGCGGTCAAAGTTGGCAAGGGGGTAGCGCTTCTTGATCTGGTCACGCACGAAGTGGGCAGGCGTTCCGAATGTGACATGGCTCGACATGCCCCTCGGCATGCCCGAGTGAAGGAAGGCGACCATCTTACCCTCGGCATTGAAGATGCAGGACCCGGAATCTCCTTTGCCGGAGAAGTCCTCTTTGGTGTGATTGAAGACGGCCACCTCCCAGGAGGAGCCCGGCAAGTCGCTGGCGACGTAGGCCTCAAACTCGGAGAAGCGGCCAAAGGTCAGGTCAGTAGTCTGACCCTCTTTGGCGACGATGAAGCAGCGGTTGCCAAGCTCGTCGAAAAAGTAGGGCTTCTTCATGTGCTCGGCCTCGACGAAGCCCTGGAGGCGGAAGAGATGGTTGGGCGGGTATTTGAAGGAGGGAGGATTGGCGTTGTTAGGGTAAAAGAACCTGCTAATATCATACGAGTCGAACTTTCCGCCTGAAGAATGAATATTATTGGGACATGAACCGTACCGAAAAAAGAAAAAAAAAAAGACGTACCGAGATAGACATGATTCCCCTTGAAATTCTGCTCCCACTTGGCCTTATCGAGCTGGAACACGGCGCCGTCCCAGGTATAGCGGCGATCGTCGACGTTGTTTTGGATGCGGGGAGCATAGTCGAGCCATCCGATAGCGCGGTTATTAATCTCGCCCCGGGTGGATTTCCCGTGTCCAAGGAACTCGTCCAACATGACAACCTCCTCCTTCAAGTTGTTCAACTCGGTCTCCTTAAGCCTCTTGGCCCTCTCGGTGGTGAAAACATTCTGCTCGAGCTGCTCCGCCACGAGCTTCCCCGCCTCGACCTTCTTCGTAATCGCCGCACGCGTCTCCTCCAGCATCTTCTCGTAACGACGAAGCCCACAGTTCATGATATACCGCTTGCAAGAGCCAGTGCGTCCAAGCTCGTAGTCGGACTTGGTGTCTACTGAAACGACGTGCTTGTTGGTGAAGGCAAGGACCCTGTCGCTCTTCCCCCCCTGCTTGTCTTTTCCCTCGTGGAAGAAGACGCCGAGCGATCCCTGTCCATCCTGGGCCTGCATAGTCTGCGGTGCGAGAGGAACGCCCAAGACAGCGGTAACCGCGCGACTGATATAAGCAGTCGGGTCTGTCTCGTCAACGACCTCCATCATGGCGGGACCGCCGACGAAGCGCTCGGGAGCACCCTCGATCCAGTGAACGGCAGCATCCTTGACTTGGTGCTTTTCGAGGATATCGAGGATGGCCGAGTTGGCACCGTGGCAGGATTCCTCGGACGTGGTACCGGGGAACACGGAGATCCAAATGACGATGTGCTCCTCAAGGACAGGTTTGCCCTGAGCGTCGGGTAAAGAAAACTGAACAGGCACCATCGAAGAGACATGAACACCGTATGCCTTCTCCTCAAGGAGGCTCACGATGGCGGGGCCAACCTCTTGCCTCCACAGGTCTGGAGTGAGACAAGGGTGGGTAGCGCCACGAGCAGTTCTATCGGGAATAGCAGTGTGCTGATCTTCGGGAGGGGGAAGGACAAAGGGACGCCTCCTAATGTCGGACCGCTGCAAGAGGTGGGGATGGTCATTGGAAACGCCCTTGTAGAAAAAGGCCTTTTCGAAGGGCGAGGCAAAGTCAAGGTCGACGGCGGTGGCGTCGGAGATCATGGAGGAGGCAGTCATGTCGCTCGCTGTCGAGATTGGGGCCGACGGAGGACTTGAGTGGAACATCACATGGCTATAGATTGACTGGAGGTGGGAGACGGTAAGCCCTGGAGACGAGGTGGATGAGCGTTGCGATCGAATGAAACGCAATAGAAAGTAAGAAACTTACACCCAAATTGCTTCTTAGCTTTCTGAGCGGCCAAGACGGTGCTCTGGACTTGCTCATGCGCATCTACGAGCGTAACGATAAGCAGGGGGTAGGCATGTAAGGTAACGAAAAGACACTCGCCTGGACCGAGGAAACCAAGTTCTTCAAGTTCTTGGTTGCTAAGATCGACGATAACTGTTGAAGGAAAAAACATACACGCGTAAGTGGGTGGACGAAATGAAGGACAGAAATAACTGGCAGCACTGACGCTGTGGATTCCAATCGGCCATTTGAGATGAGAATGTTTGTCTGGAAAGTAATTGTCAACGCAGAGTGGTTGTCCGACACTAAATCGTGGAAATTCCCGTGAGGCCTCCCAGTTCTCACGCGTCGAATGCAACCTTGATGGGACTCGTGCGGCCAAATGAGCCATTGTGCGTCCGCGTGAATCATGCATAAAATCATACCTAACTCACAGTTTCATTGTAAGAACGTAGTGTACTTGTCGTGCAGCGTGAATTTTATGTCAGCTCAGAACCAATACACACCCTCGCGTGGATTGATGTCCTATCTATATTAGTCTTCGGTTAATCCGATAAACCGAGATTCGGACTCAGATTCCTCGGATTCCTTAGATTTTTTGCACCATTGTTCTTTGGCATGTTCTGAAGGAGCACCCTGAATATGAGCGCAGGGTGCCATTTTCCCAGGCCGTGGCGGACCCATGAAAGTACGGGAAAAAACAAGAAAAAAAAAAAAAGTGCACCATGGTTCCTGCGCCTTCAAAATCCACATTTGAAAAAAAGACAATCTTTGAAAAAAAAAAAGAGGGTCGGCCGTTCTTGGTGAAGTCGAGTCGGCCACGACTGGTCACTTTTTGTCAAGGAGTGCTCCAATCACCTATAATTATTCCCACCAAAAATATATAACGGAATTGGGAATTTGCTGTCGCGCATTGTTATAGGTCCCCGCATGCCATATATGTCAGAGAACCTATACAGTTGGAAAGTAGACCGTTGTAGCTTTCTAGTGCACCTACACACATACCCCCACGTTGCTCCGATGTAAAGATATAGAAATAATAAGAAAAGGGGAATATTTAAATCCAGAAAAATTGAATATTTGGCTGCGGGCAGTGCGGTCAGCACTGCCACCGGGGATCTCGGCAAGCGGGTATGACCGCGCTGCAATTTCGTCGGCGGCGATCGGTTTTGGGTGTCCTTGTGCTGTCCGAGGATGTCCGTCTATCCGGTGTCAAGATATACCGTTGCGTCATTGCTGTCATGACCGCACAGGGGAGTAGGCCTTTAGCGCCGTCCGCGGTCATGACCGCTTGCCTCCTGCCATCAGTCCACTCGTTCTCCAGACAGCCGACAGGCAATCATAAGAGCAACAGCTGCTGTCACGCTCCACTGGAACATAGCTGCCATTGGTACCCGAGCAGCCCACGAGCTGTCCTGACTGTCCCCGATTTTGTCCGTCCCACCATTCAATACCCTTCTCTACCCCCATTCTGCATCGAGATCGCCGTACTCGCCTCCGGCCCAACAGCTGCACCTTCTTCATCCGACTCCTCACCGCCTTCTCCTCCACCGTCAACAACACCCGATTCGTAATTGGCGACAACAACGGACTATCAATGCTCATCGACGCACTCCCCAACGGCGGCGTCACGAACGGATCTGACCGTCTTCCATCCGCATAGTACGACGACCCGGACGCGGGCGACGGGTTGCTGGGGAAGCGGAAGCTGGGCGGGACGAGCAGGTATTGCGAGCTCGTGGGGCTGTCGATGCTCATCTCCGCCGAGGCGTCGAGCGAGAGCGCGCGTTGGGGGAGGTGTAGATGCAGGTGGGCGGGTCGGGGACTTATGGCGGACATGGGGGCTCCCTCGGGGATGAGCGCGGTCGACGTGCCACTGCCCACAGCAGCCTCCATGTCCGTGTCGACATCGTAAAACGCGATCCTCGAGCTCGTCCCCACCACCCCTTTCTCACATACCGACACCATCTTCTTCCCTAGCTCTATTTCTCCAAAAAAAAAAACCCTCGATATTAATTAGGAGGGGCCAGGGTTTTACGTCGCAAATAGATACAAATTTATTATGCTACATATACGATATGAAAGAGGCACGCGAGTGCTTCCAGATAAGGGTAGAATCATGTGATTCCGTTACCATTTGAGGGAGCTATGAAAGTAATGGTGAAAAGAGTATTATTTTAATTCACGGAAAATCGAATATTTGAGAGGGGCGCCCCTTTGCGTCATCGGTAGGCGCCCCTCCCACACAGCCACCCCACCCTCATGCCCCCTTTGGTGGAAGAGGAAATGATGACATCGTGCCTTGCCCCTTCTTTCCCGCACCTGTTAGTCCCTTCTTCGGTGTGATGACATCATATATGCACCCCCTGGCGTAGGGGCGCCCCTCCTCTCAGGCATTGGTGAGCGCCTCGGCCCTTTTTCCCGCCCCTCCCAACAGGACGGGTTCTCAAGTCGGCTCAGCACCCGGCACTTTCCGATCACTTTCCCGCCCCTGGCAGCCCCTTTGCCCCTTCCCTTCCACAGTAGGCGCCCCTCCTGTCCGGCTACCGGCTCATTGATAACCGCCCCTCCCCTTCTTTCCCACACCTGTCGGCCCCTCCCCAGCGGTCACTTCCATATCGGGTGCCCCTCCCCTTCCTGTCAGCCCCTCCCCCTCGGCAACTCGGGTGCCCCTTCCGGTCAACGCGTCATTGGGTCGATTGAAGGAGGATAGCTCGATGGCCTGAAGCGACCCTCAAAGAACGCGATATCCGTCTCACAGAACCCCAGTACCGACGACACAACCATTACAACACTCCCTCCTCTTGCCTTCGCAATACAAGCACGTCGGCCTCTCATCGCCATCGTCCCAGTCCACCTTCGGCTCACACCGTGCTGACAACACACACCCTCGGATTCGAGCACCGCCGAGTTGATTCTCTAGTCAAGAACGACACGGCTCGGTGAGCAACGTTCGGTTCACTGGTCATCAGGGATCGTACTCACTGTTCTGAGCGCATGCACGACCGACGAATACGACTACAACGCCGGATGGGCGGCGCGACGAGCGACGGAAGGGTGACAAGGCTGGGGAAGGCGGTAGTAATGTCAACATAAGGTCAGTGTCTCGAAAATGAAGTGTATGACTAACCCGTCATTTTGTAGGTGTTCGTCTGCGAGCCAGGAGAGCTACACGAGCATCAGCAAGAGTAAGAAACGACGGAGCCAGATAACTACTCACCAGAAGGACGGACTCGTCGACGGGTAAGTCAAACGATCCGACCGCACACGCTGTCCTTCCTTTCCGCAAAAGACGTAGGTCAACGACGACAAACGGTTTACCTCGGGACGAAGGAGATTATCATGTAGGTGACTTATATCCTCACTAGTCAGGAATGTTATGACTTACCTAGCGTCAGCTCATTGCTCAACAGCCCCACAATGAAGCCAGCGGACACGGCGACGACGACGCGATGAATGGGAGGCGGCTTGTTGAAGTCGGGCGAGGCCCCAACAACTCCCTCTATGACGACAACCTCGACATGTGAGCATCCCGGTTCACTACGGTTAGTCGTTCAGCACCTTGGTTTCGACGTCGCAAACAGGAGACTGCTCTAGCCTTATTGTGACCAAAAAAAAAACTCTCGTTTCATAGACTTACCTCCCCCGAATTTCGAAAATCTGAGTTTAGATTCGGATTCCTCGACCCCAAGATACCCCAGAACACATCTCACAACATTTTATTTCGTAGAGGGAAGGGAGGAGGAGAATAAACAAGTAAAGATGTCAGGCGCGCGCCTGCCAATGCCTGCCAGCGCCTGCCGCGAGCCTGCCAATCTAAAAATGGAACAATGTGCCTGCCAACGTTCCGGTTGTTCCGTCCGTCCCGTTGTCCCGTCAGTCTAACCCGCCTGCCAATGTGCCCGCCAAGACGCCTGCCGCTCCTCCAATCCGTCCTGCCTGCCCACGAGCCTGCCAAAATGCCTGCCGCTGTCTCCGTCTTTCCTGCCTGCCCACGAGCCCTCCAACGAGCCTGCCACCACGCCTGTCAATATGCCTGCCAATATGCCTGCCAATGCTCCAGTCCGTCTCGCCCTCCAAAACGCCCGCCACTTTTGCTTCGCGCCTGCCAATTAGTCATCACGCCTGCCACGACGCCTGCCGATTAGTCATCGCGGCTGCAACAACGCCTGCAACAACGCCCGCCACCGCGCCTATGATGCTCGTGCTCCCTTACCACCACCATATTACTCGCCAGGCCCATTTGCCGCGATTGATATCGTTGTCCCTCCGGTATCAAAACACCCGACCACGACCTATCCTGACATCGATATGAAAGGCCGTGCTGCCAAGAGCACTACGCGATGTTCAAAGGCCTGCCCGTGCAGCTCATCTGCCCCACCAACCTCAGCTTCCCCTACGTCCCCGGCCATCTCTCGCAAATCTGCTTCGATCTGCTCAGGAACTCCCTCCGCGCCGTCGTCGAGCGGTACGGAGTCGACAATGAGGACAACTTTCCGCCTATAATTATTCCCACCAAAAATATATAACGGAATTGGGAATTTGCTGTCGTGCATTGTTGTAGGTTTCCGCATGCCATATATGTCAGAGAACCTATACAGTTGGAAAGTAGACCATTGTAGCTTTCTAGTGCACCTACACACATACCCCCACGTTGCCCCGATGTAAAGATATAGAAATAATAAGAAAAGGGGAATATTTAAATCCAGAAAAATCGAATATTTGGCTGCGGGCAGTGCGGTCAGCACTGCCACCGGGGATCTCGGCAAGCGGGCATGACCGCACTGCAATTTTGTCGGCGGCGATGGGTTTTGGTGTCCTTGTGCTGTCCGAGGATGTCCGGCTATCCGGTGTTAAGATTTACCATTGCGTCATTGCTGTCATGACCGCACAGGGGAGTAGGCCTTTAGCGCCGTCCGCGGTCATGACCGCTCGCCTTCTGCCATCAGTCCACTCGTTCTACAGACAGCCCGGCCAATTGTCTGGGCCGTGACAGCAACCTCAGCGGTCATGACCGCACGCGCCCTGCCCATTGGTACTGTTAGTCTCCGCTCCACTGGAACATAGCTGCCATTGGTACCCGAGCAGCCCGTGAGCTGTCCTGACTGTCCCCGATTTTGTCCGTCCCATCCATCCTATCTCCTCGCGTGCCCTTATGTCCATCCTCATGCGCGCTCTCCCGCGCTCTATCACGCTCCCTTGCCCTTTGTCCCACGCTCCCAACTTGCGGAATCGTTGTCAACGCCTTCATCTCTCTCCCTCTCTCTTCCGCACAGCGCAAGTGGACCTCGGTGACATGTCGTTGTGAGCCATCCCAGGGCATCAACACCAATCGCAACGCACTCGCACTCGCACCTCCGCATCGCCGACCCATTCGCTCACGCATGTGCAAGGGACACACCACGGGCACTCGCACTCGCACTCGCATGGTCGCGTACGATGGAGTCCGATGGCACCAGTGGACCTGGGATGGTGAGAATACGTGATGGGGGTGGGGTTCATGTTGAGGAATTGAGACCAAGTAGAGGTGAGTTTACATTCAAATTCGTTCTAGACTGGCGAGGAACTCCTTCCCCGGTGCAAGCTGCACGCGACAATGGACTTGAGGTGGCGAGACAGCGTGTATGTCGAGGTTCTGGCAAGTCCAAGGTAATTGCAAAGGTATGTACCTTCAAGATGTTGTACACAGAACATATCTATTCTATTCAAACAATATACTTTGTTTTCTCGAGTGATGAGTCCGAAGGAGTCCGAGTTTGGCAGGTTTCCATTCAGACACACCACAACAATTCTCAACACATTTCCTTCGTATTCATTTCTCATTCTCTACACGAAGACACTGCGTTTGCTACAAATACGGACGCCGTTACAAGATGTATTGGACGAGATCAAAGGCACCAATACAGGGTTCCTAGGGACGCGATCGATGGAGAAACGTGCAAAGTAGTACGAAAGCACACAATCCAAAGGTAATCATCTATCCAGACCACTACAATAACTGTACTGGCATGCCTCACTGCGATCGTGCAGAACGCCGTGTTTCGTAACATCTATCGTTATCAGCGACATCACATCCCAACGGCAACGCTCCAATGCCCGTCGCTCTCTTCAAACGACATTGACTCGGGTGTTCTGTACTCACGGTTGAGGTTGGTGGTGGCTAGTACACGCGATGGGTCCAGGGCAAAGGTCAGTCAAAGGACATGAATCTAGGCGACACCCTTCGAATCTTTCTCAGTGTCGACTTTATCTACCAAGCGCATCGTCTCAACAACGCCTCACGACCAACATGTACAAGAAGGCAGGAAACTGGGCCAGGCATCACACACCTTTGAAATGACCATTAGCTCGTCGTTTCCTTCGGTGACCTCCCTTTTCGCCATCCTCGACACCCTTAGCCACGTCACGCTACCTCAAGTCAGCTCCGCATCGCGTATCTCAACTTCTACGGCGTAAGGGGGGAGGTCAAGGTGGTGAGCACAACGAGTGTCGGTGGGGGCGAGGGACGGCATGGTGTGACAATCAGGAAAGGCGGGCATACGCATACATACGGGGCTCGCATGTCGGCTGCAGGTCAGTTTTCCCTTCTTCTACATTATCCTCTTACAATGCTCATTACGTTCCCAGTGACAACAGCCCTCCCAAGTCCCTCCGGAAACGACCAAACTGTCGATGCCACATCGAATCGTACTCCCACTCCCTAAGCGTGTAGGCGTCTCGAAAGAACGCCGCATACTCTACGGCTTTCGATGGCCAAAATGTTTCTCACCATCAAGCTGTTGGCCGCTACATCCCACCCCATCCTGCCCTCCACCATCCCAACACAGCACTACCGACGGCTGTCGACAGAGGAAGATGGGGAGATCGGCGAGCCGTCGCCGCCGCCGTGTATACCCTTGCCTCGGGCTGGAACGCAGTACCGCACGCCGTCAGTGTCGTCGTCCACGTCGTCGTCGTATTACCCTCTTCTTCCGTCCGCGCCGCCCACCGCACCACGGTCGCATTTCGGACACCCCCCACGGGAATCGCCCACCCCCATCGCGTCGCCTGCGGGCGCGGCTAGCTCAGCAGCACCCACCACCACCGACTCGGGCAGCTTCGGCTCGACACCTCCTCCTCCTGCGAACCTCGGACGGCGACTGGGCGGGTATTCTTATGCTTATATACCCCCCCGCCCAGTTCCGTATCTGCCTCCACGACCTTCGTCCACGACCACGCCGACCAGGACCTCGTCCTCCACCACTACCGCCACGACCGTCGTTCCCCGCCGCACCGGCAGCCCGCCCCGAGCCCCGCGTGCCCTGCGCCAGTCGTTGCTCTCCAATCGACCCGCGCTGGCCATGGGCACAGGTGCGATTTCGATTTCGTCGTCGTCGTCGCCGGGTCTGGCGGTTAGTTCACGCACTGTGGACGCGCCGAGTATTCCACGGCAGCCGTCGGCGGATCGGGATAGGGAGTGGAAGAGGGAGAAGGAGAAGGAGAAGGAGAAGGAGCATGATAGAGATAGAGAGAGGGAGCATGATAGAGAGCGGGGTTATGAGTATATTGGGAGGAGGGGTGGGGGGATGTGGGGAGGGAGATGATGCTGGCGTGTTGGGTTGCGTTTGTTTTTTTTACGCTTTTTTATTGCTTATTACAGCTTCGATCTTTCTCCTTTGCTTTGTTTTCTTTCCTTTCTTCCTCCTTGTCCTGCTTCCCTCTCGTTCTTTCATGGGACTCTGCTATCTCGTCTTTCCTTTTCTTTCCTTTTCCTTCAGTGCACCTCTTGATGTCGTTTTCACACCCCAAACCCCACCTCCTCGACGCGTATATCACGGTTAGTCTCGTCACTTATTATCAGCTTATCAGCAGAGCGTAGTCTCTTTGTTATCGTTATCATAGTTGGCCATTGAATTTTGTAATGAAAATATGTCGGAGAGAGGTTGTACATTGCTTTGCTTTGCATTCGATTGTCTTGATCGCCATGCACTTGATTCTTTGAGGTTTGAGGTTTTGTGTATCTGAGGTAGCGCGCTTGTGGCGTGGACTGTTGTTGTACGAGTCGTGGAATGAATGTAGGAATTGCGAATGAACTCGGCACCTGCAAACAGTCGTTGCGTGTTCATTCGGTCTCTGTAGGTTCGTGAGGGCAGGGAAGCCAATCATCCCTTCAGCACTACCCACAATCATTGCCACGTCCCTCGTAGTGCCAATAAGTGTCTTCTTCTCTCTTGAGGACAACTACGGGATGAGAGCTAGGTAGTTGACCGTCGAGCACTTGGTTGGTGCTTATATGCGACGTTGCGGGTGGCCCCGCTAAGAGTGTCGACATTGCTGACTCTGAAGTGTATGTTAACTCGGACGCACGGATGACTTTACTTGTAAGTTGTAAGCATGTAGCCAGGATGCTGTTTTCAATGTATGAGCCATTGTTGGCAAGACTGACTGGCACTCCTATAATTATTCCCACCAAAAATATATAACGGAATTGGGAATTAGGCCTTTAGTGCCATCCGCGGTCATGACCGCTCGCCTTCTGCCATCAGTCCACTCGTTCTCCAGACAGCCAACAGGCAATCATGACAGCAACAGCTGCTGTCATGATTGGCTGTCGGAACCCTAAGCGCCCTGCCCATTGGTACCGTTAGTCTGCCTGCTTCTGAGGGCCCGCTCCACTGGAACATAGCTGCCATTGGTACCCAAGCAGCCCGCAAGCTGTCCGTGCCCTTATGTGCATCCTCGTGCGCGCTCTCCCGCGCTCTATCACGCTCCCTTGCCCTTTGTCCCACGCTCCCAACTTGCGGAATCGTTGTCAATGCCTTCATCTCTCTCCCTCTCTCTTCCGCACAGCGCAAGTGGACCTCAGTGACATGTCGTTGTGAGCCACCCACTCTCCCTTGTTGCTAACCTATTTGTACTGGCCCGTCTTTCAATCTTGTTATCCACGGATTATCTCTACCGGCTACTTATCTGGCATCTACCACACCGGAAGCGCTCCCCAATTGATCAGACATCTACTGGACAATCGCTGGATCCAAATATGGCTATTCTACCTTACTGTCACTCTGTAATTCACCCTTCTATGTCTACATGTAGATCAGAGCCAATGGACATGCTTTATTACTGTATTCATGCATCCCGGAACATTACCTTGTGACAACGCCCAAACCCTGTTCTTCTCCCCCATATTTTGTGCCCATTGCGTGTACCATCCTGTACTTGCTCCTTTGTACCTTCCAGCTTTTGTTATCTTTCCCTATCAAATGTCGCACCCAGTCTCTAATAGAAACATGTCGTACCCTCCTGATTCAGAGGACGAGCGTCTCAAGAAATCTAGTCGCTACGAGCACCGAAAAACCGTCTAGACCTCGGTCAAAGTTAAGTATCCTAACCGGGATCCCATCATCCTTCAGCGAGCTGGCGATGGCAAATTCCACTGTCTCTGTGAAAATTTTTCGCATGATGACCCCAACAGCATTCAAGTAGGAACTCTCTGCATTGTCTGTTGTATCTAGACCTATATCTCTCCTACGCAGAGACATGCCACCAAGTGCTTCAAGAGCATCACAGATATGGATAGTTCTTGTGAAGACTCTCCTGTGGCAATGGTACCCCTTCGAGAAATCGAAGACCAACTCTATAATCGTGCAGATGACGAGTTTACCATTATCCGACACAACGCGCTCAACCTACCCTCGCTTAGCATCGCTATCAACACACATCTTGCAGTGCCTGTATGTCTTATATGCAACACTGTCGTTCTCCTTGGCTACCTCCACTCGCACATTAAAAAGCACGTCAAGCACGTCGAAATCCCAGATGATCTCACCTCTATTTTGAGAGACAAATTATCAGTCAGAGACGATCCTATCATCCCCCAAGTCCCCATCCCTGCTGTTTACGGACTTCCTGTCAAACCGACCATCTACATCTTCTGCCTCCACTGCAACAAAGGTTACCAAAATCATTCCCAAATCGAAGCGCATCAGTCCAAAAACTGCCCGCTCAGTGTAACACACGGTTTGCGTTCGGAATTTGGATACGCGCAAAACATACAAAAGGGCAAGACCAGACAGAATATTCAGGTCACCGTAGCGAATCTCATCTTGAAAACCGACGCAGTTGTCGACTACAGCGATGTGTTCGTTCGCAACCAACCTCCCTCCCACGACTATTCGGCTAGCGCCATACACGGTCCTGAGGACAACATGAACCTCTCCTCGTTCTACTACAAGGACGGATGGCTCGATCATGTTGCAGGGTTTACCCCGCCTGAACTCACAGAAGCACGGCGCGGCTCGAATACTGAAGAACTCGGTGGTGACATATTGCGCTGCCTCGCTCGACGTTACCTTGATCAGGGGACAAAAAATTGCATTACTTACAGCGGCTTTGGACTGATGCGCACCCTCGGTGACGTTGGAGCATCCCTGTAAGTTCAATCTTTACAACCACAACTATATGTATCTTACTCGGATTACCCAGGGATCCTACCCGTCATTCGTTCGGCCGCCTTATAGAAGATTCCCGCAAGAAATATGCATTGGTCCTCCACCGTTTAGTCTTTGCATGCTACCGATTTTATGGCGGGACGTGGACCTCCCCCTACCGCTATCCCGACATAGATCCGACCCAACAAGAGGCCATTGACCAGCTGCGTACCGTTATCGAAAGCAGACTTGCGGAAGAGGAGGCACGCCCGTACGAAGCAAACACGATTGCCGAAAGCTTCGAGAAGGAACTCGACGATCTATTCCACAAGCTATGCCTCAAGTTGTTCATACACGCCCGCAGTGATTACGCGACACAGACCCAGAGCGCCAGGTTTTTTTCTCCGGTCATATCCTTTCTTATCATCCACTGCATCCACGATCTCGGTTATGCCATCAAGGCTTCCAATCTTACCTAGACCATATCTGCTTTGATGTATTGCATACGGGCCTGCGTATTACAACAAGTATCCGTTGTTCTCTCTCTTGACCCACGCATCTCTCAAGAATCGTATGTCTCTCCTTTCAACAACAAAATGGCGCTAATATTTGTCCGTTTTCTTCCAGCGCAGTCGAGCGTTACCTACCGTACTTGCAGGATAAACACGAGACTCCCATGTCGTTCCTTTTCAATGCTAGCGCCTTGCTAGCTCGAATTCGTTCCAACGAAACAAAAGATGCCGAATTCAACTTTGTCAGCGTCTCCGGGAAGGAGATCTCGCATAAAGGAAACATCATCACCACCCATATGATCAAAACCATGATTGATGATCTCATGTCTCGATACCTTCACGAACTGCGAAACCAAGCCTTTTTCCAAGAAGACATCCCGTCGGACCTGTTTCCCTCCTTTAAACTCGAAAGTCTCGTCGACAACCTCCAGAATCTTGCACCTGGTTACTGTTTCTTGAACGATCCTCGAAATGGTTTTGACGACTATCGCAATGTCTACGGCAAATGGCTTTTGAGTGACCCTATTCGTGCTTCCAAGTTCTCGTACGTTCACAACGGCTGTCTTGCGTGGAACCCCAAGGAATGCGAGCATCTCCTGGAATCGTTCCAAAAATGTCGCACTCTCCTCCAGATTGGCATAATCCTTAGTGGCGGTCCTTCTGCGAGAGGCTCGGAATCGAGTCGTCACATTCTCCGCGAGCTCCCAGGTGCCCCAAGGAATCTGCGCGTGCTTTTCAAAGTTGTATGCCTAGTTGACATCCAGGACAAGACTGCCCACAAAAGCCTCAAGGACAAATATGTTCCCCACGTACCTACTCGCGAGTGGACTACAGCTCTTATCAATTACCTCGTCGTCATTCGCCCTTTTGAAGAATACCTCGTGGGGCAACTGTTCCCTCCCGAATCTCCGGTGACTACAAGATATCGCCATCAACTGTGGCCTGGGTTGCAACACGCCGTTACTAGCACTGACTTGTCGAGTACGATGGCCCTCATCACGGAGAAATACCTCAACAAGCCCTACAAAATTACGTGGTGGAGAGGACTTGTTACGCACTTTTCTTCCCAGTTTCAGGACAAGTTTCTATTTGAAGTGCACAAGGAGTACTACGCCGATACAGCCAACATGCACAGTACCGATATGGGTGTCAAACACTATAGCCCATTGGAGTCGAACCTCGACGGATCTGACACGAGAACCATAGTGGGGTGCCTTCGCGTTGGCGTCGCCTGGCACAAACTGGTCGAGATCGGACAAACCGACCCCATCAAACTCGAGGACATAGATGACGCCGAATCGAGTGGCCTGAACAACACTCCAGGCATATCCTGCGGTACAGGTCACTTTTATCCATGTGTTGCTGGACTGACAACCGAGTGGACAGAGCATGCTTCGATAACCTCCGATACCATTAACCAAATAACCACTACCATAGCATCAAACCTGGAGACAAACCTGAAAGCGAGCGTCACTGACATTATGCGCGAATCTTTCGCCGAAATGGCCACAATGTACTTTCCCAAACCCCCGATCACAAGCAACGGTGCCAACTTGCGTTCGTTGACTGACCTCGCCGTCCACCCTTCTCGTTTGCGCGACTTGCGCCGGTTTCTCAACAACCCATCTGCCAACTTTACCACGCCCGAGCAAGCTATCCTCCTCGAACACATCTTGTCGAGCGAACAGGACATTTTGGGCATATTGGGAACCGGTGTCGGGAAAACGACACTTATCTTGATGCTGGCCAAGATGTACGCCAAAGGCAAAACACTGCTTGTCATCTTGCCTTTGTCTAGCCTCTATCTTGATCTCAAGCGCCGCGCCAACGAAGCAGGGCTTAGCATTACCCAGTGGATGCCTACCGGCGATAAAGTCAATCCCAATGCCCACATAATTTGCTGCGCCATTGAGTACTTGACTTTTGGAACGTTCTTGGAGTAAGTACACTGCCAGAGATAATATGTTAACGATGCTTTTTCAGATTCTTCAAGACACTTCATCAACAAGGCCGACTCTTCCGCGTTATATGTGACGAAGTGCAGAAAATCATCACCGATGTCGTGTTCCGCCCAGCATTTCAATTCTTTTCCCTCCTCAACACTGTCGACTCTCGCCTCGTTGGTTTTACCGCATCCTTACCGCCTCATCTCATGGCGACGTTCAACCGCTTGACTGGAAAAGTCTGGCAGGTGATTCGCATGCCGTCCAATCGAAAAGAGTTTAAGTATTCCGTCATTAAACTCGCCCAAGGAAGCGAGACACCTGCCGAGCATGCGATTGAGTACATATCTGGTATACTTGAGAGTTATGGCCCGGAAGACAGAGGGATGGTATTCTGCCGCTCCATCAACGCTGCCAATTTACTAGCGACTAAATTGGGCACCAGTGCTTGCCACTCGAAGAAAAACCCTGCAGAAATGGAGGCGACTATCGAGCAGTGGCGACATGGATCCATCCAATTCCTTGTCAGCACGAGTCTGTTGGGATGTGGCTTTGATTACCCTTCTGTGCGCGATGTCATTCACGTTGGCCTTGCACATTCAGTACTCGACCAGTATCAAGAAGATTCACGCGGTGGTCGGGACGGCAAAGAGTGCCGCGTCGTTACCATAATACCTGCTCGCCTCCAAGAACCTGAAGTAACAAGAGGCGGTGACAGTTGCGACACCGGCGTCAAGGAGGTATATGAATGGGCTACAAAACCGCAATGTCTGCGCATCATACCCAGTCATTTTATCGACGGTGTCGCCATCACTTGCCCCATCCTTCAAGATGCTGTTCTCTGCTCCTATTGCGCCGAGGAATCAATTTGTCCGGTACCTGCGCGCCCGGCAACTATGCCCGAGCCCTACTCGAGCTTTGCAAATCGGGATCATGTTGTCCGCCCAGACTGGTACCTTCAACATACAAACCCAGCGCCCCTATCCTATTCCACTCCTGCAGGAGCTCGCAGCGATATACAGGGCCACCGCCCGCCGCCCTCAACCAACCCCCCACAAAATCCCCAGGTGCCCTTCGTGTTCCGTCCTCCGCCCAGTACTCGTCAACCCCACGGTTCTCCGGCTTTGAGTGCTGCCTCGCACGTACCCATGGTCCCTATCTATATTAGTCTTCGGTTAATCCGATAAACCGAGATTCAGACTCAAATTCCTCGGATTCCTTAGATTTTTTGCACCATTGTTCTTTGGCATGTTCTGAAGGAGCACCCTGAATATGGGCGCAGGGTGCCATTTTCCCAGGCCGTGGTGGACCCATCAAAGTACGGGAAAAACACAAGAAAAAAAAAAAAAGTGCATAATGGTTCCTGCGCCTTCAAAATCCACATTTGAAAAAAAGACAATCTTTGAAAAAAAAGACCATCTTTGAAAAAAAGAAAGAGGGTCGGCCGTTCTTGGTGAAGTAGAGTCGGCCACGACTGGTCACTCTTTGTCAAGGAGTGCTCCAATCAACTTGCAATTTTCGGTGCATGTTCTCTGCTATTGGGTGCCCCTGCACCATAAATTTCAAGTCTGGGTGCCAAAAACCCAGACCATGCTGCAGGACTCTTTTGCATCAAGTTAATCCCCCAACCTCGGCCTGGGTTTTTGGCACCCAGCCTTGAAACTTATGGTGCAGGGGCACCTAATGGCAAAGAAGACACACCGAAAATTTCAAGGTGATTGGAGCACTCCTTGTTCTAAATGCATGTTGCAGGACTTTTTCAAGTCAGGTCGATTTTTGACTCGCCACCGATTTGCCACTTTTTGACAAGGAGTGCTCCGATTGGCATGAAATTTTAGGTGCATGTTCTTTTGTGTCAGGTGCCCCTGCACCATGAATTTCAAGTCTGGGTGCCAAAAACCCAGACCGTGCTGCAGGACTCTTTTGCATCAGGTCAATCCCCCAACCTGGGCCTGGCTTTTTGGCACCCAGCCTTGAAACTTGTGGTGCAAGGGCACCCAATGGCAAAGAAGATACACCGAAAATTTCAAGGTGATTGGAGCACTCCTTGTTCTAAATGCATGTTGCAGGACTTTTTCAAGTCAGGTCGATTTTTGACTCGCCACCGACTTGCCACTTTTTGACAAGGAGTGCTCCGATTGGCATGAAATTTTCGGTGCATGTTCTTTTGTGTCAGGTGCCCCTATCTATATTAGTCTTCGGTTAATCCGATAAACCGAGATTCAGACTCAAATTCCTCGGATTCCTTAGATTTTTTGCACCATTGTTCTTTGGCATGTTCTGAAGGAGCACCCTGAATATGGGCGCAGGGTGCCATTTTCCCAGGCCGTGGTGGACCCATCAAAGTACGGGAAAAACACAAGAAAAAAAAAAAAAGTGCATAATGGTTCCTGCGCCTTCAAAATCCACATTTGAAAAAAGGACAATCTTTGAAAAAAAAGACCATCTTTGAAAAAAAGAAAGAGGGTCGGCCGTTCTTGGTGAAGTAGAGTCGGCCACGACTGGTCACTTTTTGTCAAGGAGTGCTCCAATCAACTTGAAATTTTCGGTGCATGTTCTCTGCTATTGGGTGCCCCTGCACCATAAATTTCAAGTCTGGGTGCCAAAAACCCAGACCATGCTGCAGGACTCTTTTGCATCAAGTTAATCCCCCAACCTTGGCCTGGGTTTTTGGCACCCAGCCTTGAAACTTATGGTGCAGGGGCACCCAATGGCAAAGAAGACACACCGAAAATTTCAAGGTGATTGGAGCACTCCTTGTTCTAAACGCATGTTGCAGGACTCTTTCAAGTCAGGTCGATTTTTGACTCGCCACCGACTTGCCACTTTTTGACAAGGAGTGCTCCGATTGGCATGAAATTTTCGGTGCATGTTCCTTTGTGTCAGGTGCCCCTGCACCATAAATTTCAAGTCTGGGTGCCAAAAACCCAGACCGTGCTGCAGGACTCTTTTGCATCAGGTCAATCCCCCAACCTGGGCCTGGCTTTTTGGCACCCAGCCTTGAAACTTGTTGTGCAAGGGCACCCAATGGCAAAGAAGACACACCGAAAATTTCAAGGTGATTGGAGCACTCCTTGTTCTAAACGCATGTTGCAGGACTTTTTCAAGTCAGGTCGATTTTTGACTCGCCACCGACTGGCCACTTTTTGACAAGGAGTGCTCTGATTGGCATGAAATTTCCGGTGCATCTTCTTTTGTGTCAGGTGCCCCTGCACCATAAATTTCAAGTCTGGGTGCCAAAAACCCAGACAGTGCTGCAGGACTCTTTTGCATCAGGTCAATCCCCCAACCTGGGCCTGGCTTTTTGGCACCCAGCCTTGAAACTTGTGGTGCAAGGGCACCCAATGGCAAAGAAGACACACCGAAAATTTCAAGGTCATTGGAGCACTTCTTGTTCTAAACACATGTTGCAGGACTTTTTCAAGTCAGGTCGATTTTTGACTCGCCACCGACTGGCCACTTTTTGACAAGGAGTGCTCCGATTGGCATGAAATTTCCGGTGCATATTCTTTTGTGTCAGGTGCCCCTGCACCAGAATCTTTGAAGGCGGGTCCCAAACTCCCAGGCTATGGCAGGCCCATCAAATATTTCTTCCAAATATTTTTTAAAACAGGCACCATGGTTCCTTGAGCTCCAAAATCAGCTTTCCAAAAAAAGACAAAAAAAATATCAGTCAAGTCAGTTCACATGGTGGTCGGACCAACGACCGACTCAATGACCAAACTACGACTGACCACGACTGAAGCAATTGTGACCGACAAAAAAATATCAGTCAAGTCAGTTCACATGGTGGTCGGACCTTAGGGTTAGGGTTAGGGTTAGGGTTAGGGGTTAGGGTTAGGGTTAGGGTTAGGGGTTAGGGTTAGGGTTAGGGTTAGGGTTAGGGGTTAGGTAGGTTATTCTCTTT